>CM068324.1:12818267-12880767 GCA_034766995.1 Acanthacorydalis orientalis | reverse complement strand
TAACGGATTAAGGGATAACGGTCTAGGTAGTTCAATTTTATGTTCAGTTCTCAGCTTATTCCGTCCATAAAAATACTTTCTAGGGGTTTAAAATTGGTTTATTGCTTGTTTCACGTCTTTATATTCATAAAAGATCGGATTGGTGGTAAAAAAACGAAAATTGATTTCTATCAATTTTTCGGCAAAAATCCAAGGGGTATACCTTGACGTTTTTTTTGGCCAAAAATCGAAAATCTAAAAACTGATTTTTTTTCGGTACAGATCGAATCTAATAGACATAACAAATATATTTCATGCGAAAAACGAAGCTTGGGATGAGATTTATGTGATATTTTAATTGATATTCAATTTTTGGTCAATTTTATGTTCAGTTTCAAATTTATTCCGACCACAAAAAACATTCTAAGGGTTTAAAATTGGTTTAATATGCAGTGATGGATTAAGAGGGGATCAGACTGGATGGTCTACCAAATCCCCGAGCTCAGAAAAAAAATTATTCATTACATAAAGAAACGAAGCTCATACTTTAACGTTTTAGCTGATAATAATAAACTTGCGTGAAAAATACAAAGATATGTAGAAAAATGACAGGTAAGACATATGTAGAAAAATAAGGTAAGGTAAAGAAACGAGAGAAAAAAAATTTTACTTGTAATACCATAGGTGGTATCATGAAATTTTAGTTATACTTTTATTCAGGCAGCACACCTGCAAAACAATATCACCCATCCGTCTTTGGCATAATTATAGTTTTTGTTTCTTTATTTTTCTGAAAAATATTTCAGAATATTTTATTTTAATGTCATTTATATACTTATAGAATCAAGTTATAAATTTAAAGAAAAATGTTATAAATATATTTTCACACAGTCGTTTTTTTTTGAACCCCAGATAAATTTTGGAAGCCTTGTAAATTTTACCACTAGGGCCCCCTTAGCTGGATTAATCAGCCCCTGTATATATATATATATATATATAAATATATGTATATTGAACTGCAAATAAAATATAACTGCTATACTTTTGTACAAACTTTCGAAATCTATTGGTTTATTCGAAAAGTTTTAACTAGTTTGTTGTTGTTGTTGAAAGTAAAAAAGAAGTTAATTTCAAATGTTTCTTAGTTGTCATGCACAATTTACGATTTAAATTATTTTTTCTTTATAAAGACATTCATTAAGGGGATGTTATTTGCGATATATTATCAATACTAATTTTCACAACTTTATGGTTCATTTCTATAAAATCTGCTAATTCAATATATCTGAAAGTTTTAAAATTTTAGAAAGTAAGAATTTATTTTATATAAAAGATATTTTATTTATAATCCCACTATAAGACTTTTTTTCAAAAATCCTTCTTTTACTAATTTATGACACATGTATAATATTTAGAGAGTTTTTCAATAGATACATATCTTTAACAAAAATATTAATTGAATAATATTCATTATTTAGAATTCGATTACGTAGGAAATAGTACATTACTATATTTTCTCAAAAATTCATGTTGATAGAATTATTATTATTATTATATATATATATATATATATATATATATATATATATGTTCTATTAAATATTTACAATCATTAAATAACATTTCAAGTTTTAACATGCTTTAAAAAATATAAAACAATCCACATTTAAATAAATTTCTAGAACAATTATATATAGTTTGGTTTGTTTTAAATAAGCTGTAATCATCAGAGAAAGAAAGAAATTTATTTAAATATGTAAAGAAATGAAAATTACAATTTTGAAGTTATTAAAAATATTTAAGAATTTAGTGGCAAGAATCCATTGACTTCTTAAATATTTTTTTTCTAAATGTATTAATCAAATACTTGATTAATATATAAATATATATATATATATATATATATATCGTTGTTTCAAATAAATAAACTTCTTGTTATTTTGTATGTAAAAATAATTATGAATTTATTGAAAATGATCTATTAACAAAACTCTTATTAACAAGAATTTCGCATTTTTTGTTTAATAAAAGAGAAGTTTAAAAAAGATCAATACTTCATTTTATAAAATCAAATATAAAACAGGATATGTCAATTATTTTTTTCAATAAAAAAATCATCAAGTAGAATAAATGAATGCGTTAATTGTAAGTAGTATTAATATCAAAATTGATATAATATAAATTTGAAAATAAACAGAACTGAAATTTTATACATGTTTTAAAGTAAATATTTTTTTAGTACAGTGTTGTAGATATTTAAAGTTTCTGGAACTGACTATCTGTACGTTTTTATTTATTTGCTTTGTACAAGTTTCGAGCTGTTGTAATACTCCACATACAAAGACTTAAAGTATTTTAATTATGAAATTTTGATCGATAGATAAACTACGTTCAAATATATGAAAGACGTGTAAAAATACCGCCTCAATCATTGTTTTGTCTTTATAGATCTATAGTAATATGTTATATGAAAGCTCGCAGTAGCTCCATCAAGTTAAACAAAGCCTATTTCTGAACAAGTGCAAAATTTCAGTTGAAAACCGTACAACAACCATTCGTAAATTGTTCTCAAATATTCAACAAAAGTGGATATGCTTCCGTTGGAGTGCAAGAACAATATAATAAGGTATACATTTTTACATGAGGCGTCGTTCGGATTATCATATATTTGCTTTACGATATAGTATTGTGTATATAGTAAAAACCGATATGAGTTTGCCCTATAGAGACATGCTTGTTCAAATTTCGGTACGAGGGAGAGCGAGGGTGTCCTCGCATTGTATAGAGTATTGACATATTTTGTAAATAATTTATGATTTTGAAACGTTCATGTCAATTTCAGTAATTAATTTTATATTGTGGCTATATTACGATCGCCATCAACATCTAATGAACGTATTACACTCTAGTAAAAGTGAACATCGAACAAAAGGTCGTTTGTGAAGAGGTCCGCGGTACAGAGAAACGTTACTTTGTCAATCTCGCAATGAACATTTCTCGTTAAGTATACATATTTAATGATATTATACGAAATGTTCCTAGTTTGATTCTAGATGTCTATTCATATATTCGTATATTCATCTTGTCTATGCCCATATACATCACATAAGACAGTTTATGATGACCTTTTCATAATATCCATTCAAGTGTCTTTAAACCTGTTCTCGATTCATAATTAACGACAAATGATATTCAGTTCAAATATATATGAAATAATTATGTATATTTGTTAAAATCAAAATTTAAAAAATATAATTGTATAACAAGAAAAGACATCTTTAATTAATTAAAATTGCTTTCTTACTAATTAAGCTCTATTTTAGGTTCAAATATCTAACTGTTAATATACTAAAAAAGAATTGAAATTAAAAAAAAAGTACTGATACAATTTATACACACATTTCCTCTCATTATTATTTTTTAATATTATTACTAACAGTCACACATATAAACATTAAATAAGAAATAATTTTCTTTAATTGTCTACAGTTATATTTATCACTTTTTATAAATATTAAGCACAGTTATTCGAAGCTAATCATTAAAAATGTACAAGATTCTTCTTTAATTAATTACTTTGTACGTAAAAATAAATTAAATAAATATCCTAATTAATATATTCTATACACTCTACAATTCAATTAGAATATTTATTTACAATTCAACGACACATTCAAAATAAAACTATCTCCTCTGACAAAATCTCGAATTGCGTGCATGAGCTTAATGATCAGTTGATAACATCCATAAAGTTCTGACGTCTATATTTTCCAAGAACTGCCATTGAGTAGAAGTCTCTACTATAAAATACACAACACTATATATATATATATATATATATATATATATATATATATATATATATATGTATTAAAATGCGACGCAATTTTCATAACGTTTTTGTTCAACGAGACGATAGCTCATTATGAATTAAATTTTCTTTAGCGTTGTCTTGTTCCAGTGTGTCTATATTTATATTGAAAGGCACTTTCCATGATAAATTTTATATTTTGTGTCGTTGAAAGTAAGGTTAAAATAGACGAACTTTCGGTATTATTTACCAGCTTTTCGTTAAGTAAGATGTTTGATTTTATTATATATATATATATATATATAGAGAGAGAGAGAGAGAGAAAGAGATCCAGTTCTAGACATTTTTGCATTATATATAGTTTTCAAGATCATCTCTCACTTCTTTTACTTCCTAAATAACTCATTTTCAATGTATATAATATTTTATAAAGGATTAAATACAAGACGAGACGAGAGAAAAGAGAAGTGAATAAATTGAAACGTTGATTTATTTAATGCTTATAAATGATTAAAAATTATTGTGTGATTTCGTAGTAGCAGTATTTAAAATAAATAATAAGAATGTCGATTTATTAAAATCAGAAAAAATAGTGTATAAATGATTTTATAATCGAGTAAGAACAATATCAATCATCTATATATAGAAATACTTTGTAGACGACAATAATATTATTAGTTGTTATATAAAAAAAGATCAAATAAATATTTTATGGTCTAGAACAATCTGCTCAGCATCAAATACACAAACAAATTTCAAGTGAATTCATTTGAAAAATGTGTAAGGATTTCGTCCAGAATAAAATATGAACGAAATGAAATGACTTGTATAAATGATGTGTCGTTTTCAAACATATATATATATATATATATATATATATATATATATATATGTGTGTGTGTGTGTGTGTGTAGATTTATATATACATAGAAGACACACTATGTTGCTTACATACTCTTTTCATTTCAATTGTGAAGATATCATTCCAGAGAAATACATTTCATTACGCCCAGTCTCGGGTATCAGTCAACATTTCCTTTTCCAATCTGCACTTTAGTGTAACAAATCGCAGGAAGTTACGATCAGCTCGAAAAGTCCCGTTGTACGAAGAATGTTTTTTTGGCTATGATTTCGAACAATCACTAAATTATCAAACAATGTTTTTTACGATATCCGTATCTTGTTAATAATATCTTTATGAATTTATTTATTTATTCATACGTACATACATCTACATATATATATATATATATATATATATATATATATATATATATATATATATATATATATAGATAGATAGATAGATAGATGTATAATTATACAAAAGTATTTTCATGAATGAAAAATCTTATTACTTGAAATATAATAATGAATTATGAATAAATTTATGTGAAATAATTTTTAGAAAAATAGTAATATTATTTATTTATTACAGAAAAAGACATTTTGAAATAAGTTTTATTGATGATTGACTTTTATTATAAATAAAATATTTATATTTATATGATTGAATAAATAAGAAATGAAAGTTTAATAAAATATATTTACTTTGTGTTATTTTTCAATATTATCCGTAAATTGGACAAAAAGAAAACATCACAAGATCGATATAACATTTGTTAACGAAAATTTCCCTCGTCTAATTCGAAGAAAACATACACATTTTTGGAAAATAAGTACAAACATCGATTTAGATACTAGCGAAAGCAGTTCGTGTTTTTCAGTACCTGTATTTACAATACTGTACATATACACACACACACACTGACAGTATGTATTTGTATGTGCCTATGTGTGAGTAAAGTTCACTTTTCCCCAAATGCCAGTGTTGTTCGTTCGTTCGTTTTTCGGCCGTATCAGATTTCCGTTTTTCTTATTTCACGAACATAACGAGCGAAGCGACTCAAAACAACACTAGATTGTGTCTGAGAAAACTGACATCGCTTATTTGGTTTGTTTTCTTTACTTCAATAACAATCTTTGTTTATGTACTGATTATTTCATCTTATTCGATTGGGAATGTATACATTGCGTAGGTCTTCATTTAAGTTTTGATACTAACATCAAATATTGGTTTGTCACTCTAGTTTCAATATTATATTTCTTTTATTAGTAAAAACGTTTAATAATAAATCATTTTTTTTTCTTATTATATTTTTAAAGAAATAAATATATTCAATTTTATATATAACAGCCTATATTTAAGATCCTTCAGTATTAATGTATAACTTTTATATCAAATATATAAAAAAATAACAAAATATGTAAAGATTGTAAAGTATAATATATGTATTAGGCACATTTTCTAAACATTCCTGAATAATTATTATTTTTACAATATATATATATATATATATATATATATATATATATATATATATATATTAAATGAATGTATAAAAAAGCAATAGGTATTAATTAATTAATTTCTTAAGATATGACATGGATTTCTCATTTTAAATTTTATTTTGTGCAAAAAATCGTTCAACATCTAAACACTGACTGAATTCTAGGCCGTTTAAAACTTAGTAGCAAATATAATATTGTTTTTTGAATCAACATGTTTTGATGTATTATAGAAAATGTCAATACACAAGAATATTTCACACTAGACTATCTAACTGAGTGATATCCCCACATCTGATACATTAAAACAAAACGATTCGATACATATGAAAATGTACTTCTATTTTGTTTTGTATCTTTACAAACACCATGAATAAGTACAATAGCATCGTAAATGCGGTTATTGTACATATATCCATTTCATTTGTGCTTGTCTGTAAAGCTGTAGGTTCGATTAACGGCGAACGATTGAAATATATGAATGAAGTCATGCGAGTACAATAGAAGTCACCGCATATAGAATTGTAACAAGAACCTCTAATGGTTTTCGTTACCAGTATATTTGTACCTATATATACATTTATATATATATATATATATATATATATATATATATATATATATATATATATAAATTTAAGTGTACAAAATATCTTTATTTAATAATTAATTAATTGCCATTGAAAATGATATTTTATGAAATTGTTTATTTGAAATGTTAGTCACGGTACTATAAAACATAATTATGTAATTTATACAACAATTTATCATTAAAATTTGATAAAATTCTCAAACGAAGTTGTTTATTTATATACAACTTGACATTTTAATAATTTCCGATAATCTTGTTGGAAATTGAAATGTCAAATATTTAATACATTTTGACATTTTGAAAAAAGTAAAGCTTTCGATAACGAAAATATTTAGAGATATTCTTCGAAAGGTACATACAGAAGATGAAATTATTATGTGTTTTTATAAGATTTATAATAAATAATATTAATAAAAATATATAATATTCCAATAAAGAATATCAGTCGATCAAAAGAAATATTTTTTTTATATTGTTATTGAATTAAATTTCAATAAAAATATCAGAATAGCATTTAAGAAAAGTTAATAGTTCACAGTATATTTATATATAATTTTAAAAAAATTAAACTTTATTTTTAAAGAGTTCTTTATTTTTAAAGATCATCCAAAAATCTAAAAATAAGATCTTTCCCTTTTACAAATGAATTTTAATAAGTATCAATAATTACTTAATGAACATTTTGATTAGAAAAATGTATTGAAAAGATAATAAAAGTTCAATTTTTAATAAATGTGTTATCATTAAAATAAATCTTTCGTTCAGAAAATTCTAGAAAAAAAAATATTAAATTTAAATAAAAATTAGAAAAATATCAATTTTCAAGAAACTGTTTTGAGATTAAAACCTTTTTAATTATGACAATTATAGCATTTGATCCTGTAGCTAAATTCACTTTCACAGATGAATTTTTATATTTAATATCTATAAAAACTTTGATCCAAATAATTAATTATTAAATTTAAATTGTTGATTTTTATATCAGTCATTTCCTTAATGAACTATCCTGACTTGGTCTTCATGAATCTATGTATTTATCTATCACAAGTTATAGAACCATTTTAGACAAGTTTTAAATCAACTTGTTTATCTAGAAGATACTTACGAATAACTCAAGAGCAGAAAGTAGACATAACAAATAGACTCGTGTGATTCACAAAAACCAACAGCATTAGGATAATTGATTACTGATCATTTTGATAACGACTTATGAGTATTTCGATGGAAATTCCATATCTGCAGAAAGCTAAAGTATATAAAAATCTAATACTATTAAAAATCTATCTATATATATATAATAATACAAGAAAAACCTTTGTTAAAATAATCAATAATCAATTACTGAATATTTTGTAGTTCTACACAATGAAAATTCATCTGTGAAAGATTTATAATTCCCTTCAAAAAACTTATATACGTTCATTTTTATTTATTGAAAGTTTTATTTAATATTTTCAATGCAAGTAAGGAATTTATACACTGAAACAAGAATTAAATTAGTTGTTAAGTTTCACACAAAAGTTTTACCATACTGTTTTATAAATTAATTACTGATGAAGTTAAATGATTCATGTTATAAGAACTATTTTATTTGGTGAGATTATATACAAATATATTATATATATATATATATATATATATATATATATATATATATATATATATATATATATATATATTAAAGATGGAAATTCAGACTGTTTTAAATAATTATAATTCGAATAAATGAAAAAAACTCATTTAGCACACACAGACAAATAATTAAATATAAAATTCCATTATATAATATATAACAGTCATCTATTTTTCGTTAACCGAGAAAATCCTTGTAGAAAAACCATATATGTTTTCATGTAAACACCAGCAGGCAGTATATATGTACATAAACGAGTTTTTCGCATAGACACAGATTAGGGGCTTTAGATACAGGGGGCAGGAAAAAAAATATTTGCCATTTAAATTTTTAATTCAATTTGCACGTCGGCGAGAGAGAGACGATCATTGAACGATGAAATGCATATTATAGAATAAGCAATAGTCAGGTAACATATAAAAATACGTGCTATTTTTTTTTCTCTCAGCTTCCTCTTTGAGTTTATAGTCAGAGGGATGAGATCAGATGGTGGCTGAACGAATCATTTGACCCGGCTGCTTGGATTTGTACGAGGATTCACATTCGCACACTGAAACCAGAACCTAATGTTTACGTAGAAGGTAAAGGAAAATTGGAAAAACATACTGCAACACTTTTCACATACACTTACATGTGGCATGAGACATGTTTTTAGTTTGATACATGTGTTGTAATTTAATCAACGCTAGAATTAGATATACAAGTATCCATTTTTCTCTTTTTTTGTGTTTCATTTTACATTGGATATCTATTTTTTTGTCACATATAAACAAATAAATATTTATGTATTCGTACATTTACTTCACTCATATATTCAGAGAAAAATGTAAATGATTTAATATAAAAATATTTTTCTAAATAAATATTTTAACTATACAAGTGAAACAAATATTGTAATTCCTAACTTTCTTGTTATTTATATTTTTTCCTATATAAATTTTATTGTAATTACTCTCAATTAATACTGCAAAAAAACAAAGATTCCGCTTAATAGATTTTTGTTTATTTAGAAAGAAATGCAAATAGAAGAACAAATTTTAATTTTCAATGGTTTTTTAATATGTATTTATATTGAAAAAAATTACATTATATATATATATATATATATATATATATATATATATATATATATATGTTTCCTAGATGTTCAAGTCCAAATAATTAATTTATCGTTTCGAACCTATCCGAAAACACGACTTAATTATTATAAATAATGTATGAACTGATATAAAATGATATTCACTTCTAATGTTTTATTCAGATGAAGAGACAAATTGTTTATTCCTCTCATAAAAAAATATCGTTAGTGGAAATTTACTCCCATTCTTTATCATTTATGTAATATACTAGAAACAGTCATAATTCTAGAGATTATCTCTTATTCTTCGAATATCTGATATCTATTCAAATAAATTTAACAAAATTGCAAAAAGGTCAAACATTGAACTATACTATCGTAGCTATAAATGAAGAATTATGGATATTTATATGCAACACGAATACGAGGTCAACGGAAATCTACTTAAGAAATAAAACCCATAAAAAGAGGATTATTGTATTTTATAAGTTTGTATACAGCATTAACGAATTTACATATATGCAAAAAAATAATCTTCTTTATAGATAATATTTATTTATATACAATTTTTTTCAGTCACACAAATACCAAGACATGTCTGTCTTCACATCTCAATATATAAAAAAAAAACAACTCACACAGTTGAACACATGTAATCTACATTTAAAAATATAGAAACATAACGAGAAATTATGGACGATTACATTAAAATACATTTTCGGAAATTACTCACAAAAATAAATAATTATTAAGTATTTTTATACATCAATTATATATTGCTTTCCGAATGTAATGTGTGTAACAATATATATATATATATATATATTGTTATAAATAATGAAAATAATCGACAATTATTGAATTGATAACTACTTGAAAATTATTATACATTTATAAAAATTAAATCTGTAAGTTGAAAATTAAAACTAATAATTATTGAAGTTAATATTATTAACTCAATAAAAAATATATTAACTACCATTTTATTTTTAAAACACATATTTCTATTAACAAATTTGTTTTAAAGAACAAAATCGTTGTTTTTTTTTCTTATCGCATATAATTAATAAAAGTAATCTATTAAAACTTTTAAAAAATCATTGAAACTAATAACAATGTACAGTGATTTCAATGCTGGTGACTCATGAACATGCCTAAAACAATTACAATAATCACATAAATAACGTTAATATGTATTTTTTAATAAATTAAAATTATAGTTTTTAGCATTCAAGTTCGATTTAATTACACGATAATAGTTCTTTATAGTTCATTTTGATTATGGATTGAGTGAATATCTATGACAATGATATCATATTCATAGCATGGAATCAAAGACAAACCTGTTGACTTTCCAAAAACCATCGAGTTTGTCTTCATTGTGTATTAAAGAGTGACTTGTAGTTGACTTACTCAAGTACTAATTCTCATGACACGTTCAACTAACGATCAAGTCTGATACTTTGACTTGTGTGATCTAACAAGTCATTCTTTAATATAAAATTAAGACAAAATTAATGATATATATATATATATATATATATATATATATATATATATATTAAAATAAAAATTATTACAATGCAGTAACAGAATTTAAAATATTCATTAGAGTAAATATCGTTAAGCCAGTAAAAAAATAGCTGATATTTATTTATTTATGGAAAAAACTGAATGGAAAACAGTCTTTTTGGTATACACTCATTAGGAAAATCATTTAAAGAAAAAAATATCTCAATTAGAATTAGAAAAAAGTAAGAAAATAATAATGTATTCATGTAAAAATCAAATTATGAAAAAGTAAACTGTATTTATTCTAATTGATGATTTTTGTTCATATATCTGTTGCTATTTAAATTTATTTTCATATTATTTTCTGGTAATTTTTTAAGTACAATTCATTATTTCATGATTTATCTACTTCTATATCAAATATTTTCGTTTACAAGTTTATATAAATTGAGATTAAAATGAAAATCTTTAATAATTATAACCACACTGAACAAATAATCAATTCGAACAATATTTTGAGAAGAAAAAATATTTATTGGTGTATATAGAGTAATTATTTTAGAAAAAGATAAATAAATTTTATAAAAATTGAACTGAACATGATTTTCGTTTCTGAAAATACCAGAAAAAATAATTTTAAATATAAACATCGAATTAATATTATAGAAATTTCATATAATCAAAAATTCATCGGAATTTTTAAAAAATACAATTTATTCCATGAATATTCGAACAGTTATAATTACAAATGGATACATGATTTTCTAAAAATATATTACCATTTTCTAGAAAGACTTATTAGTATATTATGCATCAATGTGTTGGTCATCTGCATTATTCATAACGATTTGCATTCAGTTTATACATTTCATGTAAGACATTAATCACACTAGTAGGATTTATCTTATTTGGAGTAGGAAATTAACAGTATGTGATACTAATATATACATACACAATAACATATATATATATATATATATATATATATATATATATATATATATTTAAATTGTATATTTTTTAAAATAAGAAATAATTTAAATAAAATGTGAGTGATGTATATATAAAATGTTTAATATATAAAAGAAAGATTTTATGAACTCGTTTAATTCATGAAATATGATATCTTTTATAAATTCAGAATCAAAATTATGAATTATTTGATATCAGTCTTTATTCTAAATAAATTGATGAAAGAAATTACATATACATATATATATATATATATATATATATATATATATATATATATATATATATATTTGTTTATGTATCAATGTATATAAATGTAAGTGAATGAACGTTTGATAAAAACATTGGGATCAAATGGCAAATAAATCGAACCAATGACCTACGAACTGGTTAGTCGTACAAGCGCGCACCTATATATAAACGATTGAAAGCGTCATCAGAAAAGTTTTCTTTCATAAAAAAAAATCACAGATGATTCCGACATCTTGCTAGTATTTTGCAAGTCAGCATTCGTACACAAGTACAAGATAAGTGGACTTGCATGTTATAAATCAAGGTATAAAAAATTCGTACGAGATTGTTTCCATGAAAATCATGTCTGAAAAAAAAATTAAAGCGATTTTTTTATCAGTCTATTTTTTTATTTGACAGCACTGATTAGTTTGTTAAACGAAGACTGAAATATATCACTGATATCATCACAATGATGGTAGTTCTATTTGGAGAGATTGAAAATTGATTGAAAAAGTTATACATAGATAATGAATGTTAATGGGGAAATATGATTATTGTTGAAACATATATATATATATATATTGACTGTACTGAAAAATATATAAAATTAACATCCCAATATGATTATTAATTACATAAATAAATAAAATTATTTAAATATAAAGTTGAAACTCGAAAATAATTAAACTATTAGAAATAGCTACAAAGAGAAAAATATAAAATACAAGACAAAGATTAAAACCATTAGAATTATCATTAATGAAGTTATAAATAGATTTATTTTATAATCGTTTATAAAATCAACATATACACCCTTCATTAGATAAAAAATATATTTATTTTCAATCAATTTCAAAAAAAATATTCATATCATACTTTCTTATCATCTGAATAATTTTTTTATAAAATAAGAATAATATTAAAAGGCAAAAAACCAGATAATATATATATATATATATATATATATATATATATATATATATATATATATATATACAGCACCTTTAAAGTGAAAATTAAGAGAACTGAACAGAAAGGATATAATAAAATAAAATTATATGTACAAAGTTGTACGTTATCGAATCTGTGGTCAGTTGACTCAAAAAAAAAAGAACTGACTGAAAAGTTGCAGCATCACCGTACTTTGTAAAACGTATAACCTCAATTCACGATAACATTTTCTCTCTTTGTGAATTTATCCGGCTTCTATTACTATATAAATTTTTATCGACGCTGCACTGATGTACTTTTGATACTTCACACATAAATGGTATGGCATTCAGTGCATTAAAGGGCCATTTTCACCCCATTTTTCTTCTTTTGCATATATATATATATATATATATATATATATATATATATACACATTATATATATGTATGTATGTACATATAGATGATTCATTCAGATTTTTTTAAATATATCTTTGAAACAATTTCAGATATAATTTGATTATAAATACATTAAGTATCATATCAGTTCATTTATCTATAATTTCAATGACTTAAAGAGTCACAATGACTTTCAATGCCTTAAAAGTTTAGAGACACGTTTTAAATATCTTATTATTAAGCATATCATATCAATATTAAGTTTTAAGTAAACACAAATTTTAAAAATAACTGACAAATAAGTCAAATATGATGTAAGTACAAATAAAAAAAATGAGTAAATTCGATTTCTTTTATTAATGTTACTTTTGTAGAAACATTAAGTAGATTAATTCTAAGTTTAGAATTTAATTAGGTTCGTAATTGTATTTTAATTACAATGATAATTTTTCAGTTGTCTTTCTATTGCAGTATGATTAAAATATGTTAGGAATGAAGTTATTATATGTTTAAATCATTTCTAGTGATTTTAATGTCTTTTACTAGTAAAATCTGAACGAATAATGAGTAAATATAATGTAACACTATTAAAGAACGTTTTTAAAGAACTTAGTATTTTACAAATTTATATATACACCTCTAGTTTTAAATAAATCAGAGATTTAAACTAATCTATGAAACAAAATCATTTTACCAAAAAAAAGTTATATCAAAAAATTAAACATTACTTTTTATTAATATTTGAAATTAATTATATATACATATATATATATATATATATATATATATATATATATATATATGTATTTAATCGGAGTATAAACAAACAAACCAATTACACCAATTACTAAACAAAATGTACATTTAAAAATGAAATTAAGTAATTTTTCATTTATTACAAATGAAATATTTTTAAAAACGTTTATGTAATTTATGTGCTATTTCCTCTCATATATATATATATATATATATATATATATATATATATATATATATATCAATTTGTACACATGTCGATATGTATTTCATGTTCTGTTCAAAATTTTAAATCCAATAAATATCTCATGTAAAATAGCAGTGATACAAATTTATTTGCAGTGAAATTAGTTTACTTAATAAGTTGCTTGTTGACAAATGAACAGTGAGGTGTTGACGATGGAAAAATTACTCGAAAATTGTAATCAATCAAATACAATGGTTGGTTGTTAATATGATTTGTGATGAAAACGGTAAATAACGGAAATTAAATTTCTGATTTATTCGAAGTTATGTTTGATTTTGTTTGATATTTTCAAATAAAAGTTATATATATATATATATATATATATATATATATATATATATATATGTATATATATGATTAAATTTGTTTAAAAATAATAAAAAATCCTGGATGGAAAATAAACCACATATGTTTGTTTTATAAAAATAATAATATATCTTCAAATTTGATTTACTAGCACTGATTCAATTCTGATATCTAATAATTAATATTTCGACTGTCTGTTTGTTTGTATATATATATATATATATATATATATATATATGTTGATTATGTGTAATAGTTGATATGAGAAATCTCTGATTTATTTTTAATGAAAATTTTAATTGCTATGGTACAAAATAATCAATTTTATACGATTAAATAGTATACTTTTTAAATCGTATCATTAAAATTTTATTAAGAGATTATTACACATTTTATACGACTGAATTTTCTTAAATAAAATCTTTCAAGTACTTATTTCAGAATATAACTATTTATATTCGCGGTTACTTTACAATACAGATAAACATATATAGTAATAATACTCTTTTTTAATAATAAATATATAATAACGTTTCAAACGTGGGATTATTGAAGTGCAAAGTTCAGACATGTTGCAACAAATATAATGATCGAAACGTCATTCACAATATTTATCTACGTAAGTCATCTTTAATATAATTTTATGATGACAGAGTTAACAAAATGGAAATATATTTATTTCTGTTCGTTATCTTTCAACAATTTATTTGTCCGTATAAGGGGCTCATCGTATAAATTTTACTTTAGTTCGAATTGCATATGAAATACATGCATTAAAAAAAATTAATGTGAAATTGTTATTGTCAAAGATGTACATTTGCAAACGTTTAATGTTCGAATGGTTACATAAATCATTTTGTAAACATTGTTATTATTTGCTATGTAAAAGATAGCTTTCTTACTATATACATACATACACACATGCATATATATATATATATATATATATATATATATATATACAAAGAAATATATACAAAAATATTATTTTGTTTTTTTTGATCATTTCAAGTGAACAACTTTTTTATATTCGTTATATATATATATAATGTAAATATTTTTTTTGCATTCCATCCGACGAAATTCATATTTCAAAACTGTTTTTCAAGAATTATAAAACTCTAACGATACTTCGAAAAAGAGTAATAACAACATATTCAATTTTTTAAAAGACATTGAGTTTGCATGAACAAGTGCAGTATTCAGAATTAAAGAAATATTAAAAAATATTTCAATAGAATGTTCTTTTTTTAAAAAAAAAAAAATTATATTGGTTAAATTTAATTCATTTTTTCAGATCGTCTGTACATATGACTGAAGTAATACTTGAAATGTATAAATTGATAGAATTAGTGATTTATATATATATATATATATATATATATATATATATATATATATATATATATATATATATATATATGGTGTTATAAAGCATAATATTTGACTCTCATTCTGTCATTTTAAATTTAATCTTTAACTCCCATATTCTTCCTAGTGCTACATCTGTTATGTTTTTGAAAAATTTATTTTTTAATTTATGTAAAAAGACCTGAATGTATGAATAATACTTCCACGTATGTATATTTTTCTACTATTTTATTTTTTACTAGAAAATTATACTAGAAAATTTTAATTTTTATTAGAATTCTATATACGGTGTCTTTAATTATTTCCTAAAAATTATAATTATTGTTTTATCTGTATTTACATAGAGCTTATTGTCATCACAGTATTGTTTCAATGTTAACAATTTATACTGTAGATTTATTTGAGAATGACAGTATTGATAGATCATTTGCAAACAGGAATGACATCATGTCTAAGCTTCATTAAAGCTTTTTCCTATATATATATATATATATATATACATATACATATACATATATATATATACTTATATATATATATATATATATATATATATGTGTCAAATAAATAAAGAAAAAAATAGAACACAAATACAATCATTCAGTCAAACGCCTTCTGATTGAAAATTTTTAATATTTTCATCATTCGCTCTTAATTTCATTTTTGTATGGTCGTGTAGGTATTTAATGAATCTAATTAGTTTTAAACTCGTTCATATTTTACATCTTGTTCCATAACAGAACGTGATTTACGGAATCTAATGCCCTTTTTAAATCCATGAAATAAGCGAACACTTTTCCTTTTGGTTTGTATAGGATTATATATATATATATATATATATATATAGGCATGTGTGTAACTGTTATGATAGAAATTGTATGTTAAAACAAACTGTAGTAATATATTACATTTGTGCTACAATTACGATCAACAGAATAATTTCACATGTACGTTTTACATATTCATATTGTGATGTTGATATCGTTTTGACATGAACGTACGTATTTAATTGATGTACTAAATCAAGAAATGAATGTTTATTCCTTGACTATAGTTACTGACAGTCGTAAGGTATATTCGTGTAAAACAATGCAGTCGCCACGAATTTTCAATTCTTGGAAGTTTAAACGTTTATTAATGATTAAACAGGACATTAAAAAAATCTATATGTATCCGTTAGTTCATCATATATATATATATATATATATATATATATATATATATATATATATATATATATATATATATATATATGTATGTATGTATGTATGTGAAGGTCTTGTAATATTTACATCGTTCTGTACATAGAACCGTACAATAGAAAAATTTTATCCATATGACTTGTCATGGTTGTCAAGACATATGACCAGGGTATATCTCGTCCTATGTCTGAATCTCATCCCATTTCGAATAGACAAGGCTTGACTGACATTTCGAATTGACGATAATAATGTTAGGGTGAATCTGGATCGATTTTTACCTTGTTTTAAAACGATTATTATATGATTATTTCGTTTGGATATTTCTTTTTTGTTGTTGTTTTTAGTACATGTTTAACTGACATTGTTTTTTTAACAGAAAAATGTTTTCATGCTCATCGTATTCGTGTTCTGTATTTTGTTTATTTGTATATCAGATATCTTGCTTGTTAAATATTCATATTGATATTCGAAATATTAGTTTTTTTTAATATTTATATTATTGTTGATTTTATTGTAAAAAAATATGTACAAAATGTAGAATAGATGTTTATATAAAACGGTTGAAATTTTAAAACTAAATATAGTAAAACTATATTTGTATTCAGAATTGTTAGATTTTTATTAAAGAAATTCTTAATTCTAGTAATGTTCAAATCATTATTCCAGTTTTCTTTGAATTGTGAACCTATTCTGTTACAATTTCTGAAAATACAGTCCTATTACTCTTTGATTATTCATTGATATAAACATCGAATTAATTAGGTTGTTACAGTCAATGAGAAAATCTAGTAAAATTAAAAACAAGGAATATATTATTATTTTAGTTAATATTAAATAAAATATATAAAAAATAATAAAATAAAATAATACAGTAATATATGAAATTTTATTTAAAACTTAAAACGAGATCGAAAATTAAAATTTGCATAAATTTTATGGAAAAGCAGATATAATCATTGACTGTATATTTTTTTTTTGTACATAGATTGATTTAACGACTAATATTCGCATTAACTACGTACGTATGTATTAAAAATTGGAATTTTTCAATCTGAAAGAGAATAAGGTGCATTGCAAATACACAAATACACATAAAATTTGATACTGAAATCATATAATGAATGCGGGCAATGATGTGAGAGCGTATGTATAATAGTGGATGTTTTTTTACCCAGTATCTGCAGCTAACAACCTCTGTTTTGATTGAAACATTTTCGCAGACAGACATGTTAATGGAAATCATGCTACATTTTTTCCAAATTTAATCAAATGTAAATGATGTGGAAATCATGTAGTTATCCATCATGTATTGTAGTAATGTACTGTGTCATGTCAATTTCCCATCTCTACGCTTTGATTAATTACGTACAAAATTCTCTGCATACTACATCAGATTTACTAATATTGGAATCGGGCACTGATCATTTCACATTAGTTCGGTTATTTCTATTTAATGCTGTACGAGACTCGAATTATATCTTCGATAGAATCTTTAAAGTACTTTGGTTATTTTATTATACATTCATATATATATATATATATATATATATATATATATATATATATATATATATTAGTTAAAAATTAAGACCTTTCATTATTAATGAATAAAACGATAATTGAAAAATAGATAAAGAACATTCTTTTTTTCAATAAAAATATTTATTTGCACGTTAGAACTTCCCTATAGTTAGAATAATTAATGAATTAGTAAATATTTTTACAATATATATATATATATAAGAAATTCTGGGAATAAAAATCGAATCAAATGTTATCAAATATTATTTGCAAATAGAAAAGAATTATGAAAAAAGATGTGAATTTATTTAAAATAAAAATATTTATAAAAGAAAACTAACGGAGAAATAATTGTAATCTTTAATCAAAAAGAATAATTGGAAAATTGAAGAAGTACTCTTAATTAAAATGGTTTTTATATGATTGAGAACGTATCTAAGTAAACGAAACAAACATCAAGAACATCTGATTGAAAGTTAAAAAAAACAGTCAATTTTATATGTCAGTAAATTTATTTAATGACTTCCTTCACTGAAATTCAACTAGCACATTTCAATTCAACGAAAGAATATTTTTATCTTATTCCCCACTTGTGCCGAGTCTGATTTGAGTCCAATTTGAATCAATATTATCACTATTGAGAATTTATACACACATACATACGTTTATACATGCATACATAAACACACACACACACATACAATATATATATATATATATATATATATATACATACTTATGTACATTCATACACTAACTAACAGTGGAGAAAATGTATTCGTTTGCGAGTCGTACAACGAAAAATTGTAACTATGTTGTAAGCTTCATATACAAACAGTCAGACATTTAACATACGTTCTGTGTTTTTATAGCTGTGTGTAGCCTAATTCTGACAATTGTTTGAGAAATAACATTTCCCATACTCCCATTTCGCATTCACCCACACAGCCATGCCACCACTGAAATGTTTGTCACCCATCAGTTGAAATAACGTTCGTTGATAAGTGTTCTTTCAGCTGTGGCTTTCAGCTATTCATTTCCATAGTTCAGTATTACAGTAACGCATTGTACGATCATTTCGTTCAAAGTTCTAATTAATCGTTGACATTTTAAATTTTATTGCAACGCTTCGATAGAAATACTCGTTTGGTTATTGTTCTAATAAATAGTTATTCTATATTGTATAAACTCATTATATGATCAGCATGAAACAATATAATTTTATATTCTTACAAAAACGTTTTTCGTCTTTTTCAAATAATATACAAAGAAGGATTTTATTTATAAATAAGCTGATAAATAGATCCATATATTTATTTGATAATTTATAACAATATATTAATATATCAATACAAATTGAAAAAAGCACAGTATTTGTTTTTTAAATTAATTTTATTTCAATTCCGTTAATAAAATAATAATTCAGATTAATAAACGTTTTACCATCTATTCAATACTATTTTCTTGCAATTATATTTTATTAGATTAGAGCTGAAAATTCACAGCAAGTGTATTAACAATGATTATTATTATATCGATATACGCTATATATTGATATATTTAAATAATATTAAAAATAAAATCTGAATAAAAGAACTACAAACATAAATTAAATATAATACGATACTGGTTCGAAACAAACTATTAAAATCTGTTATTGTTTGTGTATTGATGAGAAGAATGAATACACAGAAGTAATAAACTTATTGCAAATTTCTCTCGACGATTTCGTTGCATCTAATGCATAGACCGCAAAGAAATTTAAACAGTTATAAATTAAATTCCGTGTACATTATAATAAAAGTTTAATAATTATTAGTTACTTGAAGTCGATTTCCTCAACGAGAATATTATCAATATGATTGAAAAATTCGTAATTCAATGTAAGAACGGTATATGTTCCCATCGTAGGATGATAGCCATGATTGTAGACTTCCTGAATGTTCATCTAACATTCAATGATAGATAATGGATGATGACAAAACAAAATAAAGAATGAAAGTTCGTTTTTTAATCAATATATTATTTAATCGAGTATTCGGTTCGATCACAAACTTTACGGTTGATTTTTTATATAAAATATATTTTAAATAATCGACAGTTTATAACGTTGAGCTAGGAATTCGATCAATTAATAATAAACATAATATCGTAGTACATTTTGAAATCATAAGATATGTTACATGGCAAGAAACCTTCACTTAGAACGAAGTAAGGTCTAGTTGTGGTTTTCTTCAGGTTATTTACTTTTATTCTAGAATCGATATATCATACATGTATGTATATGAAAATAGATCTGATCATTAATAATTCATCTAAAGTAATATTTATAAATAATCCATATTTGGTATCTATTTTTATACGAATGCGTGATTGATAAGTTTCATATCTTATTTAATTTTTACGAATCTGATATTGCTGTTATTATTATTTCATAAATAACAAGGATATATTTAGATTGTTTTCGATTCGAAATCGTAAACAGAACTTTCGACTTTTATTTGAAGTGCGTCATTGATTTCAGAAACTAATTTATTTATTTACTTTATTATTTTTTAATATCCAACAGTTAACTAGTGATTTGAAAATATCAGTTCAGAATAATTACTACTATATACATACATTATACACGTTGTTGAATTAACTTCGATATTTTTATTATTAAAAAATTAAAGGAGTGGAAAACAAATTATAGTTTGAATTGTTGTTATTAAAAAGATTATATATATATATATATATATATATATATATATATATATATATATATATATTAAGAATGAAGTAAAATAATGTATTTGAAAAAGAATGGAAGCTTACAAAAATAAAAGCAGTATTGAAAATGGGTGGTAGATAATAATAAAAAATATTTTAACGAGTACATTGTATATAAAAGGTAGCACAACATTTTCAGTCATTAAGAGATGATAATTGCATAGAAAACAAATAATACCCATTTTGTAGCAACATTGTACGAAGAACGTGTATCGTGGATATTTATTTAACGTTTATCACCGCTTACAACAATATAAATACGCCAATGTCAACAGATACACAACAGCGACCATATTTCATTCGAGATGCAAATAGTTAAAGCGATACACGAGATGATGCAAAAAAGTATTCGACCAAGTGTTCGGATACGTGAACAACGATCAACTTGTTGAGTGAGAGTTAGTAGCTGAGCTGTATTGCAGATTGCTGACAGGAACTATTTAAGTGTTGGTGTTAAATGCCGGTGAAGAGAAATTTATAAGTTTACTTCTTGATTGGTTTGAAAGTCAATTACCTGTGAGCTGTTATACCCTCAAGATTTGTGCTTCGAACGAATTAACTTATTTATTTCTAACTAATTCCATTTCAAGTCCGGAATGACCATTTGCAGAACACACAAACAAATATATATATATATATATATATATATATATATATATATATATATATATATATATATATATAGATAGATATAGATATGTATGTATATCTTTGTCTGTGTATATATTTTATGAATGTATATAAATTTTGTATTTGATTTATAGTTCAGTAAAATGGTGTTTGGAGAGAACGTCAGTACAATATATGGTTCATGTTTTTTGTACAATTTATTTTTCCTGCCAGTATAACTAGTTCAACAGGTATTTACGATATGTAATTAGATTATGAATTTTGAGTTCGTCAAAAAACACTTGTTTGTATGATTTGTGGGTCGTTGATTTTGTTATGAGACAGTTTATATTAATATCTATAATTATATAAATAAAATACTTTATTCTAGTTTATAAATAGATTCATAACAGAGATAGGAGACAAGGAGAGAGAGAGATAAAAGTGTACGTGAAAAATAAACAGAAAATTAATTCATAAATATAAGATAAAGCGAAAAAATCGATCATAGCTCCATGAAAACTTTTCCCCTGTGCAAGCCATCCAACTATTTTCCGTATTTAGCGGCGCTCATCCCCGTTCATCCGCTTGCAAATGTTCGTTCACAAAATTATTTATTTACAAGTCCAGTTCACTTGTCACTTAAGAGCTGTCTTTACGAGTGACGTTCATTTTCCAGCTACGTAACATTTCTGTGACAATAACATCGAATACAAGAGTTGCTAATTCTGTTGGTAGGGTGTCAATTTAACACAATTATAATCTAGTCTATAATTCTATTACATACATGTAATTTAGTTTTGGGTTTTCTACGTTACGATTTGTCATTATTTCGCATTGATTGGGTGTCATTCTATAATTATATATATATATATATATATATATATATATATATATATATATAATTTCTAATAATTAAAAAAAAAAATAAAAGTAAAATTTTTCAATTAAATTCGCACATGAAAGTATTCAATTAATTAAATTTATATCTACAATAAAATTCTTCAAACTCATTACAACTAACATGAAACGATATCAAAGTACTATATATATATATATATATATATATATATATATATATATATATATATATATATATATAAAACTACATTACAATTATTATTAGAAGCCAAACAAACAGTTTAACTGGAATCCATATAAAATACTTTTTAATCAAGAACTATAATATATAGTAGTTGTGTAGAAATAAAACAAAACTATACACGATTTTTAATTAAATATTTCCTTCTATTCAATTTACAATAATAAGATATTATACTTTTTTAAAGAAAAATATTATTAAATGATTTTTCTTAAAATATTTCCTGGATAAACACATACCTCGAGTAAGGCAAATAATATATCCTTTTACACGGTCGAGACATGCATCAAGTTTCTTAGAAAAAAAATACTTAATGGAATAGAATGTGTATGTCATACAGTATCAAATTATAATTATTACAAAAATACATTTTAAAAAAACATTATTTAAGTGATAGTATTTAAACAGTTGATAAAAATCATATAATAATAATAATCAATAACTATATGAATATATTTTAAACTTCACTATACAGTTCTCCTAAAAATTCAAAATTAAAAAATTATTTTGTATAAATATATAAAGAAGAATGATTAACAGACAAAATATTCTCATAAAAGATATAGAATTGACAAGTTTTTTGTACACTAAATAAAATACAATAAAACTATTTAATAAAAATAAATAAAAACCTTACTTGTTATAAAACCCCATGAAGGTAATATTGAAAATTTATTTTTTAAATAGAATTCGTTACACAACTCTAATGTATAATAGTAATTAATTTTACATATATATATATATATATATATATATATATATATAGTGTAATATAAAATAAAAAGATACAATCGAACAATTTTAACAATAAATTATTTCAGGAAATAAGAAAATACATTCTTTATTTTACGAATTTATCAAAAGACTTAATCGTAATTATGTTAATTAAATTGCAAATTATACGTAATTAAATCGGAATGTTTCCCATAAACACATTTTTAGATTTTAACAGTTTTACATGCGTTTTAATTCCTTGGAAAAATTTGCTATATATATATATATATATATAAATGTGTATATATTTATATATATATATATATATATATATAAATGTGTATATATATATATATATATATATATATTGTAATATAAAATTATCGATTAAAAATATTAAGAGTATAGTAAATGTGTCGACAGATTGTTTATAAACAATATAATACACTAAAATGTATTATAGTGAAGAAGAGAATACAGAATATAGAATATATTTTAGTTAACATTGAAATTTTTATTTTATTTAATTATGTATTGTTTAGATTAGAGTGTGTGTTGTAAAAATGACAGGAAAAAGATAAATGAGATATTCTATAAACAAATCCCTTAAAAGGAAATAAATAGTTATTTGATTCGGATATAATTTGTTTCATGTTAATGAGTTGTTTTAAATATGTAGATGCGTTTTTTAAACTGACATAAATAGAAAATAAGACTTGAAAATATATATTCTGTTAGGCGGATTCTGAACTGAGGAACTCAGTAATTGACAATAGATAACTAGTTTTGTTATAGTAAAAACTAACGGTTTTCAAATAAGTTTTTATTTATTCATTCTATGCCAGTGATATTCACCATGTAAAAGCGAAAAACTAGTTTATTTATAATTTGACAGTGGAACATAAGAAAAATATTAATTAACTAGTATTATAGCCTGTCAAAATTGACGGGAAAATAGAAATAAATAGAAATAAAAAACTGTTTATACGACATAATATATTTAAATATAAAAAATATATTAATGAATTAAACTTGAAACCTATGAGCTGAAAAAGCAAACATTTTTTGACACCATAGATATTCGTCACTTTGTACGCAGGACAAAGTGACGAGAAATGTGTGTTTTTATTACATAGAAAAATATGTAATATCTAAACATGAATGTAAACTGCATCGACTGGTATGTTTTCATATTGTAAATAATTTTTAATACATACGAACGTATCTTTTGAGTTTAAAGTAAGAATGTATTGTATCTTTAATATGAAGGTGGATTTATCACATTCTATACGATCTTTTTTCATACATATATATATATATATATATATATATATATATATATATTAGTGAGTAAGGAATACTGAGAGAAATCATTTTTTTATTTATTGATAAAGACATTTTTCAGATATTAAAAATGTAAATAAAAAGAATATTCGAAGTTCTGTCTATGAAAACAACAATATTTTTCAAAGAATGGAAGTTGAAAATAATTCGATTAAAAAAGAAATACCACACAACTTACAAGTCTAGTTTTGAACTCATAACACAATTTTATTATATTGATCACGCAACTTAAAGGATATCAAATACTTTTCTCTAGAGAATGTCTATTAAGAATTTTTAACATTCAAATACACATACCAATTGAATTATTTTTATTAAACGTTTATTTTATAAAAATAGTTTTCAATTTTAATAAAAACATACTCACATATATATATATATATATATATATATATATATATATATATATACAGTATGTGTGTATGTATAAGAATTTCATTTACAAAACTTGTTTAAAAAAATAAATATAAAGTATGAAAAAGATCGGTGTATAAAAACGTCTCACTATGACACCAAAATAAGAAACTAATTTAGATGTAATATTTATTAGCTTCAAATGAAGTCCTCAAAAAAAAAAGAAATAACCCGCAGATATTAAATTTTAACACTCATTATATATTACAAATAAAAATTTCAATAAACCCCACGCAAAAGTCAATCCTACAACAGTAATACGTTTTTTAAAGGGTCATTAACATCTCAGTATCAATTTTTTCAATGTTAAATATTATTTGCACGTATCCGCATAAATAATTTTATGACCATATAATAATAAACTGGGTTATATTTTTTATTATATATATATATATATATATATATATATATATTCAGTCTTTCTCAACTTTTTTATAATTTATACGCCAATACATACAAATAAGTAATAAACATTTTAACGACGTATATGATTCCATCTTAATCTGAAACACGCATCAGCTATCAACTGGATACCTTAATCAAGTGTTCGTATACATCACCTTTCTATATGTTTCTAATATCCGTCTGATTACCAAATATATGCGTGTAAATGTATTTGTATGTCGTTGCTTTATTTCTTTTAATGTATTAACGAGTTTCTTTTATATGAATACATAGATACACTTTTTCCAGATTGAATAATACAAGGCAGACAACGAGAAATATACAAAATCATATTTGAAACTAGTTAAAGTCATTTAAAAGATTTTAAATAAAAAAAAATAACAAGTATATTAAATTTGGATAATATACGAACATCACTATTGATTCTGTGTTATAAAAATATGATTTCATTAAATGAATGACAGGTTGATATTTTTATATATTTTATAATATATATATATATATATATATTAAAATTTAATACTTTTTTGTGAAATTAGAATGTATATATTTGATGAAACGTTATTGAGAAATATTAAAAAAATAAAATAGAATATTTATTTATTTGTTTCAAATTACTGAATAAAAAATTATTCAGTAACGAATCAAATAATAGATAATTTACTTTATGTAATAACTGAAATTTCCACAAAGAAGACTTTTTACAAGCATACACATAATAAATCAAAAAGTAATTTAGCAAATGAAAAAGTATATATATATATATATATATATATATATATATAATAGTAAGTAGTATATAAAAATTATTCGAATAACATTTGAAAATTGAAAATTAATGTATATAAAAATAAAAATAATTGAAAAAGACAAAATTAATTCAATCCACTAGAGTATCTACAATTTATATGATTTCCTTCAAACTTTATATTCTAGAATACGTCCATTTATTTTATCATCATAATTAATATTAGAATTTATCTGTATATAATTGCATGTACAACTTTTTCAATAGAAATATCTAATAGATGATTCAAACAGTTATGTACTTGATCGAAATTATTTTATATAATATATAAATAATATTAGAACTGTATTAATTTATTTTTAAATCCATTCACAAATTAAAATAGTTTTAGAATGAGTCACTATTATATAGTGTTTTATTTGTAAACCATAAATTATATTTAATTAGAAATTAAAGGTAGAATTGAGATAAAGGAAATAAAAGATATGAAAACAATACCATATAAGTTAGAAATACCTCGTAGTCTTTGATTTAATTGAATACTGCACAACAGTTAAGCTACAGTTTCTTGCCAATTATGGATATCTTATGAATGTTACTTTCGATTACTGTAACTTTCAAAATCAGATATTGCTATTTATTAGATAAGTGTTTACAAAGGTACATATATATATATATATATATATATATATATATATATATATATATATAGTGCATAAATTTCAAATGTATACAATTTCAATTTAAAAATCGTTCAAAAAGTATTTATTTTAATTCTATATCTCTGGTTAATCTTAATATTTAAAAAATAGAACTATATACATTGATACAAAATATATATTTTATAAGAGAAATAAAATACAAGATATAAATCTGATTAATTCATTTAAAAAAGTAGACATATTTTATAAAAATATACTTCAAGAAAACCTTACTGTCTTTTAAATTCAATTGTATGTCCAATGGATAATTGATTCATATATAAAAGAAATATGCAACTGAAACTGGGATTTGAATAAATGCATTACCATATACGATTTAAAAAAATATGATATATTTTTAAATAAAAATGAAAAATAAGAGGTCCCAAATCGATTCCAAGTAATACATTTATCGAATAAAGGACAAGAATTCCATTAAACAGATAGAACTTAACAAGTGGTGATCGTTAGATAACTCGGAGGAAAAGAAGATGTTTATTTTTTAGAAAAGTGTGATCGCAGGAGGATTCAAAAGATAAACATATATACTTAATAAAATTTCTATTGAAGACATTTTCTGTACAGGAGGTGCCGTCTTCAAAACATATTATATCGACACACGATAAGAAAACAAGTAAAATTTAGCATCAAGCCTATGTCGACAATACGTGACATCTGTACTTAATGATAGAAATATCAAGTAGAGAATGTTTCTAGAAAGACGTTTTCCGGGAAACTAGAATTGCTCCCAAGCGTGTAAGTAGAATATCAGGAAAGGACACGTATGTTCAGTGAAATATCATGAAATATACCACGACAGGAGATAACGAGCGATAAAATACGATAATTAGCGCCACGAACTGTGTAAAATTGCAAATTGATAAATTAAGCTATTTACATGCTGTAAACTGATTTGTTGTCGTCAAGTCACTGAAATTCAAAATCACAGTCTGAATAAATAAGGATGAATCCGACAAACCGAATATCTTTAATAATAAAATAATCTCTAGATATATCGTGGTGTATAATTCAAATATCATTAGTGTTTGTACATATTCGATCCAATAAATACATTCGAGGAAAATTTCGAATACACAATATTCAATTAAAGGAGAATCGAAGAAAAAACTCGTTAAAACTATTATAAATATGAGAATTATAATAAAAAGACTTACACATACTTCGATTAAAAGAAGAATTCACTTACCTGAAACAAAAAAAGACATGCATTATACAATTTTTCATTTAAAAATACATAATATTGTATAAAGTTATAGTAAACATTACATTCATTTTATTCAATTAACCATACTTAAAAAAAATATACTAGTTAATAGAATTACTGAAAAGAATTTGAATATTGAATATCTAAACTAATTATTATATTTTCGTTCTCATGGTTCAATTTGGATTCGTCTGTTAATCCAATTTCAACGTAAATACTCTTTTATATCTTTCCGTATTGCTACAATGTAATATTTAGCACATCGAATCAATAACTAACGGTTGATAATTCGGATTCTGTCGATACTGTCAGTCTTTATTAAAAGAAATCGTACGTTTCGACAGTTTCAGTACGACGAAATCATAAAATATTCTAGATGTAGACGATAAATAGGGCAAAATAAATAGCCGGTCTTGAAAAAGAACAACGTTGCACTCAAATCGTGTTTAAAAATGAAAACCAATTCGAAATGCTCGATCTACACCCGAAACAGTGGAGTTCAAAAGTGAAATTAAATATTCAACACGGCCGATGCATCGCCGCCACTGACCGTGAAACAGATAAATGGTAAACAATCGACTAAATAATAACACCTTGTCGGTGCTACATGAACTAGCTGTTAGCTTGTCTGCTGTTCCCATACGAAGCAGAGATAATGCTCGACACAATGTGGCACCGTGCTGTATACCTCTTATACAAGAGAGTAAGAAATACACTAACAGTAGAGTACCGTAAGCCCTGTGGCCACGTATCGCATTCGGGATAGGCACTTCGCCAGCCAACAAGAAAAAGAATACAATTGTTCATTTGTTCTGTTCATGTGCATTCTCGTTTGCATCTAATCATTATATTGTATTATTGTTACAATTGAACTGTCGGGAGAAATATTTTGTAAGGCATTCGTATCTAGTTTCGAATGATTACGCACACAGATATACAAAACGAAACAATAAACAATATTACACGCAATTTCTTTTATTAACACTTCCACCGCTCGATACGTTCAGTCGAAACTCATATCGAAGAATCCCAGCTGACACGTCATTTTACAAATACAACAATCATCATACACAGAACTAGACGAGTATAAAATGTTTTAATCAGATGTACTCTACAAAAGAACATATTAGTTCAATTGCACAGTTTCGTTACTTATGTTCATTACTTATTTTCAAGTGCACATTTATAGTTTCGTATTAAATATACAAACGTAACTAATTAAGCATTATATTCCTATAATAAATAAACAAAATAGTTGCATGAAATAAATTGTGTATTGTAATTTGTTTAAATCTGTTAAATCTCAACGAGTACAATACATAGCACAGTATTAACTAAAGAACGATGTGTCGAATTAAAAAAGAAGATAATTAATTTCATTTTTACGGTTTTACTGATTATTCAATGGATGTAAGTTCGATACTCTATTGAGAGACTTGAGATAAGGTATCTGTAAAAATATCATTAAACAATCTTTTAAACATTTAAATGTCTCTGTGAACATTAATTAATATTAAAAAGAAACCCCATTCACGGACAAACATCACTTGCACTGCGGTCAGAAAATACAACAAACCAGAATAACAAATACTTGCTATGGGTTGGTCGAACATGTCATCATTATTGTCAGTAATATTGATACATAAATTAAATTAGTACTATAATCAGTTGCACGCAACATAAATGCAAATGCGCACAACAGAGACACAATTACTGTAATGAACGTTCGGTTGTGTTCTTCACCGTTCTGACAGTCAGTTCTGGCACTGCACACGTTGGCTTTTACCTGTGTGTCTACCTTACTGATTAGAAATCTACCAATGTTGTACGAGAGCATTATGCTCTTATCTCTTTGGTATATGTAAAACAAGGCAAGTTCGTGCAACACAGACTGGCTGACTGGCTTGCTGGTTGGCTAACTGGCTGGTTGGCTCGCTCGGCTCACTGGCTAGAAGGCCATTCAGTCTGGCGGTATACCACTATAACCCCAACTTAACAAAAATATCACTTACAAATTATATTGGTTATTTGTTAAACTTTAATCGACTGTTTAATTGAATTTTTATTGAAGTCAAACAATGAATTATATACCATTCCAACACAATTTCAATTACACTTATATAATATATATATATATATATAAATACACACATATTACATTTATTTAATGACCTGCCAAACCAAACCAATTTCATTTAGAATGATTGAACTTCTGGTGAATGTATATCACATATTCGAAATTAATCTCTCAATGTTTCAATGTAATCGTTCAAGTCGTTTGGAAAATATGGAATTTTTAGTTGATTACTATGAATTATTTATGAAATAGATACTAAAACTAGTCTGCAATTTTCTTGTACAAATATAATATAATATATATATATATATATATATATATATATATATATATGGATTAAACATATAAATTTATATCGTAAATTGTATAATAACATACATGTTTTTCAAATAGGAAATAAATCATAATTAAATATATTACATAGATCGTAAAGTTGTTATCTGTACTTACAGAAAATTCTTCTGAAAAATCTATTAATATTTCTTATTGATTTTCTATAAAATTATATTTTATATTTTAATAAATAAGCAATTTAAATCTGTGAAGTTCATATTATTATTATTATTAATACTGAATATTTAAAGACATTCTTTTAATTTTATTAATAACAACTATTTGTGTATATATATATATGTGAATTTTGAAAATATTCCTACATATTAATTTAAAATCCATTTATATTTATTTGAAAATAAATATACATAAAACATAAAAATAATATTTAAACGAATAAAACTTTCAAATATAGTGAAATGTAGAGAATAACTTCTTCCATATCCTAAATATATATCCTGTATGAAAGTTTTATAGTTCAGTTACCAGTTTTATAGTTAAAAATCAAATGAGATATAAAAGTTTCCATGTAAAATAGTTTTAACATATTAAAGAACTTATTTTAGTTATAGAAGTTTTATGTTTGTAAAAAAGCTCCTTTTTCTCATCATTATATTCTTTTATTTATACTTGATACGTTTTTATAATTTTTTGATATGTATTTTATCTGTAATTATATTTAATAAACGTATATATTTCTTATTATATTTATATTATTTGTATTAATTAACTTAAAGAGTATATTTGAATAATGTTATTGTGCATGAGTGAATTTTCACCACCTTAAATCAGTTGCTATTTTACAAAACATTTTTCTGTAGAATGAAATTGCTGATAGGGGAAAATAAATTAAAATTTCCGTAACATTTCTCTCGTCGTCGTTATATTTATGTTATTTAAGTTAGTGCTATCGTAACACCATTGAAATAATGCTGTTTTAATGAGAAATATAAGTCAACATGCACTTTGTTGTATATATCCACATTGGCTATCTTTTTTTATATACACAAATATAACAGTGAACGAAATGCAAAGGGTAGTTTGTTAATTGTTATCACTTGACTGTCTTGTATCTTTCGTGTTGTCTAACTTCCTTTGTCCGGTTCGAAGACGAACGTAACATTTCTGAAATTAGTATCACGCGATATGATAAATATCAATCTCGTATAATATAAAATCAATAAAAGTGTCTTGTAAGAATTGTTAGCTAGTTTGCGATGAACCGAAATGATAAAAACGCGTTAGAAGGTAATTAATTGTACTAGCAGTTAAGTCTTATTGTATTACTGTTTGAAAAGTTTAAATGTGTGCCATTTTTTAATCAAAATAGAACAGTGTTATCTCTACCAACAGATCTTATAAATAATTACGCTTTTGCAACACTAAAACGTTGCAAAATTGTTTAAAGAAATATATCATTCATTGGATTTCAAAACAATTCATGAAATGAAAATATTCAACGATTTTTTGGTGCGCTAGTAAACTTATTTTTAAACAAAATATACATTCAAAAAGTACAACATTTATTTAATAATCCGACATATACATTCTGAATTATCAAATAAATAATATCAATATTTTCCAGGTCATAAAAATAATATTAAAATGCAAATAAGTTTTAGTACAACGCTACATGTTCAGTATACATTTACGATAAAGCATAGCATTCAATATATGTTGTATATTTCCATAAAATGCAACAATGTCTTTCTTCGATATATAAGGAAGTGTTTGATCTTGATTTATTTCATGTTTATATTTCTATTCGTCTATCTAAAAAAAATATCTTAATAAATATATGATAAACAAAGTTATAATATACTGACAATGAAACATCTCTTTAATGAATTTTCTTTTCCGTTTAAACGTTTCTAAAGATACAATAAACAGATTAAATACTGTTGATCGACAGACTTGTCAGCCTACACAGGATCATAAAATCATAATAATAATTAATAGATCCAGATGATCGAATCCTGATCGTGTTGAATCATTCATTGTTTTTTTATTTTTAAAAAATAGCAGTGAATATCGAACGTTGTAACACCTACGATACGTTATAAAGAGTTATAAAATAAATCACAGAAAAAAATATACATTGTACGATCAGTCCGAAGCCAATAATTCTCTCGAACCCTTTAATTTACTTTTGTGCTGCTGCTAAACTACATACATCAAAAACTCAACACAACACGATCACTTACGTACACTTTCATAAATTGGTTATCGAAATTGCAGTAATACGAGTTTCACTAAAGATGCGTTAAAATTTGTACTTGTACAGCTTGCATGTAGCAAACACGCTCGGCACCTTTCTACGTTTAATAACAGCTCTACGTACCAGCCACGTTATGTGTGAACAATCTCAAGACAATCGGGCTTCGATCGTCGCACAGGCGCCGAGTATAACAACGAGTACATGATCTCGAGTGGCTATTTTTATGTGTTTACTATGTAATTATACTCCCATACTGCTTGCCTTAGACAACAATCAATGCCAGAACATACTACACGATCAAAGACGTACACAGCACGGCCCGATGTATTAGAAATCAACATTTTCCATATATGAATTACGTTCATATTCTTTGTTGTATATGTATATGTTTTTTTTATAAAAAAAAACTATACGAAAAGAAAACTTCACATATACATGTATATTATTCCTTGCATTTATTCATATATTGGTTGCACATGTGGAATCTGACAATAAATCACTACAAATTCTTCGACAAGTTGAGAATATTTTTAATATACCATGAAGTATATATAGAATCTGATAAGATTATCAATAATCGTTCTTTAATCGACTCGTTTCGTTTATAAGACGGATGTTTGTACCTATATACTTTTTAAAATACTTAATTAAGTCCCACATACATACGTACATATATATATATATATATATATATATATATATATATATATATATATATATAAATAAATGTTGTAATCACATAGTATGGATCTTTAAATATTTCGATAGATTTAATACTGATGTGGAAAAAAATATTATTGAAAACAAATAAGATAGTTATTTTAATTGAAAAATCATACTAGTTTTTATTTTTTCCGGAAAATTTAAACTAGTAACAGTAATGAATAAAACTAGATCAAATGTAATTTTTGAATAAAAAAAATCTACGTGTCTGCATATACATGTCTGTTTTTTAAAAGTATATTATAGATAATTGTATAAATATATAATTTGTATAATACGAATCATAATTGTTCTATAATGTTTAGTAGTTATTTTTGATAAATTGGAAAAATATTATAGAAGCCTAATCTACACTATGAACATTATTTCCCAACATTGTATCTAAAAAGTATACATACAAGTTTTGATATGATTCAGAAACACAATGATAATCTGATAAACTGAATAAAAGTCATCGAGTTTGAATGCAATTAAATAAAATATTACAATTGATCAATAACTTCGAATGTTGATAGTATTTTAATAGATCTTTAATTAAAAATTAGTTTACTATTATTATATAGGATGTGTTACATTTCTTCGGTACTATACATGAAATACAGCCCGCTCTATAATAAATGATATGAGACAATATCGAGTCAAGAATCACAATAGGATGACACGGAGTAAATAATTAGTTATCGTGATTAAATATATACAATACGTGTGGTTATAAATCTACAACTTGTTGACAAGGAGGTTAGAGAAAGGGAAGTAGCGATTCAATAAAAGAGAATAGAGTGATAACGTCAGAAATGATTTTTAAAAAAAACTTGCGTTTACCTTATATGACATATCAATAAGGTAAATGCACAGAACATATGTCCAGCAGATAGCCATGTGCTATATACATTATATATATATATATATATATATATATATATATATATATATATATATATACTTATGTATTAACCAACTAAAACATTTCACTAACCCCGATACAATCAAACCATGTACTGATTTTTATTCGATTTTTTCTTCATTATGTAAGTTTATAATTGAACAAGATTTTTAGTATCAGATGAATTGTTTGTTAACAAATATATATATATACAGAACATCCCACAAGTATTACATATAAATTTGTATACAAATTCATGGATGAAAATTATTATTTCCATTAGATTAACTATATTATTAAAGTTCAATTTATAAAGTACGTTTTTTTGAAAATTTAATCATTTTTGTTGTTTTATACATGTTTTTTTTTAAATCTCTGTATAAATTTTATCACTCTTGTCCAATAAATTAGTTTTAAAGTATCTTATAGTTTAATTATTGATATTTTTGTACTTAATTTTACGTTAAATTAAGATTTGTGTTTTCTTTTATTACAAGACGATTCATTTAAAAAATAAAGCAGTAAATGTTTTGACAGAAAACGTTCTAAATGTCTATCTATTTTTAAAAAATAATATACAAATAAATGTAAAACAGTATTTTTTATTTTGTGTATTAACCTAAAAAGCACATATATATATATATATATATATATATATATAATGTATAGAATTGTGTTAAATGGCATGGAAAATAAACGAAATTTTAATTAAAAAAAATTTAAATATTCCTAACTATATACATTTTTTTCTAATTGAAATTTTGAATTTGAAAATAAAATATTTTTCAATAAAAAAATATATTTTAATTGATTCAAAAAGATTTAATGAAATAATTGAAAATTTATTATAAAATGAAATTATCAAAACATCAGATTTTTAGCTTTTCGAATTTCCTCAATAATGATTTCAGTATTGATTTATCTTTTAATTAAATGGGGTCTTATTTGTTTTACAATTGCTCGCGCCGCATTGCTAAGTCATTTGTGCAACTCTGAAATTAAATTCTGTATTATTGTGGGTTAGAATTGTTCCTTATTGAATATTTTAAGGGGGAATATCAATAATTAACATTATTTAAGAGTAACTGAATGATATTTTGATTTCAATCAAATGGTATTTTCTGGTACATTTCTTTTTTTCATAATGATATAAAGCTGATACAAATCTTGAATATAATTCATTTTTATTCAAACATAAATAATTCGATTCAAACACTTTCTACGGTTTAATCTAATAAATTCATATTGTCAACTATCATTTAATCTGAATAAAATATAAAACTACGAATTACCAGACAGAATTCAATATGAAACGATTTACCTAATTCATATATATATATATATATATATATATATATATATATATATATATATATATAAGGTTTATATATTCGTACATATTTTATAATTTATACCGTACAACTATAAATCAAAAATAACATTTTTCTTCTTTGAAAAAAGAACTGAAACTGTATAGAGATTAACAATATTTCGTCATAAACTGCCTAATTAAATGAATGGTTTTTTAATTAAATACTTTATATAGAACCATTATTTGCATTAATAAGTATCATTCGGTTAATTCATACATTAGATTTTTTTCTTTTTAAGATAAACATGTCGACTATTCTAACAAATAATATACATTTCACTTTTTTTATTTTATAACATTGTATTTATATTTTTCCTCTTCATCTTTTCGGATATATAAATGTTTGTTTAGTAAATTTCTGAGGAAGTTTCATTTTTCACAGACATATCAACTTTCAACGAAGACAAATTGAGCAAGTATTTTTCATTATTCACTTTTATTTTTGGTTTATACATTCAATACATACATACAATACATATATATATATATATATATATATATATATATATATATATATTTGTGTGTTAATTGTTTATTAGAAACTTAATAAATAATTTATTTGATTTCACTAAATACCTTATAAAGTTTAAAACATTTTTTGTGATCCAACTCCTCTTATATATTATAATTTATTTAGTTTTATTTAATAGAGAAAAAAGGCAATTTAATATTTATATATCATCAATTATATTTCATATCTTTTATATTTCCACGTGTCAAATTAAGAAATATTTTTATTTATATTTAATTTATAAACTTATTATAAAATATTTTTATATTTTATTTCTTCTCGTTTTTAATTAGAATTTATATATATATATATATATATATATATATATATTAGATAATTTATTTATTTCAAACTTTATTTCACATTCACAAAAAAAAAATAAGTTGAATTAATTAATACTCACAATTTTAAACATTAAAAAATAGTTTCAAATTCACTACATTCTTCACTAAAATCCAGATTATTATAGATTTCAGTGATTAAATTATTATTACTATTAAAAACAAATATATTAATATACTCTTTTCTAAATATATATTAAAGACTTAGAATTACATTCATTTGTACTTGAAGTTAATGGAAAATGCTATTGTTATATAAAAAAAATATTGTTCTAATTTATATTATTTTTTTTGTAGTAAATATAAAAAAAAATATTCTAAACAGTAAAATACAACAATGCTACGAATACAGTTGCTTCGCATGTATTAAAAAAATATAATTGAGACTGATAGTTGGAACTAATGTTCGATAATGTATTTATTACTCCACCCTTATTTCCGATATACATAAGTACTTCGACCGATATATTATTAATTGTACAGACTGTTGAATGACTGTTACAAAACGACATTCGAATCGTTTGAAAGTAACAAATCGTGTTCGAAAACCCGTTAGAATAATTCAAAAGTAAAGAATACAACACAAACACGTATTAAATTTTACGTGTGGAAAGCAATCAGTGCATCGTCTGCTTCACTTCTAATTGCCAACCTTATAAATTCAAATGTTATTTAACCATTTGAATTGAACCAGACATAAACTGGTTATTTAAATACAACTACCGTGGAGCTACTCTAATATCTCGTAGAAGTTCTCGGAAATATACAACACTACATCATCTCGTTTCTGAGTGTTTTGTAAAATATGTAAGAGTGTGTATTAGTGTGGTAGAAAGGTGCGAATCACCTGCGGATATATCTATAAATGAGAAGCAGTAACTCATATGTTAAGTGCGTTGTTGGGCAGGCCACGAAACAAGCTGTTTGAAATACAACTCGTTGCAAATTGTTGAGAATATTGTAACAAGTTCGCTTCAAATATTTCCAGTCGATATCTGCACACATAAAATTACATACGTGCACATACACACACACACACACATATATATACATATATATATATATATATAAACATATGTAAACATACATACACATAATCGTACGACATATAAAAATAATAAACAGAAGTCTGGATTGTTCATTCTAATTAAAGCACATACGTTAAATTGTACATCTACATTTATAAGTAATTTACATTATCTACCTACTATTTATATAACAATTACAGTACACAAGAATTTATTGTGTGAGAACTTGAAATATACAAGCTTCAAATCAATTTATTTTATTTATAACATTGTAATTCATCTTAGCACGATACCATTGTATTATTGGTCGGTATTTACATTACATTATTACCTACAAATATATGTATTTTCATCGTTCACTATTTACTCACTAAATGACTTAATCGTTATATTTTTTTTTAAAAAAATACTGTTATTAATTTTATTGATTACACGAAAAGAAAAACACCAAGGTATTAAATATTTAAGGTCGTTTTTATAAATAGATTACAACTATTTTTTAATATCGATTCTACTTTTTTCACTAATCTAGTAGTTATTTATATCAATTATATTCTGAATAAAATATGACTCACTTATTATCGAATATTCTCATTAATTAAATAATTACTGACCCTTGATCAGATTTTAACTAATAAAACATGTATGATTATATATATATATATATATATATATATAAATTGTTTGTTTATATATATAAACAATATAAATGGGATTCAAACCTATTTCATTGGAACAGAAACTTGTAAGATCATCAACCTTACACGTTAGGGTGTAGAGATAGTAATTACTGGTTATTCTCAGTCATGTGTAAAGTTGTTCAGGTGGCTGTGGTCAAGTGGTTAGCAAAAGAGACTCGTGACAAATGGGTTCAGGAATTAAACCCGACTCAGTAATAGATTAAGATATTCTTTATCAAGATACAGTTCTATCCTGAAAGTAAACAGAGAGTTATCGTCATGAGGGATTTAAATAATTCAATCTAAAAACATTGTTTTTGCTTGTACAATCATATAATGTGTTTTAATTAAATAAATGTATATTTGATTTAAATATTAAATTTTATATATCGACAAATTTCAAAAGTATTATAACAGTTTTGTAATGAAAGTATTTGTTTTATAAATAATTAGTCGTATGCTCTGAGATGATTTAATGAATGAGATTTAAATTATTAATTTGTTTATTTTAAAAAAAAAGAAATAAAGTTGTTTTTTTTTCAAATAGTATAAATAAATTTGTGTTGTATGTCGATGATGATAATTTATAATTAATTATAAATATGTATAAAGTCTACTGAGATTGAATCAATGTATTTTAGTTATTTGTTCATAGTGTTAATATATCTGAAAGATAATATTTATGCTACAATGTAATTCAAACTATCGATCAGATACGGTCGTAAATAGTAACAACCCATCTTACAATTCGGAAACAGAGCTCTGTTCCAACAAGATCGTACAAATAAAGCAAGAATTGATAATTGCGAACTATTAATTGAAATATTAGGTCTGGACGATGATGTACGAATAGAGCATCATTCAAACACACAATGTATAGAAAATGCAAATGTCCACGTGTTGTTCAAACATAAAGACCGTTTTGTACTGCGATCTAACGCCCCATAGTCGAATCAATTGAATGATATAACGTTTTCAACCAAAACTGATTGAATTAACTCCGTACGATGCTTTACAAGTAACTGCGGCTCGCATGTTTATGTGATCGCACGTATTTAACTGAAGCTTGTTAGATGATGTATTTAAGCTAAGTGGATCAGCATTTAATTCAAACTAAACCAAATAACAAGCTGGTATTGCTGCTGTTGCTACTTGCCGTGGCGTGTAGCAATGGCGCTCTTCTGTAAGGCATGAATGTTGGTATTAGACCTTTTGGTATGTTCAAGTTGTAGGGTAGTTTTAGACAGGGGATAAATTGGTACATTTCCGAATCGTTTAGTAAAACCCCCTAGGTACATTATTGTTATGATATCTTTGTGAACTACAGATTATTTTCGGAAACATCGATGGGGATCGTTTATTATAATTGAATACTAGACAAGCTGTTATTTTTTTATATAATTGTGTCTACGATACGGATTAAAACTGTAATAAATACCACAAATATACGAAACACGCTGAGTGGTTGCTGTCTGCATTATTGTTGAATGGGAAGTGGACAATTGTTATTTTTATTAAATAGAGCGATTATATTTCAATAGTTTTCGTTTCAATGATTTTAGTTTCAACTATTATGGACTAAATACTTTTTTATTTAATCATTTGATGATTCGTTTAATACAACTGATATATGATTCCGATAACATGTTACAGTTTTAATGGATAAATATATTTAATAGGTATAAGAATTACAGTTCATGAAACAAGAAATTAATATAAAGTATAACTACGCAATTCTAAATTCGTTTAAAACCGATAAAACATACTACAAAAATATATGTGAATTGTATTATGATCAAAGTAAATCACTGAATATTTTAAATAAATAAAAAAATATATTTATCACATTTTTGATATTAAATAAACTTTTAATGAGATTTACTAACCATTTTCTTTATATAAGTAAATGTTACATTAGTTAGTAAATTGTATATTTCTGGAAAAGATTTATAAGATTACTATTTTCTGAAAAAATAAAACTAGATTCACGAGCATAATTTAAACAATCATACAACAATAACAAACGATATGACTTATATCAATTCAGCTAGAAAAATAGAAAGAAACTGAATATTTAAATAGGTAAAAAGTTGAAAATCACTCTGTTTTGAATGCTTTTTACCATTAATTAGTAGAAATAATTATAAATGAGTTTATAATGAAAAGAATGTAAATTATTTAATAAGAAAACAATACAACATTGTTGCTGTTATTAAACCTTTTATTTTAAACTTATATTTCAATTGAGTTATTGTATGAAAATTTCAAATGTCACAGTATTTTCATACGTAAACTTTTAAGTTAATTAATGTTTTAAGACTTTTAAAACTAATTTCCTAATTGCTAATTTAAGGCGGTTTAACACCAATTAGTTAATTGACATTCTAATACACGAATGTGAGTCTAGACTATTTTATTAAGTCTGTCCAAAAGTAAAACGTCAATATTGACTTCATAATTCAATATACTTACAAACATATATTTTCTTAATATTAAATTACTGGAATATACAAATTAAAATAACGATATTTTCTTTTGACCTGAGCAATAGGTCTCATTAAAGAATTTTTAAACTATAATTTTTCTTACAAACATTTGTACAAGTAATTCCTGAAAAGATTTATTGTTTTTTAAATTTAAAATTTTGTTTTGTTGTTATATTATTATATTAATGCATGAAATCAAAATATATATTTTTTTATTAATTAGTTTACGACTTAAACAATAGGTCCTATTCGTCCACACAAATATATATATATATATATATATATATATATATATATATATATATATAGAATAGAGCTTTTAAATTGTTTTAATTATAACATGCAAGTTTAAGTAAAAATTAAATAAAATAAACATCCATAATGTAATATTAAAAGAAGTAATGGTTGTGATGTGTGTTGATGTTCTCAAATAGTATGAGTTGGTACCAAATATCTAGTTATTCATGTAGACCGTATAAAACAAATTGGCTTTCTGCATCTGACATAAAACTATGTCCCTCCGGAGAGTATACCAGTAAATATACTGTAAACGTGCCATCTAGAATAAGCTAGCAGTGAAGCGAATATAAAACGAGCCACATTGTCTAGATTCTGAATGCATCTGACCGAAGCACAAGCATCGGACTACAACTCGGTTTTCTGTTCCAAGATTTCGGCAAAGTAACGCCGTCTCACTCATTACGATACTGAAAACGTGTACGTTAGATAGTGATAGTACTACTTTAATCATCCCAAACACGACTATAGTCATTTAAAATGAATATAGTTGTGGTAGATGCGATTACTGTACAATGCAATTTTCTCGATATTTACATGGAGTTTTATATTCATACACTAATACGTACGCTATTGTAAATATTCAACGGGTTCAAACAAGCGCATTTTATGCAAATGTATGTATGTTTAGATGCAAAGAAAAACCATTAGAACTTTATACCATAGCTATGTGTGCCAGTGGTTTCAAATATTAATTGTCTACTGTGTCCGTGAGAAAGGTCAGGCAAAATTGTATCTCTTTGAAAGCATTATACAATTTGCAAATATTATTATTTACATCTTAATATTGTCTGTTTGAAAAATCATACATTTTTAAATATATACAATAAAACATTCAATGCGAAATAAATCACACATTAAATAATAAATGCGTGTACACGTTTGAAAATCGTTTGTAATTTTTTACAGATATAAAAAAATCTAATAAATAATGACTGCATTCAAATTGATTACATGATATGTAGTATATAAAAGAGAAAATGAATAAAAAAGTAGATGCGTGTAAATGATAATCAGTTTCTTTAAAATACTAATTAAAATTTAATAACATAAATAATTAGACGAATCATTCATTGTAAAATCATTCATACATTTAACAGCAGTTTGAAAAACATCGTTCTTCTATTATATTCACGATAGAATAGTTCGAAATAAGCCATAATCTAATTAATATTAACAAGCATATACATATGTATATATATATATATATATATATATATATATATATATTAATATAATTGATGTTTCTATACAATTTTTGAACTACACCTAGTACTTTAACGCCACACTTAACACTTAAATAGATTTGTATGTGCTCATTATGTTAGATATAAATTACGCCATTAACTATATAATACGGTAACAAGGATTATGCAGGGCGGCAGGTGCCAATTTTTGCATTGTGTTTTTTCCGACATGATACAAAGATAATAATTGAGCCTCGTTTGAGATTAATTGGCGATGTCTGTATTTTTAATGTTCCGTTTCTGGTTAGTTGATTCATTTAGTTAGTTCGTACGAGGGGAGAAAGAAACATTTCACGTCGATTTATATGGACGATGTAAAAAAAAATCAAACAAACTAGGTTATTTATTAACACGCGCACGTTGTGTGTGTGTGTGTGTGTGTGTCTGTTTTTTATGCTTAAACTCTGTCGTTTCGGATTTTATTTCGAATATCTTTATAAGAATGATTAAAATGTTGAAATAATTATAGAAACGTGTATCTCGTATGTGATATAGACATGATAATTAAATAGGTTCTGATGTTTTGAAATAGAATAATTAGTTGTTTTTACGGTAATACATTTTAACGTGTGATTTAAAATTATATATATATATATATATATATATATATATATATATATATATATATATGTTGATGTATATAATTTTCGAATAATAAAGTTAATGAGATGAAAAATGTTTATGGTCCGTAACAAAATACATTGTCGGGCCAAACACAGCACCACGTTGACTATAAACGATTGAAAATTACCTAAAAGCAGCATTTACATACACACAAATCAATCATTATAAAATCGTTACATCCAATCATTACACAAATACAAGTATGCAAACAGGTGTAGACTGACAATCAATATTCTATTTTTAGTCGAAGTTCAACACAAAGTCGAAAAAAATATATAATAAAAAAAATCACTCGATGTGACTAAAATATATAGAAAAAATGTTTGTTGTAATTAGAGGATGAAACAATGAGATTTTTTTCCACTGTAACAGCGGGATGCCGCGTCCATCGACGAGGGAGGGGACAACGTAGACATCCTGGGTTGCTCATTTGCGCGCATATTCTTGTACACGCGGGAGGTCGGCACTTCTTTGATAATATCCAAAATGTTTTGTACATGGTACCGACGCAACAAAAACAAAAAGTAACATTTATTGGTGCAGGCATGTTACCCATGATGCTGGGTGGGTTTTCCTCTAATCATCAGGTATATAAATCATTAACACTCGTTTATAACATTAAATGGAATGTGTGAAATGTATATAAGCACCGCGTCTTTTTGTAATGGCCAAACTCAATAGGTCGTTAAGGAAAAAGATATTTCGATGTAATTTATTTTAATTGTAATAGAAACAAGAAGGATTTAAATTAGTCATTTAGAAATATATTCGTAAATGAATACACACTGTTTTTTTTCAGATCACTTGTACATCTGTTGTTAGTTACTTGATTTATTCATTAAAACGATAGTGTTTTTTAATGTGCACTTTTTTCAATACAAATTTATTTTATAGATAATTATTGTAATATTTTACATTTCGAGTTTAATTCAACTGTGAAATGATTGATTCTAAAAACAGAAACAATGTAAATACACATAAATGACTGACAATAAATAATTATTATTATGAATATTAATAATTATAAAATACATTCATTTTCAAGATGTATTTTTCATCACAGTACATTTGAAAATAATACAAAGATATATTTGTATATTTTACAGATAAAATATCGTTCTTAACCACGTATCGTTTCATATTATTTAAAACACGCGTGGTCTGTTCAATTAATAACAAGTTATAAGTTCAAATCAACAACTTTTATTAAAAGGATTTTTAAAATTACACTGATGTCATTGGAATATAATTATTTTTGGGATACAACCCTACACCTATTATTTATTTGAAACTATCTACGTGTATTAATAATGAGATCTATACTTGGTTAACTCAATATACTAGAATTACTCAATACTATTTTTTTTTCAATTGTCTTAATAAAATATGATGTTTTATTCAAGTTTCAATTCCACATATAATATTTATTTATTAAAAATATTGTATAACCATTCAAGATTCTTATGAAATATGCATAAATTAACGCATGTAGAGATATTTTGGTCCATTGAAAATACCCAGTATTAACACAGACGTCACCCTATTGTCATAGATAATTTTAGATAACTGCGATTGATTTTAAGAAAATATGAAAAGCGTGCAATAAAGAATTATTTATTAATGAGAAATTATGCATCGTTAATCTTGAAAAAATCAAGTGAAATCTATTTTAAAATACTGAATACCTCGAATTATCAAATCGTCAATCTACTACAATTCATTTAATCTCTTATTATTAAATTTAGAAATAAAATAAAGTTATGTTATTAAAAAAATAAAATAGGCGAGAAAAGTTAATCATACACCTAGTATCATTTGAAAATACTAATAAAAAACAACATGATGTTTTAAAATTATGTAATATCATTGTCGACTTTCCACTTATTATAAATAATAATACTGAAGATACATAAATATGATTTAAATCCCACGTAATTACCTTTCAAGTTTTTTCTATAAATTTAAATAATAAACTGATTAAGTTTAATTTTAAGGTAGAAATTGTAAATCATAGAACAAATAGATTTCACATATAAGGCATTATATCTAGCACATAAATTACATTCCGACAAGTCTTAGTAATCTCGTGTGGCTAATTTCTTATTCTTTCTCTTTCACAGTTAAATAATTCTAGATTTAATACATAAATCTTCGGATTACTGATTAAATATTTCTTTGTGTATTTATAAGTCCTTCGAACAAACAAAGTTAGTAATATATTCTATAAATTTATAATAACAGAAACTGCGTACATTGCACTCGTAAATATTTGTAACTATTCTGGGTTTTTTTATTAAAAAATATTTTCATTAACTATTAAGTTAAATCATCCAAATATTTGAACGAGCCAATCTCTTATTTCATAAAATGTTATTAGTTTTTTTTAACATCTTATCACTCTCAACATAGGAAGAAAATAAATAAAACTTACAACTGCTTGAATTTTATTTCGGTTTGAAAAGATATTTTTATTACTCTATTGAATACATGCTACAGAAATGCACTTTTTCATTATGAAAAGTTGAATTGAGTTACATTCAATCTTTCAAACCAATGATAATAATGCAGAATCATACAAGTCACTTAACTAATGCCATTCTTGAAAATACACAAGATATAAAATTTTACTGTACCATAAAAAAAAGAATGTACAGACACAGCGTGACATATTAAACGTTATTTGTGGAAAAACAAGGGAATGATATAAAACAGATACACTTAATTGTTATAATTTTTAATTATTCCATAAAAAGAACATCGTGAACCGCAATGTAATTAATCAAACGACAGGGCATATACATTAAACACTATATTATACGATATTGAAATATATTAAAATATTTTTAGAAAAAAGAATCGTCCATCGAATCATTTCAGAAAAAAAATTTGATATTTTTATTAATAATTTATTTTCCGTGTATTAAGAGACCTGTTCATCCTATTGTAAGCCGTTTAAAACAATTCATGCCTTTTGTTCGGCAATATTTAATTTGTTTCTTTCATTGTGGTTGTCTCACATTCGTTCTTTTTTATTATGTCAAACGACTAACCGAATCATGCGTCTTCGAGATTAATGTATTGGGCCTTCTAAGCACTACCGTGAGTCACGAAGTGTTATGCTGAGAGTCGCGGCTTCGTATTCCGGTTCGTTCTGCAGTGGCATTTGTTACGTGCCGCCTCTTCACTGTCATTATTCACATTTTTCACAGCGGAAACAGAGTCAATCAATCAAAAAATTATCGTTGTTTTAGATTGAACATTAGATATGGTCTATCTATGGATTTTTATAAAGATTTAATACGGTGATAGAAACAAAAGATTCATACGATTTTATTTCTATAATAGTTATCGTGTATACTTTTTTTCTACACGGTACCGATACTCTATGATATGATGGACAACTTGAAATAATAAAGAAATTATCGGAAGAGAACAAAAATTCTTATTGCATTAATCTGTTTTGTTAATCGTACATAAAATTCAATTCACTGCTTTTTATATATTTTTTATCTTTACTCAATACGATATTTCTTGATTTTATTAATAACAAGAAGTAACGTTGTAAACAATCTAAGATCTTTGATAAAATGAAATCTTTTGAAACATGTATTAATAATAAGATCAATACTAGGTTAACTCAATATACCAGAATACTATTTTTTCCTAAAAAAAAATAGTACAGACAATATTTTTTTTAATAAAAGATTATATATGAATCAAATTTCAATTCAAAATCTGAACTATTTCTTAATAGATATTTTTTTTTCTATACAAATACTAAAATTCACCTAATTTAAAAAATATTATTAATAATTTACAATAAAACAAATATGATAACATCAAATTGATCGAACAAATCAATTCAAATTCCTTAATTCATTTTCAAAGTTTAAAATCGCTGGCAACGAAATTTACATCATACTTTTTATTTGCATTATCTTGTAATAAAATTATATATATATATATATATATATATATATATATATATATATATATATACATGTATATGCATTTATAGCTAGATAGATTTTTGATAACCACAATATTATATAGTAAAGATCAATTCTTTAATTAAATTCCAAAGTACAACATCTTTTTGTTGCGGTTGTAGATTGAATATTATGATGAAACGGAAAAAATATTTATGTACCTTAACCTTAAACTATGAAATATATCATTAACCCTAACTTGTGTACAACAATAGACACATATATCTTTAAATAACACCCTTGTAACCCTTAATTTATTGAAGCACCACCCGCAATAAGAATTTTTCTATACATAAAAAAGAACTATATTTTAATAGACATTCTATGAGTATATATATATATATATATATATATACATATGTGTATGTATGTATTGTATGTGTGTGTGTGTGTGTGTATTCCACCCTTCATTCCGTACATAATTAATCTTCGTCTTTAGAATGAACTATTCTGAACAGGTAGTTACAACCCTACCACTCCACTAAAAGACAATCTAGAATCAGTTACCCGTCTCGCTTGAACGAAGATACTATATTTTTATAGTATATTAAAAATAGATATTTTTTAATATGAGACAAGAATCTATTACATGTAAAAAAATCTACAATTAAGATCGCGTGTATTTTAATTAAATATTATGAGAAAAATATGATAAAGAAATTCAAGTATTATACATTCTACTAATTTTTCAATAAAATTCCATAAAAGAGTAATTTAATTGGTATTTAAATAATTTTAAAAATATACATTCTATAATATTTTATTTATTAAAAATGTCTATCAGATTTATTAAAATAAAAATAATAAATTATCTGTAATACATTTAGAAAATAAAAATAATAAATATTCTGTTTAACATTTTACTTATAAAAAATAATAATATAAATCTATAATAGCTTACGAAAAAAATTTAAAAACATTATTAAAATTCAGAAAATGCAACTAGAGCACATAAATATCAAAGTATATATTTAACTTTTTTTTTTAAAAAAAATAAATCTACTTGCAACTGAAATAAAGTATTACAATTAGCATAAACACTATAGATTTCAAATCGTTCACATTAATCGTTTCGCTAATAAAAACGTCACTATTCGATTTGAATTTAATCTTCTGATATATTACCAATTTAATCGCAAGTGTTAACCAATAAACAATGATCAATTTTAATTAGAAATGCTTTTAAAAACTCTAATCGTACAAATCATTCAATGGGTTCATTCAACATTGTGATTATTTCATCAATAAATGAATGATATCTTACAAAAGAAGATTCATGGAAGGAAATTAAGCTTCTTTTAACATCACAATCAGTTATATTAAGATATATATATATATATATATATATATATATATATATATATATATGTATGTATATATGTATATATATATAATTAATGTAGGTATATGAATTGTTGAACACGATGTGCATTGAAATCAAAATACCGGTCGATATGCGAGAAGGCAAATCTGTACCCGACGACTGTAATTTGGACAATGCGGGAACAACTTCGGTGTGAAGAAATCGACCAACATGTGTTATGAGAAGTGTTAACGAGACCTTGGCCGTGCAAATCCCCGCTCATCAAGTCACTACAGCATATATGGTAACGTGGACACACTCGTTATAAAGGTGTACAAGCTGGTAAGCAAACGCTGGCAAACGAAAGCAAGCAAACATAGGCCGACAGACATTACAACCGACCGAAACACCAGCTAGTCGCAGTCATATAACACTCTACTAAGCTCGACAACGAATGAACGAACCAAACATTTATTTCATAAATGTATAAAGTATTAAATTACACAGTACCGTGTGCGAAACAGGGTTGTTCAAATATACATGCGATATTAATAAAGAACAAAAAAGAAATAACAGAATAGTCGTATGAAGCAGGAAGATATTTCATCAAAGTAAAAGAGTCTATGAGCATCAACGAAATTACAATGGTAATGTTTATAAAAAGAAATAATACTCGGTACAAACAATACAGTTACAGTTTTAAAAATAGAACATTGCAAATAACACTTTATCTTTTGAAATAAATTATTTCAAAAATCAAAAATTAATCTGACAAGAAATACATTATTAAATCAAAGAAATTACAAACGTAACTGAAGAAATACATCATTATTCTTCTACATAGATACTAATCAATGTCAATCTTTTATTTTTTTTAAAAAAATATTAAGGGCTATCACTTCTTTCATCTTCTACCATTGTCAAAACAAAATTATATTAAACATACAAGAAAATATTTTATTTTTAATAAAAGATCACATTACTCGTCAAATTATATTACCAACTTTTATTACCTGTGATATAAATATCTCATAAATTGATTATTGATATTGTTATCACATTTCTAAAAAATAATAAAAAAAAAACAAATTAGAAAATATTAAAAACACATCCAAACAATTATTTTACACATTTAAAAAATTATCAGATCTGAGTCAATGAATTTGTTTGATGATGAAAGCTGGGATTTGTTTTTAATTTTAGTTTTATGATTTGCAATCATTTAATTAAGGCGTTTACATATTAAAATAACAATTCACAAATTTATTTATAATTAAAACATAATATATCGGAAAAAAATTAAAACAATTACAATTAAACACAAGAATAGGTAATAATTAAAGCTTTCAAAGGATTTACTATTATATAAATGATATTTTAGTACAATTGTATTTTAATATTGGACTAAAGTACTAAATAAAAAATAACATGACTTTTCTTAACAGCTGCGCCCCTTTTTAATACTTACATGTTGAAGTCTAAATTGAATCACCTTATATATATATATATATATATATATATATATATATATATATATATATATATATATATATATATAAGTGAAATCATCTCAGCTGAATTTATAAACAAGTTTAAAATATGTATGACAATGAAACCAATACATATTATTGTTTAAAGTTTTTAACTACATTTTTTTGTAAAATCCGATACTGGTTAAAAAGAATACTAAAAGAAACCCCAATATATTAAAAAAATGCTTCTATTTTTAAACATTTGAAACTTTATACCAGTGAAAAATATAACTCAAACAATTCTAGATCTATAATTTTCAGTCTATTAACCCGGAACTGACATTTTAAAATAATGTCTTAGCCACGAATAGAAACTTCGCTTTTTTTATCTTTTAAGATATATATTGTGGTGTATGGAGATATGGTAGGACTTGAACGTTACTATCTCATAGTTTCGATAAATTTCCTTACTACAATAAATAATTTTGCAAACATATATTGCGTTCTAGTTACGATGTTACTGCCAAGATATCTCACGATCTTATTCGTAAACATATGTTAACACAGAATACTTTAACAACATTAACTATGTATAATATCACTTTAGTCTTATATAATACATATTGATATAGAAGATTACATTACATATATATATATATATATATATATATATATATATATATATAATATTTAACCCTTCTAGTGTATTCAATTTTTTGTTATAGTTATGGTTGAGTTAATACGATACGAAACCTAATAAAATATGTAATAATTTTCTTTTTTAAAAAATAAATATATTTACTCTAATATTCTTTGAATATTTATCATTTCACTGCCCAGTTTGAATATTTCTAAAATATTATTGCAATATCCAGTTAACTTAATGCTAATATTTAAAATACTGCAATCTTTTATATAAAAAAATACAAGTGAATTAAAATAATATAAATTATCTCAATCAGTTTATTCAAATAACACTTTGCATTTCTATATAACAGAATTAAAATAAAAAAATAATAAATATCTGAATTAAAAATAATTAAATGGTTATATCTTACTTTTTTGTCTATTTAATTCATGATTTATTTAAAAAAAGATTTAACACTATGAATTATTTAAATTATAAAATTATTTTAAACTGAAATTAAGAACAAAGTTCTCAAGTGTTTTTAACATGAACTAATTTAAACAAAATCGTTGAGTTTATGTATATTTTTTTAAGAAATAAACGTTGAAAGTTTGCATCAAATTTATTATCAAAAAGAACTTGTAAATTTCATAAAAACATTTAGATTATTTTCAAAACTTAGTCTATAATTACTGTCTATTCAATTAAAAATAACGTGGTTATAAATGAATAGTGCAATTGTAGAAATTGTAGTATTATTTTATTTTATACTAGTAAAAAGTGATATAAATGGAGAGTCAAATTTTATTATTATACAAATAGTATTCTATTTTATTGAAAGCATAATGAAATAAAATGAACCTTGATTTATGTGAAATTCAATATGAAAATATGTTATAGTTACTGTTCTACTAAAAAATATTTTTGGATATACATACATATATATATATATATATATATATATATATATATATATATATATATATATATATGTAGATAGAAAGATAGATGTGTGTTTATTCATACAGTTTCGTTCAAACACGGGAAGAGATCCCACTGTCCAAAGAAACATCGATCGATGGACGATATGGTAGACCTACGGCCTTTAAAACCTACAATTACATATGTTGCAGAGCATAGAACAGAGAGAACATTCTTTTACAAAGATTGAGTCGAGTGTATGGTGAATATTGTTGTCTCTTTGTCGTTTCATTTATGTTCCCGACATTGTTTCGCGCACTAGCCGGACGACTGGCCATTCGCACTATGAACGCCAACAAACCGGTTTTCAAATGTTTCTGTTGTTCTGGGGATATGTTTAAGAGAGTGTGACCCCTGGGCTAGAGAGGTAATACACATACCGTAGGAAAAAAAATAAACGTTCTTGTGTATATGTGTGCATTCTATGTATACAAACATATAAATGAGCATACGTATGCGATGAAGAACGTCGTACCTATATATATATATATATATATATATATATATATATATATATATATATATATATATATATATATATATATATGTACTCGAAGATAATACGATGGTAAAAAAAAGAACGTAAAATCAGCTGTAATGTCCATAAATTGTTCGATGTAAACGGAAAATCTAGTGATATTTTTATTATATATATATATATATATATATATATATATATATATATATATATATATATATATAATGAAAATGTGGATGAAAGAGAAACACTGAGTCATTCAAAGTAGAAAAAGTATTCATCCAATAATGGATTGTCAAATGATAAAGATATATATATATATATATATATAATTAAACGTCGATTACTTGAATTAATACTCAAATATGTGACTTGAATAGCTGAAAATTTAAATAATTTGTAAAAAAACAAATTTCTTAGCCATAACAAAAAGTACACTTTCATTTATGATGATTATGTTCATTATGATTTTTCATCTTATGATATACAAATTAATAATAATATCTAAAAAAAAATATTTCAAACAGATGAAATATACAATTTCAAAATTAACATTTCTAAAACAATAGAATACCCATTATAAGCACATGAATTTAAGTACAGTCTTAGAATAAACAATACTTTATTAAAATTTATATTTTATTAATCTGTTGAATTAAAAATGTGTATGAAACATGTAAGCAATAAACTATTCAAATTAAAAAAGAAAATTAAAAGATGTACTCATCCAGCAAAACAAAAATAATTATATATATATATATATATATATATATATATATATATATATATATATATATATATATATATATATATATATTGTGAAATCACTAAAATCTATCAATTCGTGTTTAAATAATTATCTAAAAATTAATTATTCTTAAAAACATGTTTGAATTCAGATTCAACTCAAGCACTCAGTACAAATAATTAAAACAAAACCATATCCAAAATCTTAAATAATATTCATATAAAAATATAACGATTATAAATAAATATAAATGATGATGTTCATTTTCAGATTTAACTATTGATCTATACAAGATTTAGTTCAAATTTAAGAATGTGTTTATGAATGAATATAATATATGTACAATTACTCAAAACAATCATTCTTACAGAAGACAAAAATATGCATTGCTTGAAACCCATTGCCTAGTAATGAGTATGTTGTCATGTAAGCTTCAATTATTTTATTGGTATAGAAAAGAAAGACATTTATTGTTATACGAAATGATATTTATACTCTATAAAATGAAGCGATCTACTTAATACTTGAACGACATCACGTTCACTAGATTTAATTGTATCTCACGTTTTTGTAAGCGATTTAACCTGTATTTAATGTGTTCATGAAGTGTAAATTGTAATGAATATGCGACCTATATATGTCTAAACTATTTAACATGTAAAGGGTGAGAAACGTTCAACAATATATACGTGTTTCTGAAATGATGTGTCTTCGAGTAAAAAAAACGAGACTGTCTATTTGATAACAATTTCAAGTAAATTACAAATATAATAAGCATACACACACACATATATATATATATATATATACTCGTTTTGTTTAATTATTCCAATAACAAATTGCGTGTTATAAATAGAACGAATTAATAAATTATTAATTTTTCATTTAATAATCTCTAATAGAATTCATTATCAAATAGATTAGATTGTTTTTTCTTACAATGAAATTAATTTAATTCTAATTAAAATTAATTAACATTTTATTCGAACATCTAATTAGCATAAATGTTTTAAATAAATCATTTACATAAACTAGTAAGCAATAAGCCATAGATCGATTCTTCAATACATTCATTTCAAATTGAGTACTTTTTTGATAATTAAATAGAAAAATATAATTACTCGTACACATACAATCCAATCAATGATATGAAGTATTTCATCAAGATTTTAGTTTAGAAGTGTTTATATAAGATTTTTTCTTGATTATTACTAAAACATTTCAATGATAATACACTGTATTCAATCAGTGTATTGTCATGATGATTAATAATAAATAAATTGTGAATAATGTACATATTTTTATAAATGTAATACAATTGATACATGAATAAAAACTATAAAAATTCTGTAACACGAATATTTATTTATAACGGATGATATTATTTAATTAAATTACAATCAAGTTTACTACGCCATGTGTTTAAAATTCCCCAGTTTCGAATTCTATACAGATCTGAATAAAACGTAGAACAGACTGACAGATATTTGTATATATATATATATATATATATATATATATATATATATATATATATATATATATATATATATATATATATATTAGACGAGATAAACTCTAATACGATTTCAATTTTATCAATATAAATATTCAAATATAGTAGAGTTTCTATGAGACTCCAAATAGAAAACTAGTAAAGTACAATTTGGCAAGTGGAAAATGTATTATATATTTTTTCTTTTTCTCAAAGACCTTACTGGTAAAACAATTTCTGACGAGATAAATGTGTAATAAGTGTAAATCATGTTATTTGAAATAAAAAAAGTTCTGAAAAGAATATAGTATATCAAACAATGTTTATTTATGTTAACCAAAGATAACTTATAGACGAATTACTAAATTACAAAATGTTTTATGTTTTTAAACACTGAACAGGATTGATACACATTAATAATCAAAATAAATACTAAATGAATATTTTGTGATTATTGGGATATTATATATATATATATATATATATATATATATATATATATATATATATATAGTTAAATCACTAAAATCCGTCAATTCGTATTTAAATAATGAGTATGCCCAATTCTGAGTATGCCCATATTTTATTCAAATTCACTACACAAAAATCTCAAAAGTACCTAAATTATATATATATATATATATATATATATATATATATATATATATATATATATATATATAGTTAAACCACTAAAATCCGTCAATTCGTATTTAAATAATTATCTAATAATTAATTAGTATTAAAAACATTGTTTCAATTCAGATTCATCTCAAGTACACAGTACATACAATTATAACAAAACCACATCAAATACTTGATTAATAATATATTGATTTATTTAAATGAATTTATGAACAGTACAAACGATAATTAAAACTTATCAATTCTGAGTATGCCCATATTTTATTCAAATTCACTACAGAAAAATCTCAAAAGTACTTAAATTATATATATATATATATATATATATATATATATATATATATATATATATATATATGTTTGATATTATTGAGTGTTAAAATAAATACAAACACCCAACGACATTCACTGGGCTTTGGCACAGTTGAAGATCAACAAATCCTATGTTATACATCATTTCCTTGAATTGCGTGACCCAGTTGTATTGACTTTTCTTATCCGCAACGCTATCAATACTTTTGAACCTATTGTAGTACAAGGATAAGCGCCTGTCTGACTTTAAAAAATATATATATATATATATATATATATATTTAAATAATTTGCACCCAAGCACAGCGCTCACGTACTTAAAAGTAGATAAATATAAGCACTAAACACGAACAATAAATGTTTACTATTTTCAGTCGTATGTCTCTTCACTTAGTCGCATCATATAATTTGACGCACAATTGAGCAATCCAATTACGTTCTAGTTTATTCTGTACCTTCAATTTTGAGTGGCACTAAGTCACGTCGTTTGTTCGAAATTGACAAATAAATGAATTGACAAAATAAAAAAGCGTACATATTTAAAGCTTTTTTTTTAAACTATTTTTTTACCTTTTATTTGAAGTCTACTATAATTAGACTAACCAATGTATGCGAGTGATGACGACACTTATATTCAATGAATGAGTTGCGAGGAGAAAAAATAAAACGAATTTTACCTTCGAGCGACGAAGGTATACACTTTTTTGTTATCTATATACATACACATGTATATATATATATATATATATATATAAAAAACAATTCTGATATTACCTCATTGATTACTAAACTTAAATCATATGATAATTATTATGCATTTCCTAAATACATGTATGTATATATAAACTGTTAAAGATCTATATTTAATTAAATATTTACATTTCATCGTCATCTTCTTGTTAAAAAATTACTTTGTTATTTTTACATAAAGGATAGAATTCGTTTTATTATATTTTATAAAAAATAATGTGGTTTTCTTTTTTCAATAACTAACTGTAGTATTTAAATTTTTAAACAAGTATGTCATATCACATAGTTTTATTAAATACTCCATATTTTTAATTCAACAGAGCAATTACTTTCTTAAAAATAACGTATAAAGAAACAAAGTATTTTCTTAAATATATATATATATATATACTCGTATATATATATACACAGAGGATTCATAATACCAAAATGCAATACTATCAAATATTTTTTCTGCATACGTGACAACACATATTTCTTTATTGCTATCATAGTGTGATTACAGTACGTGTAGAAATTTTAAATTGTGCTTTTTATGTTGAATATATATATATATATATATATATATATATATTTATATATATATATATATATATATATATATATATATATATATATATGTAGGTATGTATGTAAGTATAAGAGCATACGATTTAATGATATTTGTTGGTTCATTATATGAAATTATTATAAAAGTAACTAGTTCGTTAGTCAAAAAACATTATTTATATTTAACATAAATTTTGTATTTTTTTAATTTCATTATTTCAAAGGAAAATATTTTATTAGATCTTAATTAAATGTAACATCATTATAATTACTGTAAATGTAAATAAAAAAAACATCTTGATATAATTGTTTTCTGAAAGAGAATAATTGAATTGAATTTAATTTAAAACCTTCATCATAAATAAAATCAAAGATAAAACATGTGAACTATATAAAATATAACAAACGATTATTTGAAAACGTTGTTACATCAGACATTATTAAAACGTTCAATTAAATTATGAAAAATAACGAAGTTCAGAAAGATTATTCGATTATTGGATTTAAAAAAGAATCTATTATAAAAAAAGTGCATTCATTTCATGAAAAGAAAAAATTGTTGATTAATTTCAGTCATTTATTTTCAAACGAATATTAAAAACTATAAAACAAAGATTGAATATCTGATTAATGATGTATGTTTTACTTGTTCCAATGAAAATACTTTATGTCAAAGTAAAAATGGATAAATACTAAATAGACCTAATATAGACACTCCCTACACTATACGCTACTTTTTGTAATACAACACTAGTGCATCTTTCCTTGAGACACTGTTATTTTTCAACGAACAGAATTTTCCTCAAGAGTTATGAAGCACTTTATTGAAAATAATAGTTTTCAATAAAACTACAAAAAAAAAACTTACAAAGCAAAATCTTATTATTCACGTTTACTCTTTTATGGAGTGAACGTTGTGCATATGCATGCACTAGAATATTTATTTTTAAGTATATAATACATACACACACACACACATATATATATATATATATATATATATATATATATATATACATACATATATATATATACACTTTTTTTGTACAAACAATAAGCAATCGATTTATTTATAAGTTTGAACTGATATTTAATCTAATTTTAACATATTTAATATTTTTTTAATCTAATTATTAACCAATTATCTTTTCCGTACTCCATATTGTTTTCAAGCACACGCACATACACACAATATGTATATATATATATATATATATATATATATATATATATATATATATATATATATATATATACAATTAACAACAATTTGATATAATTTTCTTATATATGAAATAATATACAAATATATTTTTCATTGATAAAGTTAGGAACTAAGATAATATGATTATCATATTTTCTACATAAATAATTAAATATCTCTTGTATCAAATGCCGTGTTTTTTTTTGTTACATTACGATTATATCTTCGAGTGAATCTATCATTGTTAATAGTAAAACTAATAAGTATAATTTATTGATGTTCAAATTGAATTCATTTTAAAATATAAATGTATGTACAAATGAATAAATGTAAAACAATTCGATTCGTCTTTTTCGATTAACACTCGTCTTATATCTTCTTCTAAATGTCACTATAGACAAAAGAGTTCAACAAAAGAAAATCATATAAAAATGACAAGAGTTCTTTCGCTATAATAAATAAATATATATATATATATATATATATATATATATATGTGATTCTTTTTTTTTTTTCGCTCTCCATCATCCAAAGTCAGTCAGTTTGATATGTCGTGGCCCTGCACATCATATGATTGACGTACGGGGGCCACAGGTAAGGACCGGGTCAGCCGGGGGCCCCATACCACAAAAATATGACAGTTTTGACAGAAGCCGGTTGGCCAGTGACTCCCACTCGAGCGAATCATTCACGAAGAGGCTGATGGAAACGATGAAGGAGTGTATCTCTCGCACGACAAAGAATAACGACTTTAGATTCTTTACCGCATGTCCATTCGACCCCGAGTATTGTGATATGTGTTGCCTTTTTGGCGCAGTACCTGTCTCTTATACAGAGGGTAAAAATTTTTTTCTATACAAAAGATTTATGAAGGTGTTCGAACCAGACATATACACACACATTCACAACACACGGATGCATAAACGTGTAAACATATATATATATATATATATATATATATATATATATATATATATATATATATATATATATATATATATATATATATATATATGCCAATTATGTTGTTACCTTCTAAATAACAGCATAAGGCAAAACATTTCCAAAGTAATATAATCAAACTTTCCAAGTTCTACACTAAGTCAACTTTTAAAATGTAAAAAAGGAAGCATGGTTTTTAATTAACTGGGAAAAGGACTAAATCGGATAACAGATACTGAAATTTAAATTATATATATATATATATATATATATATATATATATATATGCATAACTTTGATAAAATTGAATTTATTAATATAATTAATTTGCGACAAACGTCGACTGTTTTAACTTGAAAAAAATTCCAAACGTATGATATATTCGGTATTCAGATTTGATCAATATAAATAAAATGTGAATAAATATATTTTTTGTACGAAAACTATTTGAATTCTTTTGACAATTTGTCTAGCATGAAAATGTATTTTATTTTATAAGAAATAAAATAACCATTAAAATAACAATACGAGTACACGTTCCAGACAAACGAAAATAATTGGTTATTCGACCCGCATCGTGGGTTACCTATAGGCACCCGACATGAAACAAGATTCTGAACTGAGGTCCATTATTAGGTTCACTCTTACAATTTATATAAGCAAAAGTATGGACGATATCAAATATCTGCATCGATCAGATTATGCACTCTAAACACGTTTTATTTTAAGTTGTAATAAGAACCGTGTCCTTATTCAATATCGTTACATATTTTTGTATTTTTAAATGATTAACGACCGAGTTATAACGATAAACTATTTTTTTTTATAAAAAAACACCCACGTATTCACACAAGCAAACAAAATTTAAATTGAAAACAAAGTAAAATGTAACAGACAGTTGATATCTTTTCAATTTCAATAAGAATTATTTACAAGACATGCATGGAGTTTTAAATCTGTAAATAACATTGAAAAACACTACTATCCTTTAAGGTTCTCTAACAATACTATATATATATATATATATATATATATATATATATATATATATATATATATATATATATATATATGTTTGTAAAGAGAAATAAGATTAAAAGACAATATTTTACTTCTTTTGCAAATACATTGCAACTCCTACTTTCACAAAGTTAATACCTACATATAGTCACGGTATTAATATTTCTAGACATAAAGTAGGAACATTTTTGCTTTCTTGTCAGTGTTCTATTTATTTCCATACTTCTAGCATATGTGGGACTTATTTATTTGATGTTTAAGAAATGATTCCTTTATCTATATGATGTATATTATAACTACTGCATTCTATGTAACAAAGGATATAAATTATTGTACTCATTAATCATACGATACATACAGTATTCATTTCCAAATAAGATTTTTTTTTCCTAAAAGAAAAAAATATCAAAAAAAAAAAAACGTATACATTACTGAAGTATGTAATATTTTGTAAGTACATAAAAAGGTATGAATAAATAATGAGTATGACAGTTTTCGGCATACATCCATATGTTCGAATATTTTAAATGAGAGCTTCATTACTTTCAAGTTTTCTGTAATGAGTGTTTATGAAGAAACAATGTACTCATAATGAGATGATAAATATTCTGTGGTCAGATTTTTATTCTATTTCAGACACATCAAGTTAACAGTAATATTTTAATGTTTTAAACACAGTGAATCACTATATATAAATGAACATTTTTTACTTTACAAATAATAATCTCAAGAGCAACACTTTGTTGATATATTGTATGGAAAAAAGTCATTAAATCATTTACTTTGAAAATAATTCTCAGAGATATTAACGTCAAGTGACGATAAGATATTCATATTTACGGTCACTTATTAAACTTTAATCACTTTTTACAGCTGAGTCGTTACACCTATATTAATCAATTAATTTATACTATGTTACAACAAATATGCAACAATAAATAACATCAACCTTATATATATATATATATATATATATACAATAAATAATGAACATATTCAACAAAATCAAATTAATTACTGACATTTTTTAAACGTGAAATCGTTGAATGAATAATTTAAAAACAAATTCAATACATGCACTTCTAAAAATAAACAAATGTAAAACAATAATTTTCAATACTATGCAAATAATATCAAAAATTAAATAATATTCCTATAATATCAATACTTCAACCAACAATCAAGTTACTAACTTGAAAAGAAGAATGATCGCACAATATATATATATATATATATATATATATATATATATATATATATATATATAAATTTAAGAATGCAAAATAAACAACAAAGTTTCTTCATTTGTATTATATTACATATTTTATTGTCTTTTGAAAGTGTACATCATGTTGTACTGTAAATGTATCTGTCTCAGTATATCTATTTTAAAGTAAAAATAAAACCTTGATCTCTTTATAACAGTCAAAAAATAAAATTAAGTATTAAACTGTCATTAATAAATAAATAAGTCGAGTTATAATCAAAATCAGTTAATTATTTTATCCATTAACTAATATTAAATCATATAAGATTAAGAAAATGTTAAAAATTATTCTTGTAAAATACAATTTTCCGACTTATCTTCATCACTTATTCACAAATATATATATATATATATATATATATATATATATATATATATTCATTTTACATATCTGAAAATATTTACAAATTTACGAAACATCGTTGGTCTAATCGGTATTATTTCTCATAAATTCCTAAAATACCTTTCTATTATTTTTTTAAAGCAGTGACTAAATATGTGAATGTTAATAATATTTAATGACAAAAATAATTTATAAATCAAATAAATAAAATGTCAAGATCGTTCGGAATTGTTCTATTAATCTTATTATACAATTTATTAGTTTTTTTTTATAAGTTATAACCTTTATGTACAACATTTATTAATTTAGTTGAGTGATTGACTTATTTCTTAAACTAATTATTTTTTAAATGCACTTTTAAAGTGATCATTATGGTGTCTAATGAATAATCGTCGGATTAACTCAATTTCATGATTGTTCTAATAAAATTTATTATTTTATTGAATTATTATGTCGTTCTGCTTTCTGTTCTGAAAAAAGCAGATAAGAAAATGTTTCGATAACTATTATAATACTTCAAGAAATATATTTTTTAATTATTTATTAATTTGATTAAATTGCTACTGACAACAAACATATTTCCAAAAATAAAAAATAGTTATTTATCTACAAACAATGTCTATAAT
>CM068324.1:12608267-12813267 GCA_034766995.1 Acanthacorydalis orientalis | reverse complement strand
ATATATATATATATATATATATATATATATATATATATATATATATATATATATATATATGTTAATGTATTGTTTTTCTTGAATGTATACTCTGTTATGTAATTACAACAAACTGAAAGGATATATAAAATATTATTATTTAGTTTGATATTTACAGAGAAGAATAATACAAATATTCATAACAATTAAAATAGATAAACATAGAGAGCTAGTCACGTCACAAAGAATAATAATAATATGTAGAAAAAAAAATACAGAAAAACAATAGTGAAAAATGAACGATCTCAGGATCAACAAGCATGTAAAGAGGCAGTTGGTTGAAATCACTTGGCCATTATGTAGATGTTATGCCGTACCGGACCATATAATACTCACGGGGATGGGAGCTAAATTGCGACTGGGGTAGACACAAGGAAACAGGAGTGCTGACACACGCCCCGGGTGACACACGTCCATGCACATTCATAGATTTATGGAACACGTAGAATGGAATATACACAACACGTTTCCGCATTACATAAATATACATATATAAATAAAATTTCAATTTTGTTGAAAATTGATGTTGGATTAAACAATTCATCAGGAGTGTTCTTTTAGAAATAGTTCCTATGTAGAGAAATATATGAAGCTGTAAGTTTAACTGATTATTTTTATTTTAAAAATTGTATCCGAGTCACAGATTATAAAATTAAGACAGATGTTAAAGGTCAGGTTACATCAACTCATGTCAGAATGAAGTACAACTAAAATTCTTAAGATCAACGATAAATAATAGAATATTCACAGGTACATATACACCACAAATCTTTATATAGTAATATATATATATATATATATATATATATATATATATATTAAAAATAAATAAATAAGAATAAAGACCGAGATAAAAAAAAATAAAATGAAACCGTGAATAAACCCAATCGTAGCGAATCTTCTGTGTATCTATGATGACATAACAGTGCGTATCATCGTGGTATTAAAAATTAAAATCTCTATTACATAATCCAGTTTATGTGTTACGATAGTACAGAGGGTTGACGGTTGTCGCAGTCATGTTTATCACATAAAAGGGTGACAGGGAAACAAGAAGGCAGACATATCGAAAATGTATGGAATCATACAAGATAGCAAGCAATGGCATATGTATTCTAACTATTGGACCGAAATGATTTATTGGATTTCTGTGACGTAGCTCCCGAGTGAAAATTAGGGATGATTGAATTCAAATATGGAATGATATCTGATATTATTGTTGTTTTCATAATTTACATTACGATAAGGGATATTTGAATAAATCTTCCCTAACAACAAGTCAGGGGATTGATAAAATATTTAATGACTGTTATACATACGTAAAAATTACAATTCCAATAATAAAAAAAATACATTTAATTATGTGTTGGCTCGATACTGAATATCACTTTGAATTTAAAGAATTTAACAAATCATTTTATTTCATGTTTGCAATGTAGTTATGAAATAGGAATAAATAAAGGTCACTAAAAAATTTATATACAATTTAAACTAATATTAAATATAGATATTTGCCCTATAATTTTATTAATTTTTAGAGTCTTAGATTAAAAAAAATGTATGATATAATTTTGGTATTTAGTTGAAGTTAATATCATTATACAAAAGAATCAATAACACATTGAGATAATAATTAATAATAATAACAATAATAAATAAGTTATTACTTTTCTATAGCCACGTACATTTCAATCTACATTCAACTTCAACAATTAACTGATAAGAATTTTATAAGTTATACATTTTAGTAAGAATTAAAAAAAATATTAAATTATCAACATCCTCAGTAATATCATAAATGTATTATCGATTATAAAAAAGCGTATTTTGAATCCTTAAATTTGTTTAAAAATTTTCTAATAAAAATGTTAAACAATTTCCCAATTAAAACATTGAAACTTAAATTTAAAAATTGATAATCTCTAAAAATAAAAAAAGACTATTAACGATATAATTTTTAGATATGATTTCAATATAAGTATACAAATATATAAATAACGTTTTTAAATGAAAAATATTACACTTTCACTATTGCAAATATTTCTATAATTTAACTGTTTCAGTTTCAGCATACAAAATAAATATAAAATAAACAATAAAACATATAACGTAATATATTACGTGAAATTAATAATTTTTGTATAAAAAAATTTACGAAACAATCAAAAGCATACGTGTAAAGTAATAACATTTTCAAATTCGAAAACAATGCACAATAGATCATAAAGAAGTCAATAGATTCGTATCCGGAAGTAGAATTAAAAAGGAATACATAAAACTACTGGATAGATGTAGTTTATTACTCGTTTCATTATATGTTACTAAAAAAGAAACATTTACGATCAGTTATATAGCTTTTATTTATTTATATATATATATATATATATATATATATATATATATATATTAAAATAATATAAACAACTATATTTTTCAGCAAGAATTAAAAAATATAACAAAGCAGCAAATAATAAATAGAAATCAGCAAATACACAATTTTCTATTTATATACACGTTTAAGTATCGAACAGATCTAATATAATGTCGATACACTATTCAATTGAATCTGTAAATGTAACATTTTTTTTTCATTGAAATTATTTGATGCTGTTTAGATGTACTGTAACAGAGATGTGTAGAAGATGAGATTTCTACTGACCTAAATCTCATGTCTGATACATTGTAAACCGATTCGATACAACCTTTTCTACAATATAACATGAATTTATACACACATACACAATTATATATATATATATATATATATATATATATATATAATAAATAATTTATAGACATGAATTAAAATAATTAAGTAATATAAATGAATTTGATGTCGAACCTTTTAAATAATATAATATATATATATATATATATATATATATATATATATATATATATATATGCTGTTTAAATATTATTTTGTATTTGGAAGTTATTATTTTTCCATTATTTGTACTTGTAATATTAAGACAGACAGTCTTATTGATTTATATGAATATGGTAAAAAGTAAGATAAAATAAGAAAGATAAAAACTGTTGTCTAAAATCGGTCGTACACGTTGAATTTATTTTTTTTTGTACTTCTACACTTGTAATAAAAAATATTCATTTTAAAATAATTTTAAATCATTTAGATTGAATTTGTCTATTTACAAAAAAATATTTTTGGAGTTATATTCATAGAGTTGTTTATAAGAAATGTTTAATGTTAACTCTTGTGCATATTTTAATCGATTATATTTGGGAGCTGTTTTAAAAATATATAAAACATATTTTTCTGTTAAAATTTGATAATTGTTTCAATTCAAGCAGACTACTTATTTATGTATTCGTTAGTAAACGTCGCGAAATTATCATGTTCAAACTAATAACCAAGAAAGAAACATTTTGTATATAAAATACATTTTAGAATATTTTCTTTACGACGATTAAAATTCATTCAAGATAAAACTACACTTAATGAAGTAAACATTTGAATCAATCAAATTTTAATTTACTCGAATCGAATTATAAATCCACTGGCAAAAATAGTTTTTCATTAATTAAGTTAATATACTAACTTTCGAAAAACTTCATAGCACCACTTAAATATACTAAGCTTTACATCTGTCGTATCATTTGTAAATTACTGTTGTATTATCCTTGACATGTCTGCCATCTGGAATAATCTAATTACGCTGAAAATATCAGAAACAAATTATGACTTCAGTTTAGTAATTACACGAGATGATATTTTATATAAAATTATATAATCGGTGTTGCAAATTATATAGTCGGATATGTAATGAATATTTTAAGCTTTTTTCACTACACTTTATTTTTTGATTTCCGGTTCAAATGTATATTTATTTTAAATATTACACACATACACACACACACACATATATATATATATATATATATATATATATATATATATATATATCTTAAATATATCCGCTAATTAATTTCAGTATCAATGTAAGTAGTACGAACACTGAATAAAAACACCAATTAAACAAATCACTTTTTCGAACACACATAAAAACAATTACAACAGTTACACACATCTTATAAACTTTAATTTACCTATATTTCCTATAATGAAGTATAAATATTTATAAAATAATGTATGTAATAATGAATATTATAAATTACAACCTTTTTTCTTTCAAATAATTCTGACTAAAATCTATATCATTATTTATAAATTTGTTAGGATATTTTGATAATAAAAACCTTCCAATTTAATAAATATGAAAATACTGTGTTATAAGTGTTTAAAATGCGATATAATTTCAAAAAACTTAATATTCTAAAAGATTCGATTAGAAATTAATACGAGAAATAACGATAAACTTATTATAAAGCCTTTAAAAATGTATAAATTATTAAAAATAAAACACTAACAAAAAAAGAAGAGTATATTTAAATTAACATTTTAAAGACTTTATAATTGTTATTTATTTACTATTTTTTTAACAAAATATTCCAACAATTCATATCAGAATTTTACATAAAATTATATATTGAATACCTCTCCCTACCAATTATATATTCATAAGGTGAGTCTGATAATTTTCAGAAAATTACTCGCTAGCATCGTGACTTTTCATAATTTAGACATCCCTTCATTCATATAAATTTATATGTATATATATATATATATATATATATATATATATATAAATATATATATATATATATATATATATAATTGATTAAACAATAAAATCCCTCGTCGATTCCATGTGTTTATTTTATCGACTTAGAATTATATTCATAAAGCAATCTACAAAAATACATTATTCTATTTAAATACGAGAATGGAAATTCATCAAGAATTAATATTCATTTTTAATTATAATAATGAATATTAATGAACAGAAAAATTACATTAAATATTACTATTTTCAGTCAACAAATAATAATTAAGTATATCATAAATTAATTGCTCAACGATTAAAATTAAATGTTGACAATTTAAATGTAATAAGTTAATTAATTGTTTATAATTAAGTCATATATCATAATGATTTACATTTTAATTCGTAATTCATTCAGAATCTTTTATATAATTATTTTATATTAGTGAAATAAACTTTACAAATTCTCTTTATATACACGTTTCAGTTTTATATTATTTTTTCTGTAAGAAATCTTTTAGAATTTATCGATGTTATTAAAATTTAGTGTATTTTTTAATATAGATGTACTAATCGTCTGAATATTTATTAATTTTATATTAATGTATATTTATTATTTTAATTTATTTGAAATCTTACTTACTAATCGCAGAATTGAAATGACAGCTTATTATTGGTTGAAATAACTTACCTGAAAAAGAAAAAAAATATTATAAACAAATATTAAAAAATATTATACCATAAATAAATATATAATCACTTTTTAACAGTTTATAGAATGGGTATAGATTGGAATTTTTAATTATATTTCAAAAATCATTCATATTTTTATATAAAAGCTTGATTAACAGTTAACATTTCAATATCAATGAGTCATAAATGTTAACAAAACATGTGTCATGACATGAAAAAGAATGAGAAACACTAGAATAAAATATAAAACTACTAACTTTTCCTCCAATGTATAATTAATGATTTTTTTGAAAACAATTAAAAATATGTATAGATTCACAGAAATTAAAAATGAGTTTTAATTAATATTTTCTATTTACTGAGTTTTTTTAATAGATAAATAGTTATTTATATTAACTACAACATACTTGTATCATAGAAAATAGCTTTATATGACTATAGAAAAAGTTGTTAATAATAATCCACATCATCAGCGGTAGAAGGGTAACTTTTTCTTTTGATTATAAAAAAGTGACATCAAAAAAGTTAATAATATTATACTATTTTTAATTTTTAATAAATATTAATATTTGACATTGAAGGGTTAATATTCAAAATTATAACATGCATTCTCTACAATATATGACATATATTTGGTTGGACCATATTATTTCCATTCACTGTTATTTGAAATGAAACAAATTTACATAATAATATAAAATGTGTAAGTTTTGTATTCGAATCAAACAAACAAGTATTTCTTTTTATATATATAAACATATCGTGAATTAATCACTAATTAAAAGTCATAAAAATACTGGATAATACAGAACAACGTTTATGTGAAATTAAATGAAATTAGTTATCGTGAAAATAGGCCACCATTTATAAGATTACTTATTTTTACAAATGTTCTACAAGGATAAATCGGCATATCATGAAAAGATCGTATAACAGGTCGACGAAAAAAATACAATTGAAAAGTCAAACGGAAAACATAACCGGAAACTGATATAAAAACAAGATTTCGTTATGCTGATATAGAGCGGACTTTTTATCAGTCACCACCCCTACACGTATATATATATATATATATATATATATATATATATATATATATATATATATATAATACGAATGGAAAATCTATTCGGTTATTTTCACACCACAGGAGTTCTATAAGAGTCGTTAATATTTACATATTGTTATATTTATTAACTGAAAGTCATCATGGCTTTACATTTTTTCCATCATATATAAAATGTGTATATATATAAATATAAATATATATATATATATATATATATAAATATATATATAAATATATATATTTATATATAAATATATATATAAATATATATATTTATATATAAATATATATATTTTTATATCAGTATATATATATATATATATATATATATATATATATGTATTTGTATATATATATATATATATATATATATATATATATATATGTTCTACGTACGGGTTTATTTCAACCAAACTTCGTTCTATTTATGGGCTCGATTTCTCTTACGAGATGATTTATTAACAGAGTACAAGTCATGATGGACGATTTTTATAATTGTTATTTATAATAGTATATGTATTATTTATAACGAAATTTATTTTTTAACAGCGACTGGATTTTATTTGATATTTATGAATTTTCATTTCAGAGAGATTTATGATTTTTCAGATAAATAAAATATTTTCAAATTTATTGTTGAAATTAAACAGTTTTATATTTTTAAAAAATACATATTTCATTTGAAATTAATTTTAAGAATCATTACCGTGACAACAGCATACTTAAATACGAATATTAATAAAATATTAATAGTCTTATTTTTATTATAAAAAATCGTCTTTTATTCTTATGAATAAATAACTAGTTTACAACTAATATAAAATCAAAATAAATAATTATAATTGTTGTTATTCCGTTTCTATAAAAAAAATTTATGTTAACAATTTAAATCTATCTGTCAATATAGAAAGGAAAAAAGTTGTCTTAAACAAACAAGATTTAGACCACACAACGATGTTCAAGAACATATAATGAATAAAGCAGCACGCAAATGTTCATAAAAAGACAAACAGGATATATATATATATATATATATATATATATATATATATATATATTTCTTTGGTTTCAACCAAGTTTCATGCTACCCTCAATAGAGTTGACTTCGGTTTCGGTGGTGGTAATAATGTCTGTGATGAGTGAGTGACAGGCGATGGCCGGATAAGGATTATAAAACACGATATACGTCAAAATACATAAATACATACACAGAAACAAACATTAATATATACATACATACATATGTATGATGTATATATATATATATATATATATATATATATATATATATATATATATATATATATACATAAAGGTATGTTTTGAGATTTTGTTTAATCCGTGTTTAGAATTATATAATATATTCGCGACGATAAAACAATGGCGTTAATAGGATTAGTGCTTCGAGGGTTGCTTTTCATAAGCCGGTGACTTTTAAAAGATTTTTTTTCATAACAAAGATTGAACCAGGTTTTAAAATATAAGTTTTCATTAGACACATATTCATACTATACATATATATATATATATATATATATATATATATATATATATATATATATATATATATATATATATATTAAAACTTGACGATTCATCAACAGAGTCCATCAAATGTATTATAGAAGACTATGATTGAACATTTTTTATAAGATGTTAAGATCTAGAGATAGAATATATATATATAATTATTTTTTTAACAATTGCTGTTATTTATTTACTTTATATTAATATATAGAATATAAAAATTACAACAGTTATAAATAATAAAGTATAAATCAAAAAAAATATTTATATTTATTTCTAATTCCTGTAAATGAGATGGGTTCTATCAATGAGAAAATATTCAATAAAGTATAAAAGTACACAAGCTTATAGAAACCTGGAAAAGAAGACATTTCATAGAATATATCTTTAAATATGAAAATTGATAAAGATGATACGGGAAAGGTAGATGAAAGAGAAACCCAATACAGAAAGAGTAAAATTTGTATATATAAATCAGATAATTGAAGAGCTCGAATATTGGTAAAAGTTAAAGACAAAAACAGAATGAAATGAAGAAATAAGAATTGCAGTAAACCAAAGAAAAGTGTTAATAAACAAGATCTTGAATTAACTTCATAACGAAATATTTATACTCTGTTTATTTCTGAAATTAATACTCTCTTATTCAACAAATACCTTAATATTTATTAAGCAAGTAATAGAGTGTATAATTAAAATTATTCATTTTTCAATAGTTAATAATAAAATTATATATATATATATATATATATATATATATATATATATAATGTGTCTGTATGTATAATAAGAATTTAATGTTTCTTATACACATATGTAAATTAGATGAACTGTAATTGAAACAAAATAAATATCCTAAAGAAATGATCTTAAAGCGCCACTGTAAGAAACCATAGAGTTTTGTATAGACGTGAAACATAACATGCGTGAGCATTATCGGAATTCACTGTAGGGTGACTTAGAATTGCGTGACCATCGTTTTATGCAAAACCTTCCACCACTCATCCCTATATAGTTTCGCCTGATGGTATTGTGACCGTCAAGTAAAGCAAAGTAAGCCAATCAAATGATTTAGTCTCGCAAGTTCGCAACATGATTAAAATATGCGTGCTACGAAACGTCAAAATATCACAGTATCAAGAGTTCTTATAACACGGTGTTAATGTGCTACTAGTTAAAGCACTATCGCGAATTCATAGCTATTTTATATATTTTTTTTTATGTATCAGTGTGATAAATCAGGGTAGTATCTAGGTAATTTTTTTAAAACAGTTTATAATCATTTTTTTAATTTAATTTATATTTAATTCATAGCAGATTTTATAACAGGTTTGATTTGATATAAGTTTTATGAATTTAAGTAAATTATATGTAATCAAAAAATATTTCAGACAATGTAAACAAACAAACACATGTTTATGAATAATATTATAATACTCTTTCATTTAAATAAAATCTATATTTTTTATTATAAATCAAATAAATTCTATTCATAAATAAATATAGTTACTGTCTTCAATACTGTCACAAACTATGAAAAAAAGCATTACTAACGAAAAACAAATTCATCAAAGATTGATAATCAGTGAAATATATAAAAAATATAAATAAACAGTAATTAAAAAAGATATAATTCATATAAGTTTAATCATAAATAAATCTTTTCTAAATAGTGTAATTCCAATTATTGTTTCAATACAACAAATTCGTTAAGTGAATAAATTCTTTTTCTAAAAAATATACACAAAATTTAAAAGAGATTCTTACAGAAAAAATATATACAAAACATACCTTTTTAATAAAAGTTTCTTTATTAAAAAGAACTCTTTTTTTTGATATATAATATCACTTTGATAATGTAAATATTTAAACCATTTAATTGAAAAATGATAATTGTGATAAAACGACGGAGAGTTTTTATAGAAAAAAAATATTTTTGTATTATTTTAATCGAGTTATTTACAATCAGATTTGTTTTATTATTCCATTCATAATGTTTCCAAATACATGACTGTAATTTATTATCGAATATTACAATATATATATATATATATATATATATATATATATATATGAAATGTTATTAATATATACGTGAATGTATCATAAATACAAATGTTTATGTGAAAATGAAATTGATATACACTATAATTGTAAATGCATCAACATGATGATGGCACGTGTAAATGAATGTCTACTATTGCTATTATCAAATACGTGCAACTAATTGAGTATACATTGAGCATACAAATTAGTAACTATATGCTACATATAACAATCTGGTAATGAACTCAGCTATGAATTAATATTCACACAGATAACAAGCCGTACAATAATATAAAATAAATTGGTTGTTTGACATGTTATCAAACAAGCAAAGACATATCGTGTAAAATGTCACAAAGTTATCTCGAACTGTAAGCAAACATATTTTCGGCGGTCAAAAATTTTTATTTGTAAATAAATCGTTTCTGTGTGACATGAATACAAGTTATATAATAACGAAAGCGTTGTTTTTTCGATTCGATCAAGTGTTTTTTGTTGTTCGACTTGTTAATAATTCAAAAAGGAATTGTTGAATAAAGAAGTATACCTATAAAATAATTGCAAATAGAATGGTTTTTATCAATATTTGTTGTTTTTCGTACAATTTTCTTAACGATCAATTCATTTTACAAAATATAATATGATTATTTCATTAACAAATCAAATTTAAAATTTTAATCAGACCTCAACATCACAATTTTATTATTTTTCAATACATTTAAAAATAAATAACACACTGTTTATACAAATAATTTTACTGTTCTATTTAAATATTTGTTTTTGTTGTTATTCTATTTCAATATTTGTTATTTCGAAAAACAATCAATCGTTTAACAAAAAAAAATAAAGAGAGGTACATCTCAAAATTCACAGAAAGAAAAATATTGATTCACATAATTCAAACAAAACCGTAGTTAAAGTAAATCGGAATAAAAATAAAATATATTGTTACATTTTATCAAATGTCTTAACTACACATTCATTCATTTTCAGAGACTCTTCCATAAATTTCCAGATGTAACTTTTGACAGGATACTAGAGACTTGAACTAATTAACACTGACAAGTCTATTATATGAGATATAGAGAGCAAAGTAGTACTATGAACTAAGAAAAATATTCTTTCTACTAAATTTAACCAAACTTCTGATTAATAAGAGCATTTATCAGTATTTGGAAACGATTCTTGAAAAAGTTAGCTTTCATGCAATTAACACGATATTCAAGGATCGAAGTGTTTAGAATAATCTTTTGCAATGCAGTAGATATTAAAATAGCATTGCACTAATCAAATAAAAATAAATACTGTAAAAACGTATATGAATTCATGATATATTGGTTACCAGTGTTCTATATTATGCAGTTTCTATTATTTTATTGCAAAATTAAAAAATACATACATCATTGTAAAAAATGTATTAATATTACCTGTCATTAAAATTTCCATTTCTAGTTTAGGTAAACAGTATTTGAAATAAAAGAAAATAAATATCACACACTGACATATCTCTAAATGTGATTATTTCAAATATAAAGTATATCAAATAACCTCAGATAAGTGAAACAATTGTACACAAAATCGAATGATCAAATTTAATATGAACTAATTAATTAGCCGCAATATATTCTCTGTCCGCGAACGTCTTCTTCAGAGAAACGTCAGGAATAATTACACACATGCCACATATTGTGTTTCATTGTATAACCACCAACCAGGACAACACAATCGTTTATCGCAGAAAGGATTAATGGTTCGCTGGCCGAGGTGCTTCACAAATTGCTCACAACAATTACATGATCTAATCTTATGAATACTTGTGTGCTTCCAGTCTATTCAACCGGAATATGATTCGACGTAATAAATTCACGATGCATATAATTCTATGTCACATATGTTATTTGTTGGGTAATGTTTTGAATTAATGTATTTCTATATATTAAATTCGCAGTATATGGGCAGAAATGTGTAATAAGTTTTAATGATTTATTTCAATATGGTATTTATTTCAAATGTTTATACTTTAAGAGAATTATTACTAATTTATTGATTTCATTACAACATTAGTAAATCATTTATTCAAGTAAAATTATTAATTTAATAAATAAACAATCAAAAAATAATTAATCCAAATAAAGTATAATATTGACAACTCTTATTTCCTAAAAACATTAAAAAATAATATCTAATAAAAATAGTTAAAGATTTTAAGAAAAGTCATTTTCAATTTGTTGCTATTTTATTCATTAGTTTGGTAGAAAAATAATTGCGGTTTATGGCCACGGTTTACTATTAATAAATTGAATATTTATTTAGATTAAATAAGTATTTATTGAGAAATCGCACTTCAACACCTGAATAATGGCAATCGAGCAACGTTGAAATTAGCAGAGAAATTATGTTAAAAAATAAAAATAATTTTACTGCCATAACTATTGTCTTTGTATTTACTTCTACGAATTTTTTGAAACCTCCTCGTATAACTATCACAGTTCATATGACACATGAATATTAGTTGAATATATGTATCTTGACAGATATGTGGAGGTGGTTTAGCCGTCCGGTAAGTCGTGTTTATGATACCATAAAAAAATTCTAAAATATATATATTCATACGCATATATATATATATATATATATATATTCATACGCATATATATATATATATATATATTCTTGTATACCTGCTTTTTTATAATTTTATACATCCTGTTTCGTAATGAAAATGTCATAAAAACATGTGTAACAATAATATATACGTGTAAAAAAGTATTTAAGATGCATGTAATTTCGTTTTACTAGACTGCATTAACATGATTTATCAAAATTCACACAAACGCATACTTAGCATAAAATATAAATAAGTCAAATGTATATGAGTCGATCGACCTTGATAAAATTTTAAACTAAAACTGAAACATTTAAATACTTTTTTTAAATATTTTAGTTTATATTTTTAATGAGTTAAATTTATTAAAGCATAGGTGTTGTTATTAACATACAGGTTGTGTTAACAACTGTAATTTAACTGTAAAATTTTATTGTACATGAAAGGACTATTTTCAACTAATAATAAAGTGTATAAAAACCCATATTATTCGTCACTTTGTCCTGCGGACAAAGTGTATTACAACTACATATATATATATATATATATATATATATATATATATATATATATATATATATATACTACATATATATATATATATATATATATATATATATATATATATATATATATATACGTATATATGTAAATATATTAGTTTAATTTATGTATAAAAATCCATATTTATTTCTAAATATATTTTTAAAATACTTAATATAAATTTAAATTTTTATTACTGAGAAATAATATAAAAATCATATTTACTATACAACTCAATCTCAGAGAAATATTTTAACAACACTCGAAGCAATTTACACAGAAATTGTTTCTAATAGAAATAATTGTCCAGTTGTTATCATATACGAAATGAAACCTCAGATGATAATAATAAATGCAAGGTATGCTAATACTATGCAATTTCTTAGAAATCAAAGCATAGTCTGTAAAGACTATCAAATATTTTTTTAATACGATTAAAAAATATATACAGTTACATTTTATCACACATTTACCAAGAATGTAATTTGAATATATTTAAGATTTATAATTATGATCTTGCAACCAAGTAACAACATGATAACAATACTATCTACTTTTACAGACATTCCAGATGTTCTTGTAAATAAAAGAAAATATGTGCAAAGTGTACATGTTTTAAAAATTGATATCTTGTTTTTAGAATGCATTCTTACGGTTATTTAAATACTCGACAAATTTTAAATCGAACACTATACATATTTTTTGATAATTTATAAAATACTCTATACATACTTCATAAATGAATCACTTCTTACACTCCACAAACATTTTTCTTATCAAATTATTCTGCAATTTTCTATTATGCATTTTTATTAGGTTTATACCCTTTTCAATGGCATTACCCTAATTTTCAAAATTCAGTAGTATAAAATTTCTTTAAGATACCGAAAATATATTGTTTCCAAAAAGAGAAAAATATGCATACATTGATTCATATGTGAAATGTGAATTTAGCAGAAGTACCAAAACTATAATTCTTTAGTATAATTTATTTCTCATACAGAAAATTAAAAATGCTTTTACAATAAAAATTTAATTAACAATAAAGACAGCTGACTTACATTTTGTTATGTTACATTTTCTTTTATTAAATCCAGTTTAAAAATTTTAAATATCAATGTATATTATAATATAAGAAACTATTCAAATTATTCAGTATTTAATAATATAATATGCATATTTTAAACCAATATTTAAGTTTATGATTTTTACATATCAATTAATATTTATTTCGTAGTTTAAAACTATATTAGAAAGAAAAATAAAACTTAATTTTCCATAAATATAGAAGAATAAAAATCACATATATGAAGTTTTAAAATTATTAAATAAAATAATCAGTGCAAATATATATATATATATATATATATATATATATATATGCAAATATAATTCTATTTAAAGGTAATAACTGATTCGAAAATAGAATATTTCTGTTATGTGGTAACTATGTTCGATAAGATCTATTTATATAAATAGATAATTCAAAAGCTAAGCTATTAATTGTATTTGTCTTTGTTTAAAAAATGATTCCACCTACTGTAAAGCTTTGCCTATTAATTAGTACGATTTCCTTTTGATCTATTTTGCACAAAGAAATACAGATATATAATTTATACTAAACATTGATTAAACAGTTAAACCATTTGACAAATTACAGTATATCGTGTATTGTCTGCCATTATTTTTTAATCTTAAGAAAAAAATACCAACGCAATGATACATAGGGTAAAAATACTTGAGTTTTTATAGATTTTTTAACTTTTCTAATGATTTTTCTTCTGGATTTATTATTTCCAAAATATTTCAAAATTAAAAATAAATACATATGAATAAAATAATTTTATTAACACTTGAAATAAAATATTAAATAATCAATGTGATATCTGATATAAAATATTTTTTATTCTTTAGTTATGTATATTTATTTACCATTAATATTGATTAAAAATTCTATATTTATCAGAGTTACTTTTTGAAAATACAAAAAAATAAAAAACAGTGAACAAACATGATAATGTATCAGAAAATGTAAGTAAAAAATAAATACAGGACCATTCAAATTTAAATTTTTATCTAGTGTATCATTACAAGTTGACGATGATGATAATGAAATATTACTATAGAGGAAAAATATTTTAAAAATTTAATATTTCTAAAAAGTAGCATATTCAATGTAAGGTATATATTCTTATTTCTTTTGTAATGTTCATATAAATCAGTTTAAACATCAGATGGTGTTTTTGATATATTTTTAAAAGATTACATGGAAAATCTTCAAAAATATTATACACGTTATGCAACACGTTTAGTGCAAACTATAATTTCATATGCGGGTGGCTTCAAAAGATTCTTCATAATGTATTTTTTCATATATTATTGTACTAATTAATCATCATTACTCATGGATATTTGGCAAAATTTAAACACAATAGAAGCAAAAAAGCACGACTTCTGGGCGGAGCTAATCCATCATTATAATATATGTATCTGTATATATATATATATATATATATATATATATGGTGTTATTTTTAAAAGTGCTTGAACACGATGAAGAGTTAAATTTCACTCACAGCCCACACACAAACACACCCTGTACATGTTATATGATCCACACTACAACCCAGCCATGAGATACAACAAGAAACACGTCATTTGAACATAGTGAGTTTGCAACCAATGACCGTCTACGAAACACGTAACCATATGTGCAACGATTGGTTGAATATAACAATATTCCATTTTGCATTATTTATTTATTAGAAGAGCATGTCACGTTGGCACGGTAAGATAAGTGCTCTTAACACTTACCCACTCGCTTACTCATTCTATAATGCCTGCCAGTCACTCACTCACTCACTAATACGCCTTACATTGACTTGGACCCTTATTGGATTTCACCCTTTAGTTAGAAATTTCATATAAGAAAATGCTATTGCTTTTGAATTTATTGTGTTCCACACACACATATAGATATACCTTTTTTAAATATGATCATCTGTTATAATTTATAAATATTATTATGTTTCAACAAATAAGATACTTTATATTCAATTATTTGTAGCCACAACTATATTTTAAATATAATAGGAGTATATTTTCAAGACTTTTAATTTTAAACTTGAAAAAATTCACATCAATGTGTTTGATAAACTATAAAACGTAATCAAAATAGATAGTATACTTGCCATACAATATATGTACAAGTATTTTGATAACATATCCATAAAACATCTCAAACACACATACTATCATTATGACAGATAAGATTAAATAATTCCAATAATCAAATATAATTAAGAGTGCAGGTATTTATTTATATGTATGAATGAAAAAGATTCTGACAGAGTGATACTCTAAATTATTGAAATAGTTAACAAAGAGCACATAATAAAAGAATATGTAATAAAATCACAACATTGTAAAAATGTTGAAATTATTACACTGTTGGATGTCAACATTAAGAGATAAAATTCTTTCAGTTTCTTAAATATATACGAATACAGTGGAAATGTAACGTGGATATGTACTGCATTTACTTAGGAAACTTTCTTTATTACTGTTTGAAAACTTACCGACACAATGTGCAACTTTTAACTGTATATTATCCTGTTTAAAATAAGCTAAAGATCTTGTCCCAAGTGGACGGAGTTTCGACAATGTTTTATTCTCGCCTGTAAACAGACTTGTTTCGTTTATACATGTATTTTTACATATATATATATATATATATATATATATATATATATATATATATATATATATGTCTTTGTTTATTTTTAACGCCATATATTAAATTTTTATACGTAGTCATTTGCATTTAATAACATATTTTTTCTGGAATGAATTTAATCATTCTGGGAAGTTTGAAATAAAATACTAAAAAAGTTTAACTATGCAAAATTTACATTATATATATATATATATATATATATATATATATACATACTAAATGATATTAAGAAATTAAGATTTTCATTAAAATCTCTTCTTGTGGAAATGTTTATTAATATGTGAAAAATGTAATTATATACATACATATATATATATATATATATATATATATATATATATATATATATTATACTATGCAAGCTTTTTATTAAATTTTGCACAAGTATATTATACTTTTCTACAATATAAATTCATAAAAAGATTTTTTCCAAAAACATACTTAGTAAACTTTTCAATTTTAATAAATTATTAATATTTATTCTCATTAAAACATATTTCTACGATTTAGATGTATTGAATCGTTATTTAAAAATTACAATATTTATTTATGAAAAAATTTAATACAGCATCATTACTGTACTTAATAAAGTGAGGTATTTAATAAATTAAGGTATTCAAAACTATGTAATAACTTTGTTTCTCCCGTCTATAAATTGAACATAGCACCCAGTAGTTTGACATGATAACATAATTTTTTTAATCGTCAAACTATCCTATAAATAGTAACAAAATATATTCAATTCACAATGTATATATATATATATATATATATATATATATATATATATATATGTATATTTATATATATATATATATGTATATTTATATATATATATATATATATATATATATATATATATATGAGAGAAAGAGAGAATGATTTCATTAAGACTTTCACATGGAAGTATTAAAAGGGGATGCAGAGGTTAAGAAATGTCATGTTACTTTTTATTTAGTATTTTAGTTCAATTTACACTCAAATACAATTGAACTAAGATACTAAATGAGAGATAACATGCTTTTTTTTAATTTTTATGTATTTTTTAATTATTTTTTTATATGGAAACTTAAAAATGAATCATTTTCGTGAATCATTATATATATATATATATATATATATATATATATATATATATATAATGTTTTATATGTAAAAAAATCAAAATATCTTTTTTAAATAATGAAAAAATGAATAATAATTACAACCATTGTTTTTATTGTTTGTTTTCTGTAAAATTCACTGACAAAGGAAACTTATTTTAAATAACATATTACTTATAAAAATACTATGCAATACGATAATCATTTCTTAATCATTAATTGTATTTATTGATTATTTGTACTTTATTTTCCTGTATTTCATGTACTTAGTATTACCGACATGACGCATACGTTATATCAAAATGACTCAATAGGAAATTAGTTAACGAGTATAACTAAAAAAGGAACTACAATAACACAATAGAATAATATTTCAAATGTTTAGAGGATTCCTTCCATCCATTCTTTACGATAAATAATATTTATTTATTTACTTTATATTTTCTAAAATCCGGATATATATATATATATATATATATATATATAAAATTATGTTAGGGGCGTAATGAGATATAAAACAATGCTACTGTGACACAGTACATATGAAAAGGAATGCTTGACATAATTATCGTGTGAATAATTTGTACAAATGAGATGGTTTGTAAAAGAACGTTAATAAATAAAATAGAATGCAAAAACTCGTTTGCATGTGTTAATCGACATGGCATGCAGAATACACCACTGTTTATTGAAATGATACAGACACTGTGCTTATTACCGGTCGCGTGATGACTTCAAGTGATATTGACTTGTAATTTAAAGAAAATAATAACAAGAACAAATCGACAAGGGAAATAAAATATAATAATAAAAAAAAACGTACGGCAGCAGCCAGTCTATCTTATAAATATTCAGTGATAGTTAATTTAAACGTGAATTATATTACAGATCACCTGTAGTACCCTTGCCCCTCTGCCCACTTCCTCATTGAAAACATTTCATTCGGTTTCCGTTCAATTCCGTGCATTTAAACGATTCTTATAATATTTTAATGAATTTTATTTAAATATCACACAAACATATGTACATTATTTACTTGAAATCGATTAATTTACTTAAGAATTAATAAAACTGATATTAACCCTATTTTATTTCAACCTTGATAATTTTTTAATATTATTTCTCGTTCTGTGAATTCTCAATGAAGTGACTTGTTTAATAGAGAATTTTTACCCAAAATACTCAGAAAGTTTTAATGTATATTAAGGACATATTTTCATTTTTAAAATCCATTAGAATGGAAAAACGTGACATTTTTTTAACTTTATTTTTTCTCGATACAAAAATCAACAAAACAGTATGTCATAAGAAAATATATTCCATTCAGAGTTTCGTGATTCTATTGCAGTCGATTATTCCTACAAATATCGTGAATTAAATAACCTATTGAATATATTTAATAATTTTCATATGAAGGACTCTGACACCCTGTACAACCTAACAAATGGAAATTTATCTTCACTTCAATGTAATTTTGATTTATTTTATTCCATTCTAATATCTTTGAAAAAACTGAACACTTATAGTCAGGTATTTTCTATATATTTTAAACGATTCTGTATTAATTAAAAAAAATATATAATTAATGTTTTCAATTTATGAAAAATTAGTCAATATAACTGAACTGTATATTATTATCTCTACAAGAAAGAAAAGTTCTTATTTGTGTATGTATTTATATTTAATAAATCAGTCTTAATATACTGTACGGTTAATGTTAATAGGTAATTATCTCGTCACTAGTGTATGCCTTGTAAAGAGCATAAATGTAAATATATGAAGCTTATTTCATTTTCAAGTCACGTAATCGCTTCTTCATCTGATCGTCTTGCATACATGTTCATTTATCCATCTACGTTATAAATACATATAGGAATACGCACATTCATACCCACACACACACACACATATATATATATATATATATATATATATATATATATATATATATATATATAGGGGGTACGCATATATATATATATATATATATATATATATATATATATCAACTTTACAAAAATTATAAAACGGACATATATTTTCTGATATCGTTTCTATTTAATTGGTTCTTTCAATAAACAATTAGTCACATTAAGAAATTACTTCAGTAAGAAATAGGTACTAAAACTTGATATAAAAAATGAATACATATTTTTTCTATACATGTTTATGTATCCATAAAGTAAAAATAATTATTTGAATTAATGCTTTTTTATTGTACCTTTTTTCAGTATTGCATGATTGATTAATGTCTGATAGCAATGACCGACAATTTCATATTTTCTCCGTCCTTCCATTGGCCTATATCTATAGACACCCATAACATGTCGACGGACTTTCCCCGAATGAAGTCTATTCTAGACTATTCTCTCCTATGTGTGTGTGTGATTATATTCTTGCACATCTATGTGTTTATAAATGTGCCAGTACAATACATATGTGTATGTGTATTTTATGCGAATGTGTGTTCAACCTCGAACGGATGACCTTTTCCAAGCAGACAGGAAAGCGAGCCGCCCTTGGCCAGTGACTTTTCAAAAGTGCTCCAAAATAAAATATACGATTTGCCGGCAGTGGTGACATGGCCTCTGGCTACGTGTGAGCAGATACCACGACAGTCTATGAACCATAGCCTCTATATTATTACGAAAACTTCATAAATTTTACGTCAACCCCCTTTTTTCGTTACGTTCTCACTCCCTGTACAATCGCGTTGTTTTTTTCTCTCGTATATGTGCAAAGAGCGAACTTGGTTCGATTCTCGCTAACACTACAGAGTGTGTTTCATTTATGCGCCTACTAACCGGTACGGTTTTATTAGAGTGAGACGTTAAAACACCATTATATACCGGTTTTGTAGTCATTGCAATGGCATTTGTGGTTTTTGTGGTTAATTGCGATGCGACGATATGAAAATGATTTTTTTTTTATTTTCGGTATGTCCTTTTTCGTATTTCTTGAATTATGTAATAAAATCCTTCACAATATATATATATATATGACAGACAAAAATATTTTCAAAAATATAGGTGCTTATATTTTTTTGCTTCTGAAGCATTGTTCTATTTTATATTTATTGTTATTTCAGCGAATAAAATACTCAGAACTTTACGACCTAGAAAAATATTTCTTTTTAAATTTATTCTTGAATCGATGTCATTTACACAAAATATTTTTATAAAGAAAAATGACTACAGGATTGTACAATGTTAACAATTCAGAATAGTATTGTGTTTATTTTTTAGAATATTTTAGGACTTAAAACACTACATTTTATCCAGTTTTAATGCTTTAGATAATCAGAAAACTCTAACAATATATTTTAATATAAATTTTAAAAATAATTGACGAACTTGTTATTGTAACTGGTCTATAAGCTTATACAGATGTCTCCTTTCAAATGTAAAACGATTAAATATTATTCAAGTAATTAGAATCGATAAAAAAGAATGACAGTTCTAAAGAAACTATTAAATAATTCATCCCTTTACTGCATACATTTTTATTGTTGATTGAAGAATTCACAGCTATTAAAATAATTTTTTACTTCATTAAAAAAATAAGAAAAAATATTCGGTGTGTGAAATATCATATAATAATTTAAGTACAGTAAAAGGTAAAATATTTCTCTGATGACAGTAATATACAAGTATGTCAAAATCTAAGCTAATACTTCTTAATCCACTAAAAACATTTTTTAATGTCAAATATATGAACCAAATGGCCATGAGTCATATAAAACGTTCACTCATTTAAAGTCAATCAATTAATACTTATTAAAAAAATATTTTACAATTATTATAAAATAGTCATATTAATTTTAATCTAAACTAAAACTACTTTATGAAAACAATACAAAAAAAGTATTATTTTCTTTTCTCATATATATATATATATATATATATATATATATATATATATATATATATATATGATTATTTACAGTCTATACTGAGTTCCATATATAAAATACATTTTGAAAATGATAGGGTGGACAAGGGTTAACTTTAATTGGAAATAAAATCTTTTATGAACTCTATAAATTATACATGCTTGAGTGTATAAGAGGGTTGTGAATAGTTCACTTGTTCAGACCGCCAGTTAAATAGATGACTAGTTTGATATCTGTCTATCTAATATTGTCATTTTATACATGTACTACGCTTTTTTTCCATTGTTAACTCAGTTTTACGAGTTGTAAGACATTTTTATATGTTTTTCGATAACAAATAATTATCAGTAACATTCTTAATAACATACATTCACAAATACTTGAATGTAATTTATTACAATATATATATATATATATATATATATATATATATATATATATATATATATATATTAATTAAAATCTTAATTTTGAAATAATTTATTTAAGAGTAAGAATAAATAATAAAATAATCATACATAAAACTTAGATATTTTAATAAAAATATATAACTTTCTGGTTTATTTTTTTATATATAAAATGATTACGGTAAATAAAAATCTCATATATTTTAATTTCAATATTAGGTAACTAAAAATGTCATCATTCAGCACAATAAACATTAATAATGTGTGGATCAATTTGCATTAAATTATTATGAAAATTATATGTATATATATAGAGAGGAGAGAGAAAGCATGTTAATTTTTGTTTTTTTTATATGTAAATTAAAATATAACAAATATATTGAATTAATACAAAAAAGAGATTAGATCAGATAAACTGTCGTCAATACATCAACATTCGATGACGAACAAAAATCACATAATATTTGATATGCTAAATTTAAGATTACTATGTAATATCAAATTTAAAAAATATATACATACGTAAGTATATAAATGTGAAATATGGCGACCGACATACTATTAATATTTAATATGCAGATACTTAATTTAATTGGACTCGTCTAATAGACTGAGTGACGAGACCTAACTCTGGAATTTGAACATAAATTTTTAATATTCCTATTAACTATAAATAAGGTTTTGTAGAGTAAGTAGCCAATTTAAATACAGTATATATGAAGGGTATTTAATCAAACTATCACACTGTTTATAGTACTCGTAAATTTATTATTATTAATCAATTACTTGTTATTAACTAGAATATCCAATTAAAACAATATGTTTTTATTAAACTAATTTGTTCATACAAATACAGCATATTATGTTAAAAGTATACAAAAAGAATTGAAAAGTATTTTATAACATTTTGAAAACTTTCTTAATATAAATGTTTAAATAAAAAAAATATTTCTAATTTTCAAACATACTGATTGAAAAGGATATATGTGTGTGTGTAAGTGTACAATTGTATAAATGTATACGAAAGATCAATCAATACGTAATCTGAAAACATAAACGGATGAAAAGATCAATCGAAAACATCTAAATATAAAAACGCTATCAAAACAAATTGCATTTAATTGAACACACGAAGTTGTAAAACAGAAGAATAATTATCTGTGAAATGTTCGTTGGCCTCGTAAAAAAAATTCTCCCCTAGGTCAATTTAATTCAATTGAATGGCATGACACATGGGCCGGAATGAAAATGTACAGAAAACAATTTATTAATGCGATTGCCCTATCTCATTACACGGAAGAATCTTTCGTTTTAATAAAACGAAATTAAAATCATTCCGACTTTAAACGAATGTTCGTTTTAACCTTTGACAATTAAGTTGAAACGTCAAGTACAAAGAGTTAATGTTTATTATTGGCAAACAAATGGTGGAGTTACATATAGATAACCACTATTCATATTTCATTTATTATTACACCATCTTATGCACAAGAATAATATCTGTTATACTCATTAACAAATGTTTTCCTTTGAAAGTTTATTTTTTTTTTATAATAATTATTATATACATTTATTTATTTATTCTCTTTAATCTCACTGCATTTCTATAATAACTAAAAATAAAACTAATTATCTACAACAAAATAAAACAGTCAAACAACATTTCTATTTTAATTACAAATTAAATATCAGATATAATATAGAAATTGTATTTTTTGTAATTTCATTTTCCGCGATTTAAAGACTTACTTGATTACATTATTCAATTTCAATTCATTCTATATATATATATATATATATATATATATATAGAACTTGTCATAAAAACATTTTAATTTTTATAGAAATAAACATACAAACACATTACTTGAGTACATAAAGACAGACATTGCAATTAAGTTACAACAAACATGAATATTATTAAACGAAAATATTGATTCAACTTTATTGTATCATTCCTTACATCTACAATAATTCTATTAGCATAATGTATTTAATTGAGGTCAACTATAATAAATCAACACTACTTTATTTTTAAATAGCGGCCACATTTCTACATTTTTTTCATAACAAGCAACAATCGACCCTGTTGATCTCAATTCGGACTTCATAGTCATTTGAATACATCATATAAAGCTATCATTGCACACACACACATACATATATATATATATATATATATATATATATATATAATGTTATTTCCTTAAAATGCCACCCATCAACCCTAAAAGTCATGAGTATCAATGTGATATAGGGGCGAACGGATATACCGATAGAACGGGTTGACCACTGAGAAAAGAGAGTATGGGTTGATATGGTGGATGTTGGTCATTCCCGTTCAACTTTGACGCATTAGGTTGCAAAACATCGACGCTCACCCCCAGTTTTAACCCCAACTGACTTTTTAATGTCAAAACTGTGAAGACGGCGGATAAAACAATCGTCTACTGGACTACATATCGACATTATGTCATATTTCAAGATTATTTCAGTCCATTAAATAACTATTCGTTAGAGCATTTATTTATTTATGTTTTCAGATAAATATATATGTACATGCGAGTGATAAATTATTCACTTTATTGTCTTTAATATTAATTTGTTCATTCATTTACTATGAAAATAATTTTTCTAATTGCTATATCGATCTAAAATTCACATCGTTACAATGAACATCTTGTCAGATATCTGTGAGCATATAGCTCGATCTCTCTTAACATTTGTTCAGTTTTGTAAAACATAATTTACGACATTCTTCCTACCAGCGAACACGTCCCCTCGTTGATAATAATTTTAATTTATTATATTACAGTTAATAATTTAATTGTCTCACCCATAAGTTTCGTAAAACTGAACATATTAACTTCTTTAGGTATGATTTAATTTACAATATGGATGTTGTTTCTTACCCTTTATCTGTTATATCATTGTGGTGAAAATGATCAGTGCTCCACTATTAGATTAAGCGATTCTCTAACTGCGTTAACTCGATAAATACAATGTTACCGATTCAATTAGCTGTGGTCGCGATTGTGAAAATTGTCTAACTGGGATTAATACGAAAAATTTCAAACCGATTCGAATTTGATTTTATTTTCATTCAACCGCTTTATTTAATCAAGTATGATTTATTACATGATGTAACGTTTTTTTTTCTAAAATATCCCAATGTTTAATCACTTAATAATTTCAATTTTTGGTTTTATTATTAAATTCATTCTTAACGACAGTGACTCAAATCAAATAATTACTAGTCTTGATAAACATTATCATTATGATTAATGATAATACATATATCTTTTGTGATATCATTGATACCGAACACTTTTTCCAAATTAATTAAACTCAGATATGAAAATTTATTATCTCAACAGTTAAATTTAGTAAGATTTCATTATATATGTAAAAGATCATAAACCCGGAATCAAACTTGTTTATTATTGGTCATTAGCTTATAATTGATCAGTTTCTATACGAATATCTCAGTAAGTTGATTTGTGTGAAAATATCATATTACTGAATATAATATATATATATATATATATATATATATATATATATATATATATATATATATATATATATTAAACACTTCTTAATCCTTTCGTAAAAATATAATGAACTGTACAGATTTGAGTATCGTTAAATATAAAATGTCTTTAATGGAAATCTTTACATTTATTCGATTGCATAAAAACATACTTCAAATCAAATGTAAAAAATGTATATGAATAAATAATTTAGTATTTAACGGTTATATCATTTATAAGTGTACGGTAAAGATAATAGATTAATATATATATATATATATATATATATATATATATATATATATATATATATATATATCTTTTGATTATATTTGGATATTTAATTTATTAGAAAACACGTTTTAACATCAACACACTTGTTTAGAATAAACATACGAAATATGCAAACAGAAACAATACTAATGCACAAAATGTATAAAGAAATCTTATATGATTTTTTTTTAGAAAAAAAAACTGGCGTCGTTGTTCCCCTATAAATGTTTACAAAACAAGCTTCACTAAGGAAACGATGATCACATTTTGTCAATAACATATTTACAAATTATACTTTAAAACACACTTGAAAATTTGTATTGATTTTGAAATAAAAAAAATGTATAAAAACAACAACGACAGATCAGCCAACAATCACGGATTTGTAATTAATTGCGTGAATAAAGAAAACTACTAATTTAGAACACCCAAGTAGTACGAAATTAGATTACATTGTTCATTAATTTATCTATCTATAAATAACAATAGTGAATAAAGAAACATTCTTGTTATATTGTGTAAAATAAATATTTTATTCGAAAATACATTATATCGCTCTTTCAAAAGTAGGATTGAAATTCAGAAGTATTTTTTTTAATTTTATCTGCATAGTTTTTTTCAATACACACACACACACACACACACACATATATATATATATATATATATATATATATATATATATATATATATACATAATATATATATATATATATATATATATATAAGTGTAGGCGTTTATTCGTGTGAATTTGTATAATTAAAAAAAATAGTGAAGTAAAAATATTGAAAAGATTTTAAATACTTGTCCATATTAAAAACACAATATCGTTAAAATTGAAAAAATATTTTTGTTGCCGTTAAAACATTCGATGGTAAAAAAACGAAGTAGCATCTTTTTTATTATTAATAATGTATACAAAGGCGCATCTCTGCGAATGCTCGATGTTTAAAATACACACTAGAACAAAACACAAAGAAAAACATGTTTATTAGCCGAGCTCTTTACTTTGCATATCATTTTAAGGTTGCTTAACTTTCGTATATTAGTACATATTTAAACATTTCAAAACGTATATTTACAAATGCAAAATATTCATCTTATATTTTACGAATAAATGAATTTTAATTTTAACAATTGTTGATTATGTACGAAACAATTACTACAATATTCTCATTCTTCTGATACATTTAAGTACACAATCATTTTATATATATATATATATATATATATATATATATATATATATATATTCATTTCAAATAAGAAAATAATTACGGACTATTACATTATTAGTGCATATTTTTGTACTGGACTAACTGATAAAACTTCGATCTTGAATTGATATTAAACTTTTTATCTGTTTGTTCTCAAATAGATTTTGATTTTAATCTCTAGCATTGTGTATATTTTGATGCATAATAAAATGTTATTAACCAAAGTAAAAACCATTCGAATTTATATAAATTTTCCGAGAACAAAGAGACCTCAAGTACTTTCTTGTTATAATAAAAAATTAATTACTCATTAATGCGTGGTATATATTTAAGATGTGCAGTAGATAAGTAGATGTTTTTAAATTATAAGCCAAATTTATGGTTTGATTACATTTTAAGCATTGTAAAAAAGTCAGAGGAGGATATGTTGTTTATTATCCATGAATCAACTGATATTAGTAATAACTTTCGGCAATAAAATAAATGAGCAAGAACATCGAGTCCCAATTAGTTCAATTGTTGGTGTGATATTAGTGTCACTCACTGACAAGTTTTGTCATGAAAAAGAAAAAAAAACTCATTAAATTGAATAGAATAAGATATTTCTCATGCAACGTCTGATGCATTCTGTTAAATTCTTGATAGTGTTTTTATAATTGTTTTATTTCAATTCATTCTGTAGATTATCAGACATCTTAACTTTCTTTTACTGCAATTTTTGTTTCATAGTATTTTAATGACTTGTAGTAATCAAACTACTTTAAAAGACGTCTCTGACTGTTATACAAAATCTACTTCTCATAGCAAGTCACAAACTATTCTAGAAATTGATTATTTTGATTTTCTAAAAGTGGTGTAGAATAACTCATTTCAAAGATATTCAAAAATCTTATATGAAATCTATTTTCCATGCTTTTTTCATCCCAATCGCACTCAAATATTTGACAAAGGTCAATTTACTAACATCTAAGTTCTTTTTAAGTTTATAAATTGTTCTACATGAATCAGTTCCTACTTAGTTTCTTAATTTGCTATCACCAAGGACATTTTTTTATGAGATGAATTTTTAGTTTTTTTTTGTTCTTTGAAACTTTCATCCATGCTATTAAATTATATGAATTTTTATTTGGTTTTTATATAATTATGAAAACCAAAACTGAACTGTACATTCAGTAACTGAATATCTTTCGTATGGCTGATATTTCATGCATTTTCAGTATTTTTTCGTTAAGTCCAAATTTAAAATCATATAAAAAATACAGCACAAGAATTCTTTTTCACTTACATTATAAGAAACAGAACAATAAAACATTAGACTGTTATCACGGACTTAAAAACATATATTTACAATTGAAAATGATATAAAATAATATTTTAATTTATTCTACAAGATTTTAAATGTCAACCAGAAAAACTTTACATCTTTATTGACATCCTAACATTTTTTTTCAAACAACAAATCAGATATTTTATAAAATTAGCACACATTTTTAAAAATGTTCTTCTTTATAATGAAAATAAAAATATTCTTTTGATTATAAAATATAAAGATAATTAGTATTGATACAAGAAAAAAAATATTAATGTAATTCAAAATTTCAAAGTATCATAAATTACCTGCGAACGTAAAGTATCAGTTTAATATTATGTTCTTTCTTTGCTATTTCCGCATTTAGTAATATTTATTTTTATTATTTTGTGGGCAATAGCTACGTACCGAAAGTCTATTATAAGAATGAATATATATATATATATATATATATATATATATATATTGTCGGTCGATATCGATTCATCTATAATGAGGTATTATACATTGAAAAATTAAAAAGAATTAAAAACTAAATACAAAAAGAAATAAACGTGAATATTATAAGACTGGTGTTGGAAACATAGTGGACGTATCATTAGATATATTATATTAAATACATAATTATATATGGTACGACAATGAAATAACGGCAGATAATCTGTAAAACGTTTGTGTTAAAGTGATGCATATAACAACGAATTTTATTGCGAGAAAAAAAAATCATCGTAGCAATCGAACTAACAAATTTGTAATTTACATAAAAAAATATATTCGTTACAAACATGCTCTTCAGTTCGAACGCCGGTACGATATTAAAATAAATAAACCGTTAGATACAATTCCTATGATTATAGAAAATTGAAACGACTTTTTTTCAACGAAACTTGCACAAAAATGATATAGAGATATATAGAAAACATTCAGTTTGTATAAGAGGATAATTAAATACATTTTATATCAATGACCAGACTATGAAAATTGATAGGTCCTTTCACTACAGTTCATATAATTATGTTAGTTTTTGGCATTCGATAGAAATTGGAAAATATCACGAATGTGATATCAAAATACGAAAGGTTCTGCTAGTCAGGTAAAAGATAAAACGCACAGTTGTTATGAAATTATACATATCGATAGGGAATTTCTACGAATTGGGTTAGTCAATTATACTACTTAATTATAGAGTCTATTCGAAATAAAAAATCTTTTTGCAATTATATACTAGAAATTTGTAAACAAAACGTTGAATTCATGCATTTTATCATTGAGGTATTTCGATTTGAAAAATGTGTACGATTTTAATATTCTATAATATTCCTGGAAGGTAAATTATTCATACACTAAAATAGTATAGTATTAAATATACAATCATATATACATATCGAAAAAGATATAATGCATTTATACAAATTCTATCAAATATAAATATTTTCACATTAAAACAAAATATAATTCTAAACTGTTGAAATAGTTTCTATGGATTATCAATATTTCAACAAATATACACTAAACATTTAAAATGTCAAATTTAACACATCTTTATCATCATTAAATATATATATATATATATATATATATATATATATAACAGTATTTATATATACATTCTATTATCATAAAACGTATTCAATGAATCAAATTACTCGTCTGTAAACTGGATTAAATAGTGTTGTTAAAACGGAATACTTAGAAGATTCTCCACACTCGGCACCCACGCTGCAGCATTTCAAATGAACAAGCCAATAATTCCATTTAAACGGACATAACCCGTGTTTAAAAAAATATACAATTTTACATATGCAAAACATTTCAACAGGTGTTTGGTTACTAACATATTTACATGTTGTAGGAATAAATAGATCACTATATTAGGTATTTTGTAAGTACAGTATTGTATAAATCAATACATTTATTCCAAATCATATATATATATATATATATATATATATATATATATATTGTGTTTTGTAATAATTGTACAGTAATATTTTTTGTTTAGACTGGAAAAAAGCAATATCTGTACGAATTCTACTCTGTCTGTCTGAAAATGATCTTCACTTTTAATTACATCTTGCAGCGCTCCCAAATACAATGTTTCCAAACGAATGTTAATGAGTTCGAAACGATAGTATGTTAACGGTACATTTTTTTACTAAAAATATGTAACTATAGATGAACATTTCAGTTTAACACAATAGAAATCATTAAAAACACTATACTGTTTGACCAAATTACCAATAACATAATACTTGAACATTAATTATAAAATATAAACGTACGAATAAATATTAAAAAACATTAATATACATTAGAGAGAGAAACATGAGAACTGTTAATGATTGATTGATCATTATTGTTTTTTGAAATTTATTTATTATAGAAAAGAAATAAATGATTTTTTTAAGTCTCTATTATATAAAAATATATTCAAAAATTAATTCTGCATATATTTAAAATCTAGAGTAATAATATAAACTTGATAATAACAATATAAAATTAATAAGTTTTAATTCATTTAAAAATATTTATAAAAAAAAGTCTTATTAAAATTAACGAATTTTCAGTTATTTCGTTTATTAATAATTATTGATTTTTTATAAATATAATATTGAATTTTATAGACCTTTCTTTAAATTAGAGAAAGTAAATTTTATAAAAATCTTTTCTATAAATATTATAACAGTATGTACTTGAATCCAATGTAAAGGTGTATTTAGCCTTTGAAATTATTAGCATAAACAATTCAGTAAATACATCTTAATAAAATAAATCTCTTGAAAAAAATGTTTTTTTTTAAATGAAGAATCAATGAAAGGTTTAAATTGAAACAATAGGTCTAAAGAAAAATATAGAGCCTTTTTAGAATATATGAAATGTATATTTATTTATACTTGCATGGAATAAAATATATAATTTTTGAAATTGATATTTACAAAGCCCAGTGACTGCTATATATAAAATAATCGAGATTAAAAATCATTTCAATATATCTTTTCACCGAGCAAAACGCACAAAAAAACGGATGTTAATCTTTTTAAAATGTTACAAATTAAAAGTGATCGTTCAAAATGTGTTAAACAAATAAGCGAAAAGATTGGAATATTAAAAATAAATAAAACATGCAGACAAGTAAAATCAAACGCGTATGTGTGTATACAGTATGAATAATATATTTACGGTACTTAATTATATTGAATTCATACATCTAAACACGTTTTCCCACAAAGGTATTAATTTGAAAAAATAACTACAAAATTAAATTTGACGTGTAATGAGCGGCGAACTCATTAGCGTGTAGGCGATAATGCCCGGATATACAAAAACACAAAAGCGTAACACAAACAGATATTCATTGGACGGTCATCAAATTAAACAGTGAAAGGGTTAACTAACTCTCGAGATTAATATCAGCAACTAATGTTAATGAACTGTTAAAATCAGAAGTGACGATAATGATACTAAGAAGGTAATCTTTTAAATTATGTGGCATGAAACATATAACGAAAAGAATTTATAGGGTCTAGTTTACAGGCAGTTTTTTTTCTATGTATATATAAATGTATGTATGTATGTACGCTTTCTATCGTGCTTATATACCAAACAAGCGAACTTGACCTTTCGAAAAATCGTTGACTTTTTTCTTATACATTTTTAGGAAGAAATTAAATGATACACACCGTTTATGTTGTTAATACTTATAATTTGTATTGTTTCAGCTATTTATTTGTATTATTATCAAAAAAAATATACAGGTTAAGATGCGATTTAAGATATTGTATGGATTCACGATTTTTACAAATCTATGTTCTTGATAGACATTTCAAAACAAATTACAAAATTGGAACAAAATTCGTAGATTAAAATTATATTATAAAATAGTTCAATTAAACGTTTCTCCAAAGTCATTTGATATAAATAAAGCGAATGAAATATTCATTATATTCTTTTAAACATTTTTTTTAATAAATATATACAAATATCACTTTTATCAGTATTACAAAATTTTAAAATTATCTATCGACTAATCTGTTTGTAATAATTGCAATACTTACAATTCGTAGCATTATTTATTGCAAAATTTTAAATAATACAATGTGTATTAAGTGGTTTTAATGAGTAATGATTTATCATACATAAATCTATTTACAATGAAAACATTTTTAATGTTTCATAATTTCAGAAGAATTATCTTCTTAATATTTTATTTACTTATATTATTATTATTTTTTTAATAACAAATAAATCGCTCTTAATCCATATTCTCTGAACGTCCTCATACGACACAAAAAGTGCACATTTGAATCTTATACTAAATCGTTCTTTTTTCTGCAAACAAATTATTAAATGTTTAATTTATTACTGCAAGTTGAATTATATATTCTCAAATATATAACGAAGAATATTCCTGTTTTAAATACAATATTATTAACTGTATACGTATTTATCTCTTCTCATATGATGATACTAAAATAATTAATGTATGAAAATTATATAGCGTCATATTTTATAGTCAAAGCAATGCGATTTGATGAAATAGTACATTCAATTCAAAAAAATTAAATAATAAAAAAAGATAGTGTAGTGCAGATAATTATAATATATTGAATCAACTAAATCAGCTAGTGAGGACTGACAATTTTAAGTGTATCTATGGCTTCTGTATATCATAGTACTAAACTATATATTTCTTACTTCGATGAGCATTATTTAAAACCAAAATAATATTAATTATATTATTATATATTTCCTCCAAAATTCTTTATATGATAACGAATTGAAATTCAGAAGCAAAGACCGATAAAGAAATATATCAAAATATCTCATATTTCCAGAGTTCCTGGCAAATTATCACTTAAATTTAAAAGAAATTGAACATTTTTTTCGCAATTCCAGATTAATATATTTCAAATGAAATATAATTAAAAAATAAAATTGTTTTTGATTAAATGTGAAACTATATTACATATATATATATATATATATATATATATATATATATATATATATATATATATATATAGAATGGAAAAGCATTTGGTCCAACAATAGATAAAACAAATTAATGCTTATTTTATTGACACAGGCAACAAACTTTTAACATGGAAACTACATGATATACAAATATTAATCAGATGAGTGTAAAAAAACATCTTGTCAACCTTGCGATATTATCACTGGCTGTTGGACAGACACTTTGTTGAAAAATACATATAGATTGTGTCTGTGATGCACTGAGATCTTTTGCTTTTTTTTTCAAATTCTATACTTATATAACAAGCACGCCCCTGATCATTCGTGGGCGGGGAATCGTAAACACGACACACCTCCGCACAAATCCTGCACACCCCGCAAGCCCCTTATTAACTCCATATACACCTGCTCGAACACGTATTGTGCGAAATTCTAATTACTTGTAATTTTTTTACACATGTTATGACGTCAACGCTTTGTTCTTGTGATGGACAGCTTTGACCTATGACGTATAACTGAAGATTGAAATGTTGTCTTTTAAAGCATGTTTCCAATTAATCATTAACTGAATATTAACATAATTAACTGAACTGTAATTCTAATCACGTTCTATTACAAATTAAATTTTACACTATGTTCAACTTTGAATGATCGCTCTGAAACAGATCTAAATAAACGTGGAAATTAAAATGACATTAAATCGAATAAGATAAATGTCTTGAACACAAACAACCTACAGTTTTTATAAAAAAAAATGATACTTCACATCAAAATATACCTATTCTATGATATTAGAAAACTAACAGTTTATAGAAATAAACTGATGATAATAATAATACACTTCCTTCGCAAAAATCAAATCTGATAACAGGGATTCTCTTCAGAACTAAACTATTTTTCTCACTTTTATATTTTATTGTAATCAGGTCTGAGAGTAGAAATGACTTCAAGGTGTAAAACTGCACACCATTCTATTTAGACTCTCTCTCATAAAATTTCTCCTATTTTGAAACATATTTACTGAATTTCTTCAAATATAAAAACATTCGTAATTTGTTTACAATCGATATGTTTAAAATTAATCATCGTTATCTGCGGAAATGGATTTAGATTTCTATTACAAACAATTCTTTCAAAAAAATAAACTCATCGATACGAAAACTTTGTAATATGCATAAAATGAAATTGAAAATTGTAAAGATTGAAATGTACATTATTTATACACGAATAAAACTGATTACATTTAACTTTTGTGGCTTTTATTTGAATAACCCACATGTACTCTAAATTAATAACAATTAATTAAAACTCACAGAGACTGTTTTAAAATTTTAGTTTCCTTTTCGAATAGACTACACTCAGCTATTATTTGAAAATTCATTCAGGTAAAAATCATGTACGTGAATATAAACACATATGTATATGTGTGTGTATATATATATATATAAACACATGTGCACGCGTGTGTATGTATATAACAGGTAAGCACTTATATAAATATGTACCTTGAGGAATTTAGGGTTACAATGACAGACATAATACGTAATTCTTGTGTAGGTAGGTTTCCTTTACCACATCACATGTTGCAGTACTGTTATCAACATGTACATTTCTAGTAATATACACCCCACTTTATAGCGAACATAAACACACAAATACAGATGAATAGAATCGCAACTTACTCACATACACACCACACGCATACGCATTACGCCGCCTTCAGCATACAATCCATTAACTTATACTGTGCGTCACTCTCCAGGTAATATTCCTGTACAAACTTGAAAGCATACACAACGTAGATTCATACACAGACACACATGTTATATAACTATATATGTATACATATATAACGCAATGTCCGAATTTACCAAAATATGCCTACGGTTCTGTTTTGTGAATTATGGCATGTCAGCCAATACAAGATTTTTGAAAGTTTGAACAAACATTTCAATCTTCCAGAAAGCAATATTTATCATATAAAATATTTACTATATACAAATAAATAAAACGTGTCGCTTTCTACATAGGTACACCTATTTAATCCTTAATACGAAAAATAAAAACGATAATATATTCATCTAACTGTTTAAAATATTTAATATAATTTTATAAATTAATCTTATTTAAGATAATTTAATTCTATATTTCAAACAAAACAAAATATAGATTTTTCTGGTTATAACATAATTTAAAATCAGAATTTCTATGTATCTTTTACCATATATTTCCATATTTTAAAATATTCAATTAAACAGTCAGGTTTTGAAATGGAAATGTAATAAAGGTAAATTATTTTAATTACTAAAATATAAATTAAGAAGTAAATAAAAAATAATAAAAGATACATTTAAAAATATCGTTTTAAACAAAAACTTGGAAATATTTTTTATCAGTTGGCTATATTTCTTATATAAATATGTTTAAATTTTACTTATGTACATTTTATAATATCGTCATATTAAAACAACTCGAAAATTGCAATTTTAACTAAGGATCAAGAATTTTAAGTTATAAATAAATAAATCTATTTTTCGCTATAAAAAATTGAAAAACAAACTGAAATAAAAACGTATATAAAATATATTTGGTACTTTAATAATAAAAAATCAAATATGCATTATTAATGATTGAAAAACAAAATATATGTCCGAATTTTTAAAGAATTTACATTAAAAGCAATAATTTCATTATACTGAAAGTGTTTTTCTAATAAATAAAATATTTATTTTGCAATGTCTATAAATCATTATACACATAAAAAGAGATAATATAATTATGATAATTTATATATTGTAATTAATTATTTCATGGTAATTAATCATTTTCACACATGGTATTTTGAAATAAGTCAAAGTTCTAGATAAATATGTGTGTGTGTATATATATATATATATATATATATATATATATATATATATATATATAACCTTATAATCTCAAAATATAATTAGAAGAAACTAGGAAATTAAAGTGAAAAAATATTTGTTTGTTCAAGTGATCGATAAAATTATTATGATTTTAATTATATTTCAATTAAACTAAAAATATTTTATCTATGAATCTGAATAAAGTATTTCAAAAATATATGATAAGAAATAAAACATTAAGACAATTTATACAGCTTGACTATGAATCTTGTTCTTAAATATAAATCTATGGAATTACTGACTTTAAAAACCATGATATTCATTACATCTTTCATCACTGAACGAACGTTTGACATAAAACTAATTTATTTTTAATATTAAAATAGTTTGTAATTCTCAAAGAATATTAAATATTTGACGTTCAAAGAACATAATTTTGATAATGCAATACTGACGTTCAAAGATCAGTGCAAAATGAAGTGCACATTAGTTAGCAGATTCAGGCACAATCTGTTCTTGTTAGTCGAACGGAGCAAACAGAACAAACAGTACACGCGCTAAACACAACACAGAATATGTGTGTGTGTATGTGTGTGTACATATGGATAACTTATAGCAGATAGTTTGTGTGAATAAGACGTTATGAAAACGACACATATCTTGCAAGAAGATTATGGCTTCGGGGTGTTTTCAAGCGCTTAAACTTACACACCACATGTATTCATATATTTGTACTGTACGGTTGAGAAATATGAAAATATTTTGGTCGTGGCCCACGGGCCACATAATGAATGACTGAAAACGATCTTTATTCGTTTCATGTTAAAATTATATGTTTTCAGTGAATGTGTAATGAATTTTCAATGTATATCAGATTTTATATATCGGGATAATTTATAATTTTTACATACTTATCAACAGAAAAAGGAACATTTATTTTTTTAGACAATTTATTCACATAACACAATATACACTTTATTTAAATCTAACGATGTATTTTATAGTTTTTCAATTTTGTAAATTGTTATCGAAATAATATGTTTAAACAGAATTGTAATAAAGTGTACTGAAGTATTTTTAGGTTATTAATTATTTTAAATTAAATTTAAAACAATTAATGTATATAAAATTGAAGAAAATATTTTGTCTTGCATAATAAATTCATTAAACATTTGAATCATAAAATTATACATTTTAAAATGTTTATATTTTTACAACGATCGTTTTTAACGTATTAACATGTATTAAATAAATCTCAAAAAGAAAAATGAATATAAAACTGAAAAACTGTGTTTCCCGACACACAAATAAAAAAGAAAAAAAAAACGTTTCACAAGAGGAAAGTCTATAGGATAAAGAGATCTACTTCCCCTAACTAAAAGTAGCCGTTGACTTTGTATGGACTTTAAGAGACTTTGACAAGCATGTTGCACAGATGTCGTATACCATGTTCAATTCAAATAAAAATACTGAAATATTTTATTCAGAATAACAACTTACACAAATTGTAAAGAATATATATACTTTTAAATAACAAATACAATTTTAAAGTATTACCACTACTACATGTATACAAGTACAATATGAATTATTTATTTAATCTAGTGCTTCGTGCAAACATGATAAATTTAGTTTTATAACCACAACATAAACCATCAGACATATATATATATATATATATATATATATATATATATATATATATATATACATATATATATATATATATACCCCAGGATAGAATAATACAATAAGTCTTTTCAATCTGTTTGTATTAAAATTATAAATTTTTCAGAAAATTTAAATCAGACAAAATAAAATTATTATGTAAGAAATCATTCACAATAAAAATAAATTAATATGTATACATATACATGTGTATATATATATATATATATATATATATATATATTAATTGTTATCAGTATTTTTTGGTAATCAGAATATCATTAACTAGAAGGAATACGACACCCAGCCTTTCATTTCTGTACAGAGAAAAACTATTAATGTGGTCAACCAACATTTACCTCTTATATATATATATATATATATATATATATATATATATATATATTATAATAATTAAAATATAAAGTATATCTAATTAAAAATAGATAGAGACGATACACGATACAATCAGATTCATAGTAACTCAAAATATAAAACTAACCGAATTTCTATTTGAAGACTTGGCAGTCATTTAACTAGAACTGAAAACGATTAACTGTATTTACAAACTTAGAGACAGATTTATAACTCTATAAAACGTGCTTAAACACAGTACTTTAAGAAAGTATATGCATGCATACATATATACACACACACACCTATATATATATATATACATTGATTTAGGTTGAACCGAGTTTAGAGACGTACAGTAGAGTTTCGAATACACGAATCAATATGACAAGAAAGATAAGCCTTCATGGAAACCCAAACAGGTCCTAAATATTCAAAGAATAGTTCAAAATCTGCGTGTCGCTGCTTTTAAAAGCGGAATACCATAAAGCTCCCTCGAGACATTAAAATAAATTCATGTCCCCTAAAAAACTGAAGATGCATTCAAATAAAAATGATACGGCATTCATTTCATTGAAAATATGTACGTATAAGATATTATAGGTATTTTACGTCAAACTTTATTAAAATCAGTAAGTTTACAACAATGTATATTATATTCATATAATTGTTCAAGAGTATATAATTTATTTGGTGAGGTAAAGATTGAAGCTTTTTACACAAAGTATTATTTATAGTTGTAATAATTGTTTTAAAAACAATCTGAATAGTAATCAATAACAGTAACTTTTAATTTTTATCTTTTTAGTTTTGTCGGGTGTTAAAGAAAGACAATATTGATTTAATTGACGAATATTTTATATATTTGTTACAGGAAATGTTCGAGATGTCGTTGTAAAATGTTCGATGATTGTTTATATTGAAATATATTATTAACGTCGATCACAGTGTATGTTTCGTTTAAATAACGAACGAATAACTAAATAAAAATAAACGTCAAATTATTCGTTATCTGTACGTCGTGCGTTTGCCGCCGCTTCTGTATGATATCGTCACGTAATTCTGCACCATTCAATAACAAAAAAAGCACGAGTGAATGTTATCATTTGAAAATGTGGAAAGTGCGTGTTGTGATTTGTTACTTCCATCAACACTGGTCCATGTACATTCCAAAAGATAACACACTAGCGAGCATTTAAAATGAACGAAAGTGCTGATTCTCGAGGCAGGCTGCTTAACCGCATCGGCTTGACAGTTAATTCATTAAGCAGGCATATGGCCCCCGGGGATTTTTGACAATATTAAATGTACAGATTTAAACCGCATGAGAAATATCTTTCCATTAGTCAACATTTTTTAAAACTCTCCAGGGATATATCGGTCTATGCCTTCTTCGTTCATTCAAAATCATTTCTTCATCTTGATTTATATTTATCGTGTAATTCGAATTGTAGTTTTGATTTTTTTCTTACAAACATTTCAAACCAGTTATCATCATATTTCTTTGCGAAAGATGCCTTTTCTTCTCGTGTCTCATTTCTGTTTTTAAATACGTTCAGTATGGAATTCCAAATGGTCATATATACGCATGAATTGCGAGAAAATAGTATTTCAATATTAGTGACACTTATTTAAAATTACAAACGTTTCAAAACCGTTAAGGTTATCTGTCCCGTCCACTTGACACTATCATTAATTTAAGATTATATACAATTCGAATATATACGACTAATCCATATAAATGTATATTAGAATCGTTCATTATCTTATCTAAAAATTTCGAATCGGGTACGAAACTGAAACCGATTTTCAATCATATGACTATTCCTATATAATACTTATTGTACAATTTGTATCCTTTTTGAGAGAGTTCTATATAAAATATCAAAAAAATCAATATATCTCCAATTTAAATAATTTGTAAACTTTATAAAGCTCATAACTTCTACAAGTCTAGTTACTTATTCGAACAATGCAGTAATCAATAAATTAAATAAAGAAAATCTGCAACATTTTTAGTAGAATTGAATATATATGTTCGCAATATTGAATAGTATGATAAAGATAATCCGTACGTGGAACACATATTATCATGGAAAACAGGCATCAATTAGAGACCACAGTGAACTCGAAATGGAACTGTTCATATAAGGCTGTCTTATCTAATTCGCTCATAAACAATGGCGGGAATCGGACAAGATCTTCCATGTAAAAGCCACGCAATCAGCGGTACTGAAATATCTGATATGCTGTTGGATTAATGTCTTATTGACAACGTTTAGTAGAAATTTAAGACTTATTGGATCAAATGCGATTTAAGATTGAAGTAATTAAAAGTGTATTTACCAATATATATATATATATATATATATATATATATATATATATATATAATTTAGCAATTGACATAAAGATAATCATTAATAAAAGGCTAATCAAACAAATAAAAATATTTTGAAGAAAAACTAAAACGTTTCACTATTTTTTTTTAATTAAATAAACGTTATTATTACAAATAATTTCTTTTTAAATTCTACAAACTACTAACCGAAATGAAATTTTATTTATTTATCCGAATACATATTTCTAAATCAGTACTATTTTACTGTACAATCGAATTGTACTAATTTATAAAAATCTAATATTACTTCGAAATGAATAATTCTGCTACAAACTGCGAATTGTGATCTGATAAAATTTAATTGAAAAATATTGTACGTGTAAAATAATAGTACAAATATGTATACAGATTTTTTTTAAATTTGTATAATGCTCAGCTCTTATTGATGATTACATAGTTATAATTTTACAACAAACCTCTTAAATGTACATATTTTGATTATAAATTGCATGATATTACATTTTAACAATACGAACACACATGTATTGTTTTTAGGTCAAAAAAGGATTTAATATATACGCATACTAAAACGATATCATACAATATAAAATCCATATTTACACAAATCAATTAACACTACAAATAACATTTTTCTATATAAAAATATCATGATCATTAATTATTTATTATACATTTCGATATAAAATATTGTAATATGTTGGAGATGTTGATTTATTTATGTAAAATAAATTATTTTTATAAAATTCATAATTAATATGAGTTTCATGATAAAAATTCAGATTTGACCATTTGTTAACATGAACGAATTATACTTTAATAAAAAAAATATTAATTACAAAATATTTTTCTGTTTAGAACTTTTACATTTTTATCATTGTAATGTATGAATTATTCAAAATATTTTATGAAAAATTAATAAATAAATAAAATACGTTTCAGATAATCCTAGATAATCATATAATTATTAATAATGTGTTAAAATCGTATGAAATTAATCAGATATAAAAATAATTATGACTTTAATTAATTTCAAGAAATAAATCACTTATCTTGTACATTTTTTTAAACATGTCAATGAATATATGTGCACATAGAAACGTATGTCATTATTATTTTTAAGATAACATAGTTATAAATAAGAAAATAAAATATTTTATAGCCGTTTTTTGTACAGTACAAAGGAATGTTGTTTCAAAAAAAGTCAATCTGTAAATAAAATAAAACCAATTTGTTATATTTACTTGCATATAATTGCATTTAATACTGTTATCATTTCTATCTGTACAAACAGATACTTGCAATTAACGTGAATATACTTTTTTGATGATTATTATAAAATATTCGGTAGTAAAATTGTTTAAATTGATAACTGAACATCTTTACAAAATGAACTAACTGGTAACGGATAATTACACACGATTAAAGTAAAATCCTATATTTCAGCATTAAAACAGTGAGCATGTAATAAATAATGGAAATAAGCACGGTCAGAACCTATTTTATTTGGATATGCTGCCCTTCCACCCATGTCAGAGAAGAACTATAGTTGTATGTGGGTTCAGTGAAGCAAGACCATTGGCTGATTATAGCAAGCGATAGAAGACACTTTTGCGTGTAGATTGGACGATATGGGAGAAAATGTTGCGATTTCCGGTTTTATGAATTTGTTTTCTGAAACTAACTTGTTGTATCTGCATCGTCATTTGCCGTCTTTCTGGTTATTTTTATGCGTGCACGCGAAAAACTTTACGTGCTGGCGTAAAATTAAGATTGGGGCTTATTTAATTTTTAAAGTAATTAACATTTTTTTTAATCTTGTATAACTTACAAAGCGAAATATTTATTTTATTTATATTTATTGTAATCGCGTTCCGTTCTATTCGAACCTATTTATACTAATTACTTTTTACATTAACCAGTTCAAAATTTTAAATTAAGTTTCTAGTTAGTTTCTCATTTCATTACAGAGTTTTATTTGATAATGTGAATAACGAATATAATACATTATTATCAGTGAAAAAATAAAAATAGTCACGAACAATCATAATGACAAACATTGATTAATCCAACATTAACATTTTAATTTCAACATTTTACGAAAAACATTAACAATATTCAGTAATGAATTTAATTACGGCCGCTATAATAACACAACATGAATAAAATAACTTTTCAGCTAATTTTATTAAGCTTTCAATCACTAATTTATGTTTTACCTGTATTTATAAATCAATGAAGCATATAAAATTGGTGTGTCTATGATACGTAAATTAATTAAATGTAATTTACAAATCTGATAAATTAAAATATAATGGAATGTAATATTATTATTTAATTTGAATTATTTTCATGTTTTTATCAAATACTCGCATCAATATATATATATATATATATATATATATGAATAAATCACAATACTTGCAATAAGTAGAAGAGTACAAAGGAAACAATTTATAGAAAATAAATAATAAATAAGTATTAGAGAGAGATTTGTCTGGATTATGTTCGTATGCATTTTTTTATTTGTTGCTACTACACTGATAATTACACCACATACAGATTCTGTTAGAGCTACTTAATAATAATAATATAATTTTACTTTAAACTAAGTGCCCTCTATTGAAAGCATTATACTGAGCTTAACAGATTAACAGTGTGAGTGGAGGCCGCATTGGGCTTGGCAGTACATTAGTAGACGGTATAATGAATTATATTCGAACGTATTATAAACTCGAAATTCAGTCAGACGCGAACATTACTAATGTCAAATAATTATACATTTCTGTTATTCTCATTTTAAAATAATAATATATACATATGTTTACTTATATATATATATATATATATATATATATATATATATATATATATACATATTAGATGGCATAATCTGTGCAATAAAATTATCCAAAAACGAACAGCCAAATTAAACAAACAAGAATAAAACATCATTTTTAATCTTACACAACATTCACATCATTTAATCAGGTATTATTATGTAGAAAGCTGTTATACTTTTAAAGAGATTATTCGATTTTTAATTAAATTAATTTATATTTTAAACAGGATACATTATTTACGAACAATATATTTTTTTAATAGAAATTAATAAAGTTAATTATTTATTAAATAATAGCAATGATGACAATATTTTTAGTACTAAGATAGAATCTCTATTTTACACACATACATATATATATATATATATATATATATATATATATATATATATATATATATATATATATATATATATAGATAGATAGATAGATAGATAGAAATAGAGATTTTAGTGGTGAATATTAATCGTATCAAAATAAACATAGAATAACAATAATAAAGTTTGTTATCGTCACTGTTCTTTTGTGTTAATACATTATGTGAGTAACAGGGTGATAACAAATAACTACTTACGAATGCTTTTTAAAAGAACCTGATAAGAGGTATAGAAATAAACAGTCCATTTAAATCACAAAACAGCTTTTCTGTTACAAAAGTAATAACTTTCCTTGAAATTTATTTTTGGGATAGAGATTCGAACGGTTTTAGACTTCTGGTCGTAACCGTCGAAGCATAAATATTATCTTGATAAGGTAACACCTACCCCCAAACAACAACTAGAGTTGATGCCACCTAAGTAGCATTCCATTTATTTTCCCTAGTAGGTGAACGCATACTACCCTATGAGCACAATCACATACATCCATACACACATATTTACAAATGTACGTATAAGTGTATAAAAAAATGTGAAGAAGACAAGTCGACATGAGGATGGGAAAGAAGATGCGAAAGTGACTTTTATCATAGTACCGGGACAAGGGAAAAATCGAAATCGCATCAATCATTTAATACTTCCCATTTTTCGACGTACTTTTCCAGGTGCCAACACGAATAGGATAAACACGAAGCTAAGCTATTTCAGTCAATATTGTTGACAGGTGAAAAATATGAAGAAATGCATCCGCACTTTCCACTCGTGAGTTCAATATTGTCAGATATAAACTTCTATTTCTCTCATTTGTGTTTGTGTCGCAATGTGGCAAATTCGAAATTAGAAAGAATTTTTATATAGCATTTATTATATATATATATATATATATATATATACATATATACAATGAAATATATTCTAAGTAACATATAATAACGATTTTTTATCTGATATTTATTTCTAGACATGTTGAATTTGGTTTCTTCGTTATTTTATTTTTGATATAAACAAATAGCAGCACGGTTAAATTAATTATATGTAAATAAACTAATTTGCTACATAATCTCTGAAGATACTAAAAATATTCTTTTGTATGTACACACATATACCTACAAGCTTATATTCTGTTTCCTTTAAAATAAGACTGTTTTGTATTCTTCGTTTCTGGTTGAAATTCTGCTAGCAATACTAGTTCTCCCTGTGGTAACAGGATTGCAAAACACGCACTGTCTACTCGTATTTCGTTTTATATAAGGGGAATAAGAAAACTGTACGAAAGTACGATGGAATTAAGTTTGTAATATAATCAATGTGTTTGTGAACGTAAATAAAACATTACTTTCAAGAAATGTTATAAATAATTATATATAAGATATGATTAGTTTTCAAGTTTCAATTCAACAACTCAAAGGTCTAGATAAATAATAAAGCTAACGAAAATGAATCAATGATTTAATATCACAGTATATATTAAAGGTCTATTATTTGAAATCATATTTGTTTTATGTACAAATAAACATTGAATGTTGATTGTATGACATGAACATTATGAAAGTTGATTTCATCTGCAGTAAAATATATTTAAATAGATTTAATCATTAAATCTCCATACCTCAAACCAAATACTATAATTTGAAAAACAAATTAATATGTTCAAGATTGATACACAATAATATTAGCAGTGTTTTTTGTCAGAAGAAAAATTTCATAGATTTTCATTTTAAAACTCAAATATCTATTATGGAAAACATTAACTAGTGTGTGTGTGTATATATATATATATATATATATATATATATATATATATGAATTAATTAATATAATTTTGTATATATAAATAATAATATTATTAATTCATATACAGAATATCTGAATTAACTACTAAAATTTATATATATATATATATATATATATATATATATATATATAAACTAACTACATTACGAATTGATTTAATAATTGAATATTTGATTTAATAATTTTTTTTAATTAAATTACAATTGGACTATAAAAAATATAAGATACAATAAAGATAAAAATACTTTGCAATATTTTAATTTTTTAAGTACTCACGTTTGAAATTTTGTTTCAACTTAAATTACATTTAAATTTTCTTATTATCTACGCAATTTTACAAGAAACAAACAATGAATACTAAAGAATACAATAGAGAAAACGATGAAAATTAATTATATATATATATGTATATATATATATATATATATGTATATATATATATATATATATGTATATATATATATATATAAATTAATATAAAATGTTCTTGTTTCATTTATTCAACATTAAGACTAATATTTTATGGTGCAACGTCAGAAAAACATAAAGATTTTAACACAAGTATAAAAAAGCATGAACTGATACATTTCTACTGTTTGTTATTTTTTTATTTAAACATAAATTTTTTAGTGAAGCCATATTTTTTATATTGCAATCTTAATTTTGTCCAATCCAGTATAAACATTGAGTACACATCAATAAGTTCAGTAGTATTAAATAAATCAATACATATTTAATGATTATATACAAGAAATATTATTTTTAATGCATTCATTAATTAAAAATCTTGAAATAATTAAAGAATTGTTTTTGAATTATTCTGTTTTTATTGAAAAAAATGATTTGTTTTATTAATTCAATAGATATTATTAAAATAAACTGAAATAATTTATTAACGCTGATGTTATTTAAATAATTTGTTATAAAAATATATACACGTATATAAATGTTATATATGATTAAATTGATACCATAATAATAATAAATATAAGAGATAAACGTGCAGTAAATTTATTTATTGTAAAACTTTGAAGATTATTCTCCATAAAATTCTCTTATTTATTCATTAACAGCACCGTTCTTTTTATCGTATGTAAGTATATAGAAAATGAAGAAAATAAAAGAATACATGAAATAAAATATGTATATGTTTCGTTTCATGAATACATTGTACTTAAGTCTATTATAGATTAACTACAATGTAATTATCCATTTACATAAAACTTTCAACACAATATTATCGTGCAAATAAAAAAGTGATCAACATATTCGTCATATTAATGTTACAAAATTTGTTAGCTTGGTGTTTTATTAGCAACAGTAAATTTGATGTTGCTCATTGGGCCAGCGACCTTGACGTCAACCAGTTTCTAAGTTGAACTAGCATACAATGAAATAAAGTTGAATAGTATTTAACTGTTTTCATATCAAAATATTATAAGAAAAATAATTAACATTTATATTGTACTGCCCATATTACAAAATGTTATATTTTAGGTTCTTTTCTTAATATGAACAGCTATTTGTATTTCTGTATTATTTTATATACAAATTACAAGTATACAAAGTTAATAATAGTTTCACTGTTCAACATTATGGCTTCATATCTTTTTTATATGTTTTTCAATATTTATCAAACTCTATACACAACATGTTAATACTATTTAAGAACGACTCAAGAAATCAATGAATATCTGAAATCAACACAATATTTATTCTCAGAGTATGTGAAAAACCTCAAAAGTGTCTGATTCAGAATGTTCTGTCAAGCAGACACACAAGTCTATGATCTTCAAAGTATTGAAAGACTCAGTTTCCACTACATAAATACACATATACACTTATATTCCTTCTATATATAAATAAATACACACCCATATATATATATATATATATATATATATATAGATGAGTGAAAAATGCAAAAGTATGTTTGTCCAAATTTATATTTATATTTGAATAGACATTTGTAATATATAATTCGAAATATATTTTTGAATTTAGTTTTAATTCAATATTTCTTTAATAATATGTTTTATATTTTTTTCCATTATAACAGAGGTATTTTATAAAATCTCTTTTTCTCATCACCTCCTCATTTTCGTTCAATGTTCTTTTTCCTTATTAAAAATTAGATCTTTATTCTATCCGTATTATCAATATTTATCAAGATGTATCCGTTCTAATTCAACCAATTTATAAAAACAAGTACCACTGTTATAAATTACTAAACTGTAAGAGTTCTTAAAGTTAATAATACCAAAATTCCCTAAATAACTAAATTGTTTAGTGAAGCTCCACCTCTTCCTCCATTTGTAAACTAAATAAGATTAAAAATAAACAATATATATATATATATATATATATATATATATATATATATATATATATATGTGTGTGTGTGTGTCTAGGTTTATTTATAATACAATACATTTTGATTGCATTTTTAATTTTCCTTTCATGAAATCAAAATAAACATTCAGTTTTGCAAATGTTTAAATTAAAATAAAATACTAATAAATTTACACAGTTATACAAAAAATGTTAATTACAATGTTTATGACTTGTTCCATTAAAAAATAATATAAATAAATACATGATAATTACAAAACAACGTAAGATACTTAATGATAAAAAAATAATACGCGAATTTAACGAGCTGTTCGCAAAATAATAATAGTATATTAAACTTATACGAGGTGACATTGAATTAATTATAATTAAAAACGTATTTTCAATCGGCAGGCAATCAGTGAATTTTTTCACGTGCAGAGTTAATAAATTGTAATTTTTTTTCTTAAATTGTTACTTGTAATCTCATACAACGAATATTAATTCATCGAAAAATTATACGACTTTGTCTCGACATGAAACATTTAAATTGTTTTTATTCTACACAAATAACCGGAAAACATTAATCAATAACATAAATGTCTGTTGAAATATTTTTAAAGATTCTTAATGATATTAATTAATCAGTAACTAACATCAGACTTAAAATAATTAAATAAGATGAAATAAAGGCAACAAAATAAGCTACTGTAATAATGGAATATGTTTACGTTATACATGTATAAAATAATGAATAAAACAGAGTAAATAATCTAGGTAAATGACACACCTTTTATTTCTATTAATATATGTAGAAGATTATATATAAAATAACGTACAAACTAGTAAATGTAAAAAATATAATCTCATTGAAAATAACATACCTTTGATATGCAAAATGATATGAGCTTAAAAGAAAAATAGTTCATATTTCACTGAAACTGTCCTCGTACATTCTATTTTAATTACGTAAATGCATGTGTACATTATAACCGCCAAATGTTTCATTTTAATTTTAATTACGATTGTTGAAATTTCGAGCAGTGAAATAATTGAAAAATTATGCTTAATACACAAACGACCGAGGTACTTCAATACACGTTTATCTGACAGCAAAAGATATACTTCCGAAAATTTAATTACATACAGATAAATTATACCGCCGCTTTGGATAGTTTTATCGCAAAAGTTTATCGGTTTATATAAGTACAATAAAATAATCGTTTGTATTATTTAAATCATTTCAACAAAGATTTCGAATTTATTCATTGTAACCAACATTTATTGACTTCTCATTTTTTATAAGTGTGTATACATAAAGAAATAATTCATTTCTTTTAATAAAAACAATAAACATATCAATAACTAGCGTTTTACAGTAATAATTTTAAATAATACTTGTTATTAACAATGCTAATATTTGGATATATTCAAAATAATTACTTTTGTAACTCTCTCTATATAGTTTCTCTAAATAGTTTTCTTTTAATAATTATTGACTGAATCGACTTATTTTCGACATAAGTCTTAACTTATTTTGATAATTCACTATGATTTAAAGCTAACCGACTTAATATTAACAATTAAAAATGTAAGTACAGTAAATCTGAATCACAATTGTACCAGTATTACAACTGACGAGACTTTTAAGCTAAAGATTTATTTAAAATTGTTTCAGTACTCAGATTTATTAAAAGAAATGATTAAATTCAAAAAAAAAACTAATTTGTTTTGTCTTTTAATACATTTCAAATGTAAGTGAAGATAAATCATTAAAGATATATATGTACCGAAAAAACCTAACGAAAAACTTTATTTAATTAAACATATTTTTGATTTGCATTTCTATAACTGACTAACTATCAATATTATTTTGTTAAATCTCTATTTTTAATAATTTACTCCGATATAAAAATATGTGCATATATTTGTTAATGAAATTCTAAAACAACTAAAATAGATGTCGACCATTTGAAACCACCTGTAAAAAAGATTGTAATTCATTCATTTAATCGTGAAAATATATTTAAACGTTATAATATCATGAAAATGTGTTATAACGCGTTTAAAAACAATAAATATATCGAAATAATGTATATTTCTGTTGAAAACCACATGATATTTCGTTTAAAATAATTGATATGAATGTATACATATACGTATAAATGATTTGAACTACGTGTCGAAATAAAACAAACTCACACAAAAAATAATTTCAATCATAAAAATAAACACGTAAAACGCGTTGTATAAAACTTTTGAATTATTAAGCTATTTTCGATGTAGAATATTCATGTTTCGCCTTAATTGTCACTTTTATATCTATACAATATATTTCAGTAATCCCTCCAAACTGGTAAAGTGAACATTCAGTATGTTTTTAACACCCACAATTTAAGATATCTGGATATTTCACCAGATAGACAGAGTGTTGTCAGAGATCGCAACACATTTAACGAGGCACCGAGAACCAGTTTTCACCAACAAAATATTAGAATTGCTTCGCTTCTTATCAAGAATCGTAATGTAAGAATTCAGAAATTGCTAAAAGGTAAAATTCTTGCTTGTTCAATGTTTTTTTTTAAAGATAGGATACATTTATACGACTACAACTTATTTATGAATTAATTCTAATAACATTTAAATTGTGACAGATGTTTACATCCAAACATACATACATATATACATATACATATATATATATATATATATATATATATATATATATATATAAATATATATATATATAAATATATATATATAATTTATTGAAAATAAGTACTATATATAAAATGGATTATGAGATAAGCGGATCTTACTTCAAATATTTTATACGAATATATACATTATTCGTTAATACTTTATTGGAGTACATTTCATTGAAATAATAATGGCCTATAATGAAATACTGGAAATAGCAAATATTCGTTAAAACCAATTACCAGTGAATATCTTAAAATACGAGATTTACTTAAAACAAACATTCTAAAGTTTAATGAATTCATATTAAATGAATATATGAAATAATAGACAGCATTTAATATCTTTATAAACAAATATAATTCACACGTATATACGTAAAATAATTAAAGTGGTTATTTATTATCAAAAGTATAATTAAAAATCATATTTTTATAATTGAAAAGATATCGTTCAAAATTAAAAAAATAAGCTACTATTTAAAAAATTGTAAAATAATCTTATAGATAATATTTGCTTGGAGACAGTTCCAATGAAATATAAAAAAGTATTGCAATTAAAATAAAATATAACAAAAAATGTTTCGATAATTGATATTAGTTTCGAGTTTAAACTTTTGACCTGAGTCATTTATAATTAATGACTGAATTATATAGAAAATTTAATAATATCGAATATTAATTACGATCTAATATAACGTCAATTAAAAAAGACTAAATGTCATTTGTTGATGATACAATAAATAAATTGTTTCAAAGCCAAACTTTGATAGTTTAATTACACGATGTAGCGAATGAAATTAAATTACATCCTACTACCAATATCGGAGAGTGCATTACCGGTATAAACTAGCATTTAGTAACTTAGTTAAAATATTTACTGGGAAAAAATTCAAAAATCGATAAAAAGTGAAACGTTTACAACTAAAATACATTAATAGAAGATTAATGCGTATAATAGAATTATTATATAGGTAAACAAACATTCCATACAAGATCTGATGTTAGAGAATTCTTGGTCTGTTTAATTGATATATTTCACAGTTACGTTATTTGTGTACAGTTTGAAGGCGGAACCGTTCCTTAATGAGTTAAACTAAGGTTCCGCTAGTATTGAGTTTAATTTAGATAATGAGCGGTGGTCCATTCCTGTTACCACTAATTTCCACTTTGAGCACTAAAACTATGACTGAAAGGGATTCTAAAGGAGATGCAAATTACGGTTTCTGATTCAATTGTATACAAAAATTGGTTAATTCAAAATAGTCAAGTTATGTTCGTATTCAAGTTAAACATGTTTTCAGAACACTACTGAATTAAATTCTCTTTTTTCTATACAACATAAAGAATACATAATTAATTAAAACATGGTTTTGTGGCTGGACTAAAAGTATATGTACATAACTCGACAATGAAACTAAACAAAATTCATTAAGTTAATGAATTTTAATACAACTTTACTTTGAAAGCATGTCTAGTTTAATCAATATACATATTTATATAACACATACTGGGAGTACAATAAATCACTCAATTAATTTAAATCTAGGCTTATGACCTAAATAATCTTAAACAAAAAAGCCAATTTATAGATTGAAAATATACACTGTTTTAAACATAAGATTAAAATAAAATCGCATAAGATAAAAACAAATTAATTATAAAATTGAATTCGAATCTACATGAAATCATCCGACGTTTAATATATATATAATATATACTTTCATATATTTACTTATTTTTAAAAATTAACCACTAAAGTTTGAACATGAAAATAGCATTTTATCGACAGATAAATCAAATTTAAAACTCAATCTATAGTTTAAATAAATCTATTTTTATCGTTGATAGTAACTACATCTTTTATTTAAATGCTGTCTGCATTTCTCAAAGACTAATAACATTTGAAGCTTTACTACATCTTGAATGAACTCACTTATCGGATGAATTCCGTCGACCGTAAACTGTTTCACTAATATTCACTTAACTGAATAGACATTATTATATTGTGAAATATAATTTAATCTACACTCTAAACTATTAATAATATACAAGAATATTATTGTTTTTTCTTACAATTAGTAGAAATTTCACGCATTAATAGCAATGCACAAGTTACAATGCGATCAGTTCCATGAAAAATGGCTAAATATAAAATAAGGTTCTTAGCAATTATGTTTTGTATAAATTTCTATACAATTATACATAATATGATCCCCATTCAAATATATATATATATATATATATATATATATAACATGAATGAATATATTAACAACTTGAATATTTTACATAGTTCAACACGATAACAATTAGAAATATACAGAATGAGTTATTCCGATAAACATACATTCCACATAATTATGACACGTCAGTAATTAGCGATACGTTTAATAAAACTATGAAATTATGATTTCATTTACATTTTTCAAATAGTGTTTAATTAATTTATATGTTAGTTACGTATTGAAAGAGTTATTGGATATTGATTTGGAAAAAAATATTCAGTTAATTAAATGTTAGGTACTAAACCATGACCGATAAAGAAAATACATATTAAAATATTTTTTATTGCAAAAAAGTAATTACTGTTAATCATTTAAGATTTATATAACATATATTGATGATTAAAAAATATATTTTTCAGTCAAACAATTACTTAGTTTATAATAGAGTTTTTTATAAATAAATACTTGTTGGAAAATTACAAAATCCCATTCATACGCATATATATATATATATATATATATATACTGAAAATAAATTATTTTTAAACATACAATAAAACCATCAGTAAAATAGCAATTAACTGAAACATTATAAAAAAATATTTATTTTTAATATCCACTTCATAAATGAACATACGTTCACAACAATATGTTTTATAATAAAATGTGTATTAACAAACATATATGTTCATGATCTAAGTACATTGATATTAATATTTAATTGTTATTAAAAATTGAACATAAACTTAATTAAGGAATTTTCTGCATTGTCAGACCAATGACGAAAACAATTTGTAATAAGTTAAGTTAATTGAACTATAAAGATATCTTCATAAATGAAATATTAAATTACATTACATATACATATACATATACATATACATATATATATATATACATATATATATATATATATATAATACACAAAATAAAATTAAAATGAAACAATATAAAAAAATATTTAATATAAACGCTATTGTCAGTCACTTATGGATGAGTGTGCAACCTACATTAGTTTTATAATAAATTTATTTGACTGAAATTATGAACTATATTTAATTTGTAATTATTTTCAAATTAATACTAGTTTATTATTTAAAATGTTCTATGTTATATATTGCACTTATGACAAGTACAAAATTTAATAATTATTCTATTCGTCTAGCAATACATTCATTTACTATGATAATATCATATACTAACAAATAAATATCTAGTTGAAACAAATAAACAAAACCAATGTATGAAGTAGTATTTAAAATAATTAAATTGTTGAAAATCATTCATGATTATACATATACATGCACATACTTTTGAAATTATTATTTGGAAGGTAATTTAATATATAAAGTATTTTAATATATGAAAACATAAAATCAATAGTTACTGGTTGTAAAATAATATTTTATAAATATATAGTTAATTTCAATTTTAAAATGACTGATTTATAATAAAAGTTAAAGATAACAGTCAATAATATATGAAAAAATCACTGAAAGTAATAAAATCTGTACTTCGATAAATATAGAACAGATATTGGAAACTAGTTACACAGGAAATAATAGATGAACAATACGGAATCTGAATTGTGGGGAAACAAATAGAAGAAACAAAATAAAAGAAGTAATATTCCGCAATATATTTTTTGATTTCGACAATAAAGAATTTCTATAAACGTACAACACGTTACCATGAAATAAAAATACAGCCAGTTGTCTTTAAGTTTAAAATACAAAAAAGACGAAAAGCAGTAAACTTTAAATTAAGAACATAAAAGACGAAATTTCGGAAAAACAACAAGGGTAAAAGAGTATCTATTATAAAAAGTTCATTCTCAAATTTATAAAATATAATTAAACATAAATAATATGAACATATTTACAATTATTGGTATTTTACTTCATTTATTTGATTTGAAAATTATGTAAAATTGTATATAAGTTCTTTTTAGATAAAAATGATACTACATTTACAAATGAATTCGTATAAAGATTCGTGCTTTTTTGATATTTCTGTTTTATAAATATCACAACAAATGACAACAGATATAAAACATTTAAGTATTCATTACACGGAAAAGATAACACACACGCATTTTATGCGAATATTTAACATTTCATTACGAACCGAATATGTTCCTACATGTTTATTAAAAAAAAATTATGATACGATATACAACAAAAGCAATAAATGATTTAATAATGAATAAAAACTACAAATGATAATTCTAATTATATTTGCAAATAACATGTATGGTTGAATACTATCATCAATCGATCTTTTCATTTTGATTTCAGCAATACATTATAAATATATATTTATTATATATTAATTTGTGTATATATATATAACCACACTTCCACCTCTAAACAAAGTTTATTCATATATATTCATATTTTTACCAATATTTTACCGATATATTTTATTACAATTCAAAAATATATTTCCTATAACATATGCACAAATGTAGATAATTGTTAAACTGGAAACATTTTTTGAAATTATTTTTAATAGTCAAATAAAATGTCTATCTTATCTAATCACAATGTATTATTATTCTCCACAAAATGTTTTATTCCAATGTCTTTAAGTTCAAATAAATATATTATAATTAGTAAACGCCATCGATTATTCGAATGATTTGCGACCAATTAGGTACATTAAGCTAAATAAACATAAAACGACTTTAAAGTGAAGTAAAATAACAAAACTTAATGTGTTATTGTTAATTAAACAATGATTCTTACATGTTTTTAAAGAAAATAATGTAGTTTTGTTCAAAGCCTACAGTTTATATACATATATATATATATATATATATATATATATATATATATATATATATATATAATTGTACTGGATTAAAGATAAGTTTCATTTTGAATGAAAGAAACATAAATATTTATTTCTCTATTAATCATTTACATTTGTTGATCGAAACAAGTCAAATACGCAAATAAACTTTTCTATAAAAAGTTTTTATGAAAATTATTAACAAAAATGTTTAATGTAATCATTTAATAAACATTAGGACTAATTAGTTTCGATTAAATAAATTAATCCTTTCTAAAGTATTCTTGTACATTAAATGTTGGTAAAACTAAATATAATGCCATTCGGTTCATCGATTATCCTGGATTATAAAGTACCCGAAATAATTTTTAATTAGAGTATAAACATATTCAATGTATAAGTTATTAGTACGAGTAACAATTAGGAAATAAATATTATAATTTTAAAGCAAACATACACATTACATTATTATTAAATGAATACATTTGTTATATCCCTATTTTATTTTTATTATCATATTAGATGTTTTTGTTTTTAATAAAAAATGAGTAAATTAAAGTGATATATTTTGAATTATATTATAGATCAATATAAATAAAAATATGAGGTTTTAAGACATTATACTTAGGTCTAAGATGGTTCTAATTGATTTGTCTTACAAGTGTATCTAAAAATATTTTTTAAATGATTTCTATATGAGATCGAGTCAAAGGAATATTATTTTATATTTTGTAACATAAAATCAAATCCATCAAGTATATTATTAGAATTTAATTCTAAACTATCATTCAATACACCTGATTTTTGAAATCGTAGTATAAAATTAAGTGTAGTGAACAATAATAAAGTTTTTATTTATATTTTTCAAATATCAATTTGTTTTTCTATAAACTCATTCAACTTAAATTTCCTTTATTAATTTACACACACATATATATATATATATATATATATATATATATATATATATATATGTATATATGTATATATATATATATATATGTGTGTATATATACATATATGTATATATATATATATATATATATATATATATAATAACATAGGTTGTTTTTATTTCTAAAAACTAATTTAGTCAAATTATAAGAAAATAAAAGTATTATATATATATATATATATATATATATATATATATATATATATATATTTAAAACGTTTACATTGAAAGTTAAATTTAAAAACATTATAAAATGAATAAATTCTAATAAAAAAATAATATAAAAAACATATATTGCAAATGCATAATTTTTGATTTTTAAAATAAAATATATATATATATATATATATATATATATATATATAACATAACGATCGGTATCGAATTGAAACTATTTAAATAAAATATATTAAATAGATTTCAAAATATTTGCGCAAAACGACTAATTGATATATGTAATAATAAAGTTTTAAAATTGTAAACAAAGCATTGAAAATGTATTTTAACACGATATTGCATAACGGTATGCTTAAAATGTTTAATGTATTTATAAAATAAACTGGAATATTGAAAATAAACAGTTATGGAAATGAAACAATAATGTTATGTAACAACTTAACCGTAGTTGAAAACGATCAAAGGAAATGCTATTGAAATACTTATCGAAATATAAAATACTCTGTACAAACTTTTATTTGTTACATAACATTATCTATCAAGTTTTATTTATACTTATACATATACAGTGTATGCACATATATATATTTATATATATATATTAAATAAAATTTATTTATATGAAAATGCCATGTGCGCTCCGCTATTTCTGTTTGAAATAAAATAATAATGTGCTTTTTTGGATGTTTTATCATATGTTAAATAAGTACAAAAAGAAATCGGATTATATTTAGCGGCGTCCCAGTAAAGAAGTATGAAATAGTAACATATCAAATCACTTACATGCTATTAGTTGTGTTCCAGTGTACGTAGAACGATTTCGCACAGTTTGAGACGGTACATAAAAGCACAGTTTCCAAACAAATAAGAAATACAAAAGTTAAACATGATGTGACTTTGGTTCCTGGGAATGTGAGCCTTGGTCCAACGCCACATTTTGGGGCACCCAATACTTCAAGAGCCATTTTAATACGTATATAAATGTTAATATAATTAGTTGATTAAATTAAACACTGCACTCGCGACAGTTGAATTATGTTAAATGTTTATTTTTAAGTAATTAATGTAATAAAATTATAGTCAAACTTATAATTTAATATTTGTAAAGTAAATTACACGGTACACATATTTGAAATTAATAAAGTAATTGTATTGTATGTTTATTTAAAACGACTACTAAGTGTATGTTTTCTTTAGAAAAAGTTCTTTTAGTTAATTGCAGTTTATTCTTAGTGTAGAAATAAATTCATTAGATGAATTTTAAGTCTATTGTCGAGACAACAGTACAATTAAAACAACAAATTGTAATTTAAACAGTTACCTAAATTTAATGACAGACACGTAGTTCATAGTTATATTATTTTATTCAAATTTCATTTACTGGACACATTTTTCTTATATTTCTAATTGACACATACGACGCACAAACTTGTAGTTTTTCTAACTTTTTGTACGTAGAAGAGTTACAGTTACATCAAGTGTGAATGAAAGAAATAAAACGGAATATTTATGTCTGTAGCACCGAGTTCATATTTATACCTTCCGCGTTTAAGTACGCGTAGGAATATTTAGCTCTTTTCAAAATCGCTCCAGACTTATTTTTTGGAAAGAATTAAATACGAACGTGTTTCTCGAATAACGTTCGGTGTGCATATGAACAACAAACGGTTGTGTCTGCCGGTCGACACTCAACTGGCAGTGCACGACTTACAGGCGGCACAACTCCAGCCTACTAACCGGTGTGCGAACGAGATAGATAAATACTGATAATTTCGTATCAAAGAAAGATAGGACCACATCGTACACGATCGTGTCAAGAACCATTCGAAACGAACTTTATTTTAAATGTCTACAAGGATAATATTCGCCCGAAACTATTTAACATCTCATTCCACAGCAATCTACAGTTCTGGTCAGTGGACAACAAACCATGGAGAATGCTGATATCATGACTTACTATGTTGGTTGGTGAAGTACAGAATGATATTTTATCATGACATGGAAAGAGATAATATATTTATTGAAATAGCGTAATCAATCGATAATATTCGATTCTGTTGAATCATTTCTAAGACTCTTTTGTAACAAAACAAAATAGTTTTTACATGCTAGGCTGAAAAGGTAAATATCAATATAAATAGATTCCCGGTGTTCAGTATAGCTAAATAATGAAATGCCTAAATGTTGAACATATGTTCGTAACATTTTACAAGTGTTAAGTAACGTCAGTCGCAATTACAATTATTACACCTTTTTACACGGTAATTTTTTATTAGTAATTGTTTTTAATTCTCGAGAAATTATGCACGCGTAACTGATGACCACATTATGTTCCACTTGTTGAAGATTTTTTTATAATTTCAATTCATTATTATTTGAATACAATTATATTTATTGTTAGGACCTTTTCTTACATATAGATATATCATTATTATTTGCTCAACGTCATCTACATACATAAACAAAACATATACAGGCACACATATTAACATAATGTGTGAGCAGCGATAAATTTAAAACAAGGTGCTAAAGATGCGCATTAAGCATAAATAATGGATAAAGTATCAAGTTCCAAATTAAATTGTTCTCCGAACAGCGGATATACATTCCAAGAAGGTAATCAAATGCAAAAGAATGGTCTATTTTTATTTAATATTTATTTTATAAAACTGTCCTGGCGAAAAATAAATCAAAATGAATAATTCTCATAAGTCCTTTCATACGAGCACGATTATTTATTGGTCAACTCAGTTTACTGAACGATTACTCACTCCAGTTATACGAAAATTATCCACAAATATACTGCATAAAAATCTCAGAGAAATATAAACCAAAGGAGAATTTATTACACAAAAATATATTTAATTATTTTCATAATTATTTAAAAGTTATACGCTTCTTTACTCTTAAAAGAATTAAAAATATATTAAATTTATTTAACATTCACTTTGTATGAAGTAAAGATTGAAACTATAAAATTATTTTAATTAAATATAGAAAAGTTAACTTCAATACCCTTGTGAATATTTTTTATATATTCCACAGGATAACATAGAATTTTTATAATTAAATATAACTGTCTGTATTGAAATTAAATTATTAAGTATTTATTATCATTTCATTAATTACATTTTCACGAATTCCACATATAATTTTCCGATACTATCTTTCACAATTTTAATTTTACTATTTATAAAAAAAAATAAAAAAAGACTCGTTATTCATAATCTATCTAAAAAAAGATACGATCATGTAACGATATTAATAAAAAAATTCTTGTTCTATTCAAATAAGGTATTCGTTGGTAATTTTTGATAAATTTTAAGACCTTTGACATCATTATTGTTACAGAAATTTGTTGATTGTATATACAATTCTATAGACATCAATAAATGTACGGCTTTCATCTTAATTTACACTGACAAATTCTATTACTAGCTTTCATATTGTTATATAATTGAAAATACTGTCTGAAAGATGTGTTTGCTTAAACTTTGACAGATTTATTTCTTAAATTTTAAAACAAATATAAGGAAAGTCTTCCAACTTCTGTTTCTTTAATAAAATATTATTTAATTGATAAGAAATATATATCTTTTTTATAATGATAAATGATCACAATTATAGATTTTTGACATTGTGGCTAAATTCATTTTAAGAAATGAATCATTCTGTACAAACTAAACATTTTTTTACTTACACGTATTTAAAAGGAAATGCCATCTTCTTAGAAGAAGGTGATTATTAATAAAATCATTACTTAAGTTTTTATATACATGTTTCCTATTATATTTGTTCATATTCTATCTCATTTCTTTTTCATATTAATACTTACATTCAACTACACTAAATTATTGTTTAGAAAAATAACTATTTATATTAAAATAACTATAACATAAAATTGAATATCGACTCCTCTTTTTAACGACAACGATACGATATATAATATATTCTTAATTATAAAACTGTAACACTTATATCTTTTTCAAATTAACTGTTCAGAAAAATGTAATAAAAGTTTTAGAATATTATTTATAATTGCACGTGGCTTTGTAAAGAATACATGACTATATTTGTTTAATTTCTATCATTAGATTTGTACAAAATAATCACAACAATATATTTAATAATATAGAATAAAATAAAGGTGTGTATATATACATATATATATATATATATATATATATATATATATATATATATATATATATATGTGTGTGTGTGTATGTGTGTTGAACATAAAATAATTCAACATGCAACATATGTTAAAATAAAAACTATTTGCAAATCACCATAACGCGATCTGATTTATCTACATTGTATACGTTGGTAACGATCGAAATATGTATCAATTAAAAATCACAAAATGTCTATGCCGTTTATCAACCATGCACTCGAAATGTTGAACCTGCAACGATGAAGACGTTTCAAAATTAACATTTTTATGAACACATGTTTCTTAACAAGACAGAGTTACCTTTAAAGTTAGTGTGTTTGACAGCTATTATATACATGTAGTTCTAAACGTTGAAATGTACAAATATCCTGTTTTATGCGAAAACATGTTTATGAGTTGTGTTTAATTTGTCATGAGTCAGTTGTTTAATACATACATTCATATATATATATATATATATATATATATATATATATATATATATATATATATATATATATATATGTATATATGTATATATGTATGTAAATATATATATATATATATATATATATATATATATATATATATAAGCAATGTACGTATTTTTATATCTAAAGTATTTTTGCCAAAGCCCAGTATGTTTATTAAAGTTAGATAAATAAAAATGATTTATCTATAGAATTAATATACATTGATTAAAAGTGTAAAATACCTTCTTATAAAATAATCTAATTAATATTATATGAAAACGATATTCATATAAAATAAAATACATTTTTTAATACACCAATAGGTATATTATTCAAATTATGTAATAGTTTTTCAAACTATTAAATATTATTAATAATATTAAATATATTTTATTAACCAAACCCAAATATATTTTTTTTGTGTATGAATCTATCTTCGCATTGTCACAATAGAAAATACTTTATACAAAATTCATTCGTAATTTTATACAGTTTTTCTCCATTAATTGAGAACAATTTTCAAGTAATAAAAAAATCACTGTGTATATGTATAGTAATATTCGAAGGTTTATGTTAATCATACACAAATTCAATGATATCAATTTAAAATCAGTATTCTTATATTTTTAACTTACATATTTATGTTTAGTACAAAATTACTTGTTTCTTTTTCAACTTTCATGTCTTAACTTAATCTTCAAATTGTTCCTCGTAATCTTAAAACTGATCGCATACAACAGATAGCCTTTAGAAATAGCCTGTAGTTGTATTGAAATATGCAAATACGATACATGTTTAAAGATTTTTATGTAGCATTTTAATATTAAATTAACTTTTAAATATAATATATTTACGTGTATTTATATACAATGGATATCATTTCATTATTGTTAATTTTACACGCTAGTGCATATTAAAATATAATTAAATAAGAAAATGAATTTTTGTACAATACTTATATGTATTTTCAATAAATACTATTTATTATGTGATATTAATGAATTTTAAAAACTATTAGAATTTGAATGTTTGTAAAAACCAACAAAAAAATTTAATAAAAATAAACACACATATAAGTTCATCGACACAAATAAATAATAGAAACTTTCTTAATTGTATGACTTATTTGACAAATTGATTCGTAAACAATGCACGAAATGCATTTTGTAAAATATGAGTCATTAATATACGAACAGGTAAATTATTAGATACAAACGAATATACATACATTTATATTACTCATCTATATGACCCAAGATATTAACATTTTAACAATGAATTATTTTCTTTTCACATTCGACTATGAGAAAATATTTTATGAAATGGTTTCTTATTGTGGCAATTCTTAGAAAACGTTCAAATGTAAATATGCACTAGACATATCATTCAATATTACCAACTATTGATGACGATTTCATTATAAGTAAAAATGTGCTATGTAGTCATATTTATTGTCATTTCAAATACATACTAAATATGTATGCGTGTGTAAATAAATAGAATGAATGAAAATAAGTGAATTGAAAAATGAGCAATATTCTATTTATATTTTAAGCGTAACTTACTACATAGACTCAATATAAAAAGTATACTCATCACATAGTTACCTCTATCATCTATGTACAAATGCATTTCCTGTCTGTAGCAAATTTTTGCACATGTATTAATTTTATTATATATATATATATATATATATATATATACAATAATCTGATAATAATTTAATCGAATAATTAGACTTTAATTCCCAAACTAAAGAGACAACAAAAACGTATGAAATTGTATTAAAAAACAGTTTCGTTTGATCTTCTTTATATTTTCAAACATTCGTTAAAATATATATTTCATTAATCATTTAAAAGATTCGTTCTTAGAAAAAAATATTCGAACGAAATTAGAACTTGAACGTTCGTTCATTATATTCGAAAAGTATCATCAACTTAAATTAATGTTCATTTACTAAGAAGTATAAAATTTAGCTGTTTCAGTGACAAGTTAATATATTGAAAACTCTATTCTTGCTGATTGAAATGAACTGAAACATGTGTAACGTACACAATTAGAAAAAAGTTTGGAATACATTTTTTCAATAAATATATATATATATATATATATATATATATATATATATATATATATATATATATGTAAATTTGATGATATTAAACAACTAAAAATCAAATGTAAAAAATATATTATTAATTGAATATTTTTTAATTTACATAAATATCAATAAAAGTAAAAAGTTTAAATTATAATAATATTGAATTATATATATATATATATATATATATATATATGCATGTGTGTGTTTTTATTCATAATTACATATAGAAATATATAACTTGATCAAAAAATAATGTTTTTTAAACAATTATGTAGGTGTAATCAAGCATATTCATTCGTTAATTATGTGTAACATGAAGTTAACATAAATCTTGAACTTTTATCAGATTTCGTTTTACTTGATCGAATCTTGTTCTACCTTTTTCGTTTCTATCAACTAGGCTTATTTATTTGTGATAATCTGTATATTGGTAAATGTATTATATTTCAACAAAACTATACATATTAAATAAATTACTGAATTTAAGAATGGTTATTTAATAAAGTATACTTATTAGTAGACTTCATTAATTAGCTACAATAAAATCGTGTTCTTTAATACCAAATTCTAAACAATTTTTTATACGCTTAAGTTTCTTTTATTAATTATTTTTAGATTTCAAAACGAACATTTATTGATTTATTTTAAATTTTGCTGCAGTAATTTTCCTCTGTTTTATTATATTCTAAATATTAATTAATGTAAACTATTATTAATGACTTTAAACAAAATGTTGACTACAAGATTTGATGTAAAATATAAATAAATTGAATTAATTATCAACTTACGATTGAATTATTTCAGTGCCTTAATTTAATTCGGTTCCCTGATTTCACAACAAGATAAAACTATTATGTTAATATTGGTATATAATTGAAAGGTTACCTTTACTATTTGTTATTATATTAATATATATATATATATATATATATATATATATATATATATATATATAAATAGATAGATAGATAGATAGATATATTTTTTTCTTGTGTGTGAAAAAATGTATATATATTCTATGCTTTATATAAAGAATCGGAAATAGTCTAAATGCGTATAAAATGTATTTTGTAAGAAATAACTTAAAAAATTCATTTCCATGATAAACTGAACTGTACGGTTGAACGATTCAGTCAGTTTTCGTAACTTTACATTTCCTACATAAGGAACATAAATATATAAATATATGTATATACATTTTTTTATACAAATCAAATATGTCCATTTATTTAAAAGTAGTGACTACTGGTTATCTGTGAAGATCGTTATTTTGATTAAAATGTAACCAGTTTGGTAAAATATGGGACATTAAGGTGATGAGGACTTTGATTTTATCACATAAATGACCATTTCAAGCGACCATGTACACATACCTTTAAATGTAAATATTTTCGAACATTTTCGTTCTTTTTTATATATATATTTTAAATGGTCTGATAAATATTACACGTATCACTCACTGTAATTCAAATCATTTGTTTATGTACGTTGTTTACATCATTCTTTGAATACTTGCATTTAGAGTATCTTATATTTGTATAAAAGATATAAAAGAAAACTCGAATAAGAAAAGATATTTATCCGAAGTATTTTTATTCGAGAAAATAAATTAATTACCGTACAATTTTATTTACATATATGTATGTGTGTATTAAGTTATAAAATATAAAAATCTTTAATATTTGAATAAGAGAATGTTTGAATCCGTTAGAAAATCCTATTGAACGTACGAATCGTGTAATAATAAACATTGTTTTGTTAAAATGTCAATACAATTGCTTTTGACTGTTGCAATGAAGCATTTGAATCGACGACAGTAATTTATATTGTTTTCTGTATCATTGGCATGTGGTAAGCCGATGTTTTTGAATACACTGTCAACTGTCCACCGGAAGTGGATAACGTTTAACATGGCTCCCGTTTTCGTTATATGGAAATCAAACGCTGCGCCCATAAGATTATAATATTTATGTATACAATTAAGGTAATGCCCTTCACATAAACATTTCTTTTCTTTAACATTATGTGACATTAGTTATTCACATTTCTCTTAAATAACTTGATTGCTTTAATTCAATTTCGTCTTGTTGGATTTAATACTCAATACGAATACTCAAGTTTAAATCGAAAATCATACATGATCATTTATATTCAGATATTTATATTTAGAAAAAATAATTCAAATATTAATAAATCAACAAACTACAACAATTGACAAGAAATTAAATAGCACATTTATTTTTTTACTTCACATTTTGTTTTATGAAAACTCGAAGTTTCTTTCTAATAATTGTTTTGGCTGTGTAACCAAATTTACTTGTTCTCAAATGTATTACCCTCAAAACCAGAATTGTTATCATACTGTTTAACAATTGCTTATTGTTCATTTTGATTGACTTATCTCTATTTTAGTTGTGAAATCACCATTTTCAAAGCGAAGAAGAAAAAAGTCAAAAAGTCGACTTTCAATACTCTTCTAATTTCTGAAGACAATTAGCATTTCTATTAAAATACACATATGCTATTGAAAATACATAATAAATCATTAAAATATCTTAATTCGAATGATATATATATATATATATATATATATATATATATATATTATTATTATTTTACGAACTTATTAATGTGTTTGAATTTGCGAATCACAAAAAATTTTCAAATCGTACCATCAATGATTCTTTTTTGAAATTTCATTTCTATTGTTATAAATAACGTATCACTTAATCGATTGTCAATGCACGTCTAATATATTTGACTTGAAGTTGGGAAGAGGATATTTGTTGGTTGGTTGAAATTTTTTTATCCAAATATATGCATTTATTAAAGACTGACGGAACCAGAAAAATATTTTTTTTTCAAAATTGACTTACGATTATGGTATGTGGTGCGGGATGGGAGCACAGAACACCGTTGCTCGTTGACTGTGGTCGAAGTGGCCGGCCAGTTTCATGTTGTTAGATAACAATCAGTTAAAGATACTGAGAAGAATGTTATTGCTAGAAATATGTTGCGGGAAGAAACGCAGAACATTCATGAGGCCGAATATAAAGTCTTGCATGTTTAAAGAATGTAACAAGATATTTGTCAAATTAATTAATTTATTTTATTGATTCGTTTTTGTGTATCCACTAAGAAAATCTAAGCTTATTATACACAAAATACAGACATTCTTTCTTTTACTTGCTAAAAAATTAGAGACGTTTTATATTAAAATTCTTTATTTTTCCGAAATCCACTTTTTTGTCATATCAATTAAAAACTTTTAAACATTAATTTAAATAGTAGCACAATGCTAATTAACAAGTAAGTCAATTTTAAAATTATGTATTACAGACACATTTGAATAATAATAATAAGGAGAAAATTTAATAAAGAAATATTTAACTATCGTTTTTTTGTAAAAATTTTTTTAAAAATTTCAGATTGTATAAAACTACAAATATTTCATCGTTGTTTCCTAATGTTACTGAGAAATATATTTATTCATATTCATTCTAAATATGTTTTAAGAAAGTATTTTATAATTTAATTCATAAATGTTTAAACATAATCTACTTTCTAAATACGGAATATCTTTTAATAACAATTATAAATCTTTATTATCGGGTTTAATTTTCATTTATCTTAAACTATTTAATACATTGATTGATGGATTTATATATATATTTTATTATATATATATATATATATATATAAAACTACGAGTTGCTTGTTAAAAACAATTTACTTTTACAGTTATATTATTTATTATAAGACCTTAGTTTGATTTCAAATCCAAGATTATTTATACCACTGTTTAAAAATATTTTTTGATAAACAGAAATAAATGTGTCTTAGTTTATCATAATTTAAAAAAAAACTATAAAGAAATAAATGGATTTATTTAAGAGATTATCCTCTTTCCAATCCTCTTTATATTTTCTATGCTTTATATAAATAATATAGAGATAAAATCACAAGAATGGTATTAAATTTTATTGAGTTATTGACTTATAAACTTTTTCTTAAAAGTGGATAATATAATACAACGAAAAATATAACAACGATTATAGGAAATAATCAAGAGAAACGTTATATCCCATATCGTTCAATAACCAAGCAATTAGTGACTAGGAACATCAAAGACTTTGAAACGGCCACCAACGTGTGATGAAGTAAAATTCAATATCGTACTGTATCAAGATTATAGATAGACTCCTAGTTATCCATGTAATAGTCAACCTTTGATACTAGCTTTGTGTAAATAGATGTGCTTTTCAGCATTTGTACCTACGGAAACCAGTTCATAAATGGATGAATATCGATGGCGCCAATTTAAGCGACATTAGCTTTCTATTAGTTATTTGATATACTGAAAAGCTTAATGATTGTTTATCAAAAGCTAACAGTGTGAAGATTTCCATACGAAAGATTTATAAACTTGGAATTTTGATATTTAACATAATAGTTTAATTTTTATAACAGATATATCATTTTTTAAATAAATACAATTTTAATATATATATATATATATATATATATATATATATATATATATATAATTTTCTGTTAGAATATGTATTAATATAAGAATATGTTTATTGATCACCTACACGCATGCGAATGTTTATTTACAGAATATATTTGGCCCATCGAATTTTGGTACACACACGTATCTGTGTAAAAAAGTAGTAGCAGATCGAATTGGCATCTTTGGCTGCCGTGCATCGCGATTGCGCTACGCGAAGGTCATTTGCGTTAATTATTCAAAACACGAGAATCAACACCAGCGTGCAATAAATTAAGATAGTTGCGTTCGTTCGATAGAAAAATGATGGTAGCTCGTAGATTTTGTATGTTTGTACAGGATGTCTTCGTATATGTTTTTCATGCTTCGTCAGCATTCCGTACATAAAATTGGATGTTTCTTTTTTCTCTATATACAACATAAGATACATTGCAACAATTGATAAAAAATAACTCAAGTTCTGCCAGTTAGTTTTTTTTCTTTTATTTGAATAATTTAAATGTTTAAGTTGACTGATACTTTTGTACATATTTCTTAAATTCAATGTGATGAATTCGATTTCATTTATCGTTAACAATATTGTTTTTCATACTAACTTTCAAAAATTAGAATTAATACAAATCTTCTACACTTGAAAATCATAATGTCAAAGTCATAATCATTATAATATGAATATTTACTGTGTATTATTTCATGTTCATTTATTATAAAAATTAGATAAATTGATAAAGTCAATTTTTTTAGGGAAGAATACAAATAAATTATAATTAAAGAATAAGATAATCAAGAAAATAAATAAAAATCAGCGATATACTCCACTTTATTACATTTCTATGTACTATTATTTTTCTTGTCTATGTATATCGTCTGTATATATTTTATTCTACCTATATTTTCTAGTTGACAATTAATCCGTTATACATTAAAATAAGTATATTCTTATTTATGCTACTAATAAATAAAAATTCAATAGTAAATATATATATATATATATATATATATATATATATATATATATATATATATATTTAAATAATTTACGAATAAAACCAAACTTGAAATTTTATGCAAATGATTTTCGTCAATGTCTTTTGTTTAAAAAATAATGTACGTAATGTTCAAAATACATTAAATCTGAAGAGATAAACATATTTTATGTACAGCGTACGTTCAGTGAATATGTTTATAATAATAACTATATAAGATAATCGTATTTTTTGAAAAAGAAATATTTTATCTATAGAACCTTCCATTATATATATATATATATATATATATATATATATATATATATATATATATATATATATAAAATTGTTGAATCGATTCCGATTTATTTGTATTCTATTTTATTTTTACATGCATGTGTATTGTAATCTACAGGAATGATTTACGGTTATATTGTACTTATGTTAAATTTAATCTTCTGTTGCACATATACTCACAGTCGCAAAGTATGTTAATTACCAAAAAATAAATGCACATCTTTTTATATTTTAAAAAATTCACGAAATATTTGAAACATTTTTAGTTATGTTCATTTATTTCTGACAATAATTTGTTTATAAAAAGAGAGGCAATATTAATCGTAGTCATTGTTGTAATTCTCTGAATACATGGGTTGAATTTTTCGTACAATGTGAAATTTTCGTTTCTTTCATATAAGCTAATAAGAATAAATAGATGAAAATAATAAAGATAGTCTGATTATTTTACTGTTTGTACAGTATATCTGTCTAACTTTCAAATATACATTTCACGTAACTGTGCATAATTTGCAAAGAGATATTTTTACCTACACCGAAGTTAACTTGCTTTTTCAGCAAACTCATGTTTATTCTAATTGGTTCGGTTTACTTAACGTGTTGTCTTATTTTGACCGAATATTCCCTTCAAGGAACACAATTTGATGTTTGGCTATGTTGAAATATCATTTAGCTGAGAATATTGTTCTTTAATATCATAGATTTTAGTGAACAATCTCATCATTAAATCTATAAAATTATTTAACGAACATTTAGTACAAACTCTATTTTAATGTATTAATTATTACACTTCTCATCGTACAAATATAACCTTAGAGTCGAAATTCGACAAATAACAATATTTTATATCAAAAATTATAAGCTTTCGTTCAGAAATGGTTGAATCTTAGATTTTATTTCACTATTCATTTTTTTATGAGAATTATATATAAATTTCCATTGTTTCCATAACTTATTCTGTTTTATGCTATTATTTTTTTATTAAAAATATTATTTATGTCACGATTCAAAACATTTCTCACTAATTTCACAATAATATTGTATTGACATATTTTTGTTGGAATTTTAATAGTTTCAAATCTTAGAAATTGTTATATATAATATGCTCTTTCGAAAATAATGTATTCAAAGTGTAATTTTGTCTGTTTTTACAATACACATACTTATTTGTATAATTCAGTATATATATATATATATATATATATATATATATATATATATATAATTTATGATTTTTGATAATAATTTATATAAAATATAAATATAATAATACCATAATATATATATATACCATTTTAATTAACTCAATCAATACAGTAAGAGATAGAAACTAATCACAAAAATTTATTTATTTTAACGTTTAATTACGTTCTATTATTCTAAGACATTATAATGATAACAAATATAATAATTCGATTGTCGAATTTAACCAGACACTATTCTAGTTACTAATGAAATTATTTAGTTATATGGACAGTGATTTCAATAATTGCATTTGAAAACTCAGAAATTATAAAGTCAAATAATGGATTAATATCTTATGTAACTGTCGATATGAATTATTGAAGTAAACAATTTGTACAATTTAAACAGTTTGAAAATATTTAATTAAATATATATATATATATATATATATATATAATATATATATATATATATATATATATAATATATATATATATATATATATTTGAAGAGGTCAAATAAAATTTGTTAGATGTAAATACGATAAATTACGATATATATGTTGAATAATGTACACTTTTTATCGTAAAATAAACAATTTTCTTGAAAAATGGTACCTATTAACGCGGTCACTATATATAAGGTAATAAAAACGAGAACTTTTGAAAATATCACACCTTTATAAAATAACCATCGATCTGAATGCATTGATATTGAAAATTTATTCAGATGTAGTTTTGACTGAACACGCGAGAAATTCATCAATGCCTTTTCTTTATTATATAAATATATTGTTTATTTCAAGTGCTTTCGTTGTAACAATAGCAGCGAAATATGTTAATACATAGTATAGTTTGACAAATGATATCTATATTTCCAAACTAATTTCTTTATTATTAGATATAAAATAGTTAAAGAATTTTATATTATTTTCAAATATACATATATATATATATATATATATATATATACGTTTATTAAATTTAAAATTATTATATATTGTTTTATAAAATATTTACAATCCTGTACTCTCATAGATTAAATATACGTTTTGTACAGTGTTTAATAATTAAAATATTTATTTAGAATGTAATTTCGGTTTGTAATTATTGCATCCATGTGCAAGACTAGTGACTATAAAAGTACAACATCGGTGTGTTGCATAGTCGTTTGTCTCCTACAAGCTATCACTGAATATTTAAATTGTTCTTTGGAACTGCTTAGCGTAACATGCCAGTCGAGGGACTGGTGCTACTGCTCCATGACAATCTGACGGCTTCTGTTCTCACGAGCACGCGATTCGACAAAAAACAAACAATAATCATAAAAGAAAAGAATAATGCATTCGAAACCGTATACTGATCTATTTGGTTCAGTTTTAGTTAAAACTATTGAAATGATTTTTATCTAAACAACACTTCTACTCAAAATATTTAGACAATATAAATAATGTGGTTTAATAATATGAATCGTTCATACACAATAAAATATTTTTATTAATTTATGAAAATCTAATTAAAAATTGACTAAATAATTGAATTATACGCATGTATAATAGTTGTAAACAGCCGTTAATAAATTATACAGAAATAATAATCTTTGAAGTGTGATCCAATACATGTAAACATTTTCAATAATTGTGATATTATTTTTGTGCAATCCTGGTCTTCGTACTGGAAACCTAGATTTATTTTTAAAAGTATATTTCTCTCGCCAGAGCGGGCGATATCACTGAATGTGTATATATATATATATATATATATATATATATATATATATATATATATATATATATATATATATATATATTAACCACTCGAGGCAATCCCCATCTTGAAGGGGTAGCTGTCTTTGAACATGAGCCGCAGATGCATGTTAGTACGTACTCGTCTTGTTCTCTACTCTGTAAGATACACGAGTCAGCATGTACACCGTAGAATGGAAATACTATGAAGTACTTATCCAACGCAATGCTCTATATTACAAGTGTGTTACTCTCGTATGTTAATGCGTTTATGAGCAGACACGATGCAAATCTCATTGTACACACATATCTATATACTTATATATATATATATATATATATATATATATATATATATATATAAATTAAAAAGTTCAGTTTCAATTTCTATACTCGAAAGTTCTAGTTTGAAATGATAATAGGGTAAAACATTTGTTTTTTGTTCTAATAGCTTACTAATAAAATATGAATTGATTTATGAACAGTGAAACATACTAGCAATAAAAACAATTAAGAAATAATTAAGTGTGAAACATTTACTTAAATTCATACTTAAAAAGTGAAAACATTTACAATGGAATTAAAAATTGTTACACAAATTTAAAGAAATATACCAGAACTAGTATTAAAGTAGTATTTAATTCAATTAATACTAAAAATTAAATCAATTATACTCGAGCAGCAAACATTTTCATTTAATTAACGTTTATATATAATTTATATATATATATATATATATATATATATATATATGTATATGTATATATATATATATATATATATATATATATATATATATATATATGGTTCAGAATTTATTTAACATAAGCCCTTATAATGAAACAAGAATATCGAAGGTACTAGTAAATATTATAATTGCTTGTATTTCTATATACTGTATGTTTTTATGTACAATTTATTGGAAATTTATTGACTAATGACGTCGTTCTGATATCTGAAAAATTAGCTATACTTCAAAATGTTTATAGAAAACTAAGGATAACTTTATTGAAAATTGACTTTTATTAATTGCCTACTGAAACATCTACATATAAATGCAATAATTGTAATCATTATTTATTTATTGAAAAAATGGTATATATATATATATATATATATAAATATATATATATATATATAAATAAACTATTGAATAGATTTATACTAATACGACTGTTTATACTATATATATATATATATATATATATATATATATATATATATATATAAATACTAAATATTTCGTATTTATTACAAATTGAAGATGTAAAATGAACAATATGTTTAAACATATAATCTCTTTCATTTAATTATTATTTTAAACAAAAAATAATAAAGACATTCAATGATATATCGAGAAACATGCCATTTGAATGAAATGATATACACATTTATGAAAAACTTTGTAGGACACGTGTATATATATCAAGTTGAATAAACTCTAAAAATTGTTACGTCAGTTATGAATAATTTAGTTGATAAATTGGAAAAATAGTAGAAACGATCCGTGAAATTCAAATGCATCTTTATTTTCTTTTATACAGTTAATAATATATTAAAGCTTTCAACTGTATGTATGAATTTTTTACCAAGTTATACAAAATTACCAACCTCAGTACAAATTCAAGGGTACATAAATGATAATTTTATGTAAACTTATAGAAGTATTTTTGAAAGAATCGGATCATATTTTACACTTGTTTCAAATGACACACACACACACATCCACTTATATATATAATAAATAAATATGTGTGTATGTGTATACATTTTAGTAGGTACAAAAGGGATATACTAGCATTGCATCCATTCTTTAGTATTCCCCTACTGAGGGAACTGTTCGCAGTGGTTCTTTTCGCTCCCTTGACTTCATACTACACATATTACAACCGTGATGTATAAATTTCTATATTGTACAAGAGTTCCTAAACTTTTCTAGTATCCAACGAACCTTTTACGTAGTATGTGGAGCTTTAATGACAGTTTCACATACATACATATATATATATATATATATATATATATATATATATATATATATAAATCTTATATAAAAGATAATGTTTATTAATGGTATTATTATTTTTATTTTCTTTAATAGTAACGTCTTCCTGGTAAAAAAATAATAACAGAGATCTTAATAGTGTTATGTAATAGATAAAAATCATCGTGAATACTTTTTTAATAATATTTCCTGTTTGTTTTCATTCATGTTTAAAAATAATAGCGAGAGCATTTTTATCTGATTAAATAGTTAAAACAATATTAAATGCAATCTGTTTTTGAATTTAAATGCGAAAAACATAGTACTATTTTTCATTATAAAATCATTGGTATTATTCCACTATTATTGAAATGAAATTTGATTCTCCATACGTGTTTGTACTTCGTTGTCTTATTTATAAGCAAACATTTTTTTTACATTTAATCTGTTATATGATTACAATTTACTAGTATATTTTTATAACACATAATTTTATTATTATTATTACGTATATATATATATATATATATATATATATATATATATATATATATATATATATATATATATATATGGATGTGTGTAGATAGAAATAATATATGAACAGAATAATAAATTTTATAATTCATTTTGGAATCCTTATTTATGATTTTATGATTTTTGATAATAATTTATATAAAATATAAATATAATAATACCATAATATATATATATATATATATATATACCATTTTAATTAACTCAATCAATACAGTAAGAGATAGAAACTGATCACAAAAATATATGTATTTTAACGTTTAAGTTCTATTATTCTAAGAAATTATAATGGTAACAAATATAATAATTCGATTGTCGAATTTAACCAGACACTATTCTAGTTACTAATGAAATTATTTAGTTATATGGGCAGTGATTTTAATAATTTCATTTGAAAACTCAGAAATCATAAAGTCAAATAATGGATTAATATCTTATGTAACTGTCGATATGAATTATTGAAGTAAGTAAACAATTTGTACAATTTAAACAGTTTGAAAATATTTAATTAAAAAGAGTATTAACTATTCATTTTAAATATTTAGCAAAATATTTTATGTATGTGTCGATGAATTTCAAACCATTCAAATTACCGGAAACGTAAAACGACTATGACGTCGAGAATGGAAATGTTCAAGCTACACATATTTACAAATATTAATACATTTAATATCACTTAAATTTAAATAAAGAATGTCGTTTATTCATTTTAAGTTTCTCTAAAATTACATTGGAGATTTATAGAAATATGATAATATTTTCATAACCAATCAATTGAAAATGATAAGATAGTGTTTTACAAAGTAAACTCTTTTCAAACAATTATATTAAATAACGTAATCGATCTGAAATATTTAAAACGTATATTTATTAGATAAACGTTATCCTTTTATACATCATATAGAAAATGTGCAAAATATTAAGTGTGCTTCTAAATTTATGTGTTACAAATTTTGCTGATAAAAACAAAACAAAAAAGTTCATTTCACGAAAATAACGCTTTTTTATTACTAACCGAAAACTTTTGAATTAAGCAAACATTAAAAAACTTTTTCATGACAAAGTAAAACTGGATGTATTATTAATACATCGTAATATATAAATGAAGCAAAGATGGTATTTTCGAAAGAATAAAAGAGAACATAAAATTTTATCGGTTTGCGTCAATTTTTTTCTCTGCTGTTGTTTTACTGTGTGCGTCCATTGCGTTACAAGTTGTTTAACACAGTCGTCATTTATATGAGATCAAATACTTAAGGGACGACATGAAAATCAATGTCATATTGATACAATCTCGCACACTAAGAATTTATTATGAAATATATTCGTATATACCACTTGAGTTTTGTTTGAATAACTACTATCAAGTATCAAATGATAAATCTTACAATAATTGTATTTTATGAGAGAATATCACTCCTGCGTTTCCATTTTATACAATTAACGTTTACTCGTAAAAATGTACTTCATTCTTTTTCATTATGCGTTATTACAAAGACCCTTTTTATGATCAAATACGATTAAATCGACTTTATACGAAATTTACATTTAAAAAAATGAGAATTATAATGTTTTCATTCGAAATACTCACATTTTTTAAATCAGTCGAATTGATATTAGATATATAAATAAAGATATTATAAAATAATTTTACAAGTTAAATTTTTTTCAAAACTTTACAATAGCTTTTTATATTTTATTTCTTTTTATAATGCAAACATGAATTTAAAATGTTTTCCAGAAAAAATGTATCTATAGCATTTCTAGTTAAATACAATAAATATTATAATATATTCTTTTATCAAAAATACTAACAATTATAAATTGTTATCGTTGTGAACACTTGACAAAGAAATATAAGTTTAAATATAATTAATATGTTTATATAGACAGTGACTGAAGATATGATGTGTATCATCAACAAATAAATAAGTTATTAAACATATTAAATGCTAAGAATGAAATATTAATTATTATATAATAAATACACAGATTAAGACATATGTTATTTATAGTCGTTAATTTTATATAAAAAACTATTATATCTATGTTTAGAAATGTTATCTTATAATACAACTGTTGAAAACATTTTGAAAATTATTGAAATCCATTTATTATACAATCTATCAATTGAGATACTATTCGGTCATTTTAAATAATTAATAAAACAAGATCTTTTTTATTAACAAGTAAGCTTTTTAGTACACTTTTTATTTTTAATTACTTTTAATAAGCGTATTTGATATATCAATATCTGAAACTGTGCACTATAAAAAAAATCGTGCATTTTTTATAGTATTTTGCCTGTAAAATCAGAAATTTTAATTAAGAAAAGTGTATCTAAAAGCGTAGTTTAAAAATTTAATTCTACTGAAAACTTTATAATTTTTATTTTGATATTTTTTAAAAAAACTAGTACAATATGTCAAATATATATCAAAAATGAATATAGGGGTTCCTTAGCTTTAAAAAGAATTCAAATTCATTGAATTATGCTAATTTATGTGGAATTTATTAGAATTTACCTTGTTTACTGTACATACTATAACAAAAATTACAAATTGCTGTACAATAAGCATACATATCTAAATAGGAAATTAATGTACAATTTTCATAAAATAAATTGAGATATATGACCTATAAGTTGAGACTTTACGTAGTGTGACATCCTGTATTTTAATATATATATATATATATATACATATATATACATATATATATATATATATATATATATATATATATATAAATACTAATGAGTATCGCTTCAATCATCAACATGAGTAATATAATAACCACTATCGATTTATGTAAAATAGAAACCAAAGTCTAGATATAAAATCTAAAGACGCAACGAGCCATACCGATATCATTCGATGTATAATTTACTTCGATGTATAAGTTTTCAATCAAGTCTCTATTCGCATTACCTAAAAACATTTAAATAGCCTCAATACAAATTAACGCTCCGATTAACAGTAGTACAACAATTTTAAAACGACCAGAGTTTGCCCTCTGTTTCAAGTATGAAACTTTTTCAAGTAAACTGTACTCAATACCTTTAACAGTTGAATCGATGAAGGAAACAGAGAGAAAGCCATATATTGCAAATTTCGTAAAGAAGCGAGAGCTTTCAGGTATCAAGTGCTACTGAGCTACTGAAATTTTATGGTAGGAACTTGTTAAGATATTATAAACTATTTGTATTTGATATACGTATTTAACTAATATTAAAATTTTTTGTCTCATTTATGTGCACACATTATGAGTTATTATTAAACGATAAAAATACTAAATATTATTTTAATAGAAAACAATTTATTGAAATAATATTTAAAGTATTTATATGTAAACTTTTTTACACAACAAAAATAAATGTTATATTAAAATAAAATCAAATCTTTGATATAAAAATAAATAAAACAATAAAATTAATTCTATTTATTTGTTATAAATTATACGTTTCAAATTAAAATAGTTTATTAATATTATAAACTTAATGTTAACTCTTTAATATATCATCATTCACTTTTAGGATACTACTAATTAAAAATGAAATAGTCTTATTCAAATTAATTTACATATCATATGTATATATATATATATATATATATATATATATATAGTATATACATTATATATATATATATATATATATATATACATATATTGAAATTAACCTCAATGTGTTAAAAGTCAAAAATAAATCCAGTATTGGAAATGAACAAATTTATAGAGTAGACATACCTTGTCGACAAGCTGCTCTATAACCGATTACAAACCGGCAAACTGGCAGTGTTAGCTCATTACGAAGGTTGATAGACCAAAGTCTGAGCGAACAACTCAAGGAGATTACTTGATTCGTCGAAGGGGCCGCTTAAGACGTTACAACCGTCGAGAAGAAAACGGGAAGGAAAATTGTTCCAAGACGGCAAACATCGATGCCACTGATCCAGCGAAACGTCACTGACTATACAGTATTTCGTGTAAACCAGATAACAACAAGGGAATTTAACCTTAAACCACTGAGAATGTTAAACAATATAGCAAATAAAATGTATCTGAGGAATACAGTTCACTATTTTGGTTTTAAGTGTTTGATTAATAAATTAAATTATATTCGAAATATAAAATTAATACATTCACTTGTATTTTACACGTTCATTCTAACCAATGAATATTGTATGTATATTTCAATCAGTAAAACACTATTTTTACACTCACTTTTTTTAAAAAGACATATGAACTTTCCATTTCTTATAAAATCACTATTTAAAATGTATAATCTTTCAGATTTATATCAATATAAATTAAACAATTAGATTATATTAATAATCATTCACTAGAAACGTAATGAGTTTCTCAAATGTCACAAACGTGATATTGTTTTGTTTGTAATACATTAAAATTGATGTTCAATTTTTATCAAGTTAACTTTGTAAATTATATATGTATTTATTTAAAATTGTTAAAAGATCTTTTAATTTTCTTAAGAATTATAAAAGATCTTTTTAAAAATAAATATTTTATTTTATTAAAAACCAAAAAACAATTGAACATTTCAAGAATTTGTATTATATGATTAAAATATAAAAAATTACTATTTTTCAACACATGAATAAGAGTTCTCTTTTTGAGTGTTCGATACATATTATATTTCTTTCATATGTAACATATTGAATATACAACTACTTTAATGATTTTTTAATAAGAGGTGTTAGAAGATATTTTTAAAACCGGAGAAATCGCAGAAAAGTGTACGAACTACTGGTTTGTTGAATACAATTTTAATTTATAAAAACTTAACATCTTCTTTGAGTCTGTTTTAATATTTTTTTTTAGTTTTTCTACATTGTGCAACACTGACAATACAATGGAATCCAATTAATGAAAATATAAAAAATCACTTGAAATTGATAAAAATCTATTGTAGAGGATATCATTAGTTAAATCAGATATCGAATGATACGGTGGTTTATATCCAACTCCAGTTTGTATCATCAATGATATGTTGATAATAAAATTATTAACAAAGTATAACTTGTAAATCATTTCGCGGAAAAAATTATTATTTACTATTTAAATGAAAACAATATCGTATTATAAAGTATAAATATTTTAAAAATTATCAGTTGGTTAATATGGATATTTTTTTTAAATCAATTATACTAAACAAACATACACTACAAAAAATAATATTAATAGATGTATAAGAATGTATGAACAGATTTTTTCTCTATTCTTTTATCATTATATGCAATACAAATGTGTAAAAAAAGAATAAAAAATATGACATTTAAATAATATCAATAATTACAAACCAGAAAATTGATTTTAATGTTTATAATGATATAGAGTTGATAATTTTTTTTAAAAAATATAAATATTAGTATTTACTTATATATATATATATATATATATATATATATATATAAAATGTACAATCCGAAAAATCTGAAAATATGACTAGTTTAAATACGATTACATAATTTTGTAAATAGTAACTATATATGACTATATTTTTTAAATCTTAAAAGTATCAAAAATACTCAGTGACTTTATCAAAGCGATAAATTCTGATTAGAAGGGTGTGGTGGTTGATAAGCGTGGGAGTGAGTCATTATACAGTGTCCCCTTTCTCTCTGCTTGTACTGCAACCGTCTCCAAAGTGTCGAGAGTTAATCAGAACTAGTAATGAGTGTTTAATCAGGTTCAGAAGCGTAACAAGAGCGTTAAGGGTAAACATGATACTGGAATAGACACAGTTGAACCGCCTGCCTGACTCGATCTATAAAGTATATTTATCAGTCAACATCGATGAATTTGTACTATTTCAAATCAATTTGTCCGACGTATTTTGGCTACGATTCTATAAACATCCAATCGTTAATACTTAATCAACATCTTGTAATAATTAAGGATGTTCTCCTGTCCGACAAACATTTTTATTATGCATGCTGTCTAATATATATAAACATGTATTTTTAATCAAATAATTGTTTTGTTCAACTCAAAACTTAATACATCCTAGAACTATGATTTAGAATTACATCTATATATTTATTAATTATCTATATATTTCGACATTTCAAAGATTTATAAAATATTATTATTGTATTTTATACAATTGTTTGTACAAACTATAGAAAACATTTTTAACGAACTTTTAACTAAAGAATAAAACCATAACTGGTAACGTTATAAGAAGTTTTAGATTTATTCTTGTAGGAGGGTGGACATAATCATCGAATTGAGGGGTGAATATTCATCAGCACTTCAAATGTTTTTGACATCAAAATTAGTTACGCAAAACTTGATTAATATTTTACGTCACTTCAATTGATTATATCATCGATATTTATATTGTAAGGTATTTTAAGTTTAAATTTTAACAATTTCAATCAGAACACAATTTCATTATTTCGGAAATTACAGAATTAATTAATATGGTAAATACCTATATATATATATATATATATACATATTTAAATATATATATATATACATATTTAAATATATATATATATATATATATATATATATATATATATATATATATATATATATATGTATATCAACACGATATATCTATATGAATAAACAACAAATTCGATTTAAAATTTGTTCAGTATAATAATTAATGCAACAATTGAAACAAGAGTTCCATGTAGTTATAATTTAATAAAAGTAAAAGTAAATTTAAAAAGAAATAAACTAAAATATATTAGTTTATTCTAAAATATTTGATTATTTATTACATGTATATTTTTTAATAGTAAGAATAAGTAAAAGTGTTTAACAGTGTATATACAAAATGAAAAATTGTAGAAGAAATAGAAAGGAAAACGTTTAAACTTAAAATTTTAAAATAATATAATAATTTTTTGTAAATAAAATATTTATATAATAAAAAATCTGTATTGTCGATTTATAACTAATATAATATGTAAATCAACAATTTGGAATAATATACATAATAAAACCAACTTACTAAAAAATAATTCATGTGCTCTTACTCTCAAGATATATATATATATATATACAGATAGATAGATAGATGTATTATCGAATAAAAAATGTAAAACATACAAAGTAAAAATAATTGTCAACGTTTATTACCTGGTATGAAATTCTTTCAAGTTATAAAAATTATTTACCCATATAGACTTTAACAAAACAAACATAAAATTCAGTTTTATGAAATGTTATTCAATGAGTTCTATAAAATTTTCTATAAAGATTATATTATTGGTTCTAAAACATATTAATAAATAATAATAAAATTATTAGGTATTTTTCTAATAAAAGAACAATTTATATATGAACGATAGACATGTAATGTTTTTAAAAATATTAATTAATTTCCAATACTTAAAAAAAAAGAAAATAAAAAATATTGCTTAATATTACTTAGAATATATATATATATATATATATATATATATATATATATATATATATATATATATAAACAATTTTACAATTCTACGATAAAGTGAAGAAAGCTATTCTAGTAAAACTCGAATACAGTATATAAGACATTCAATTCATACTACAAGTGCAGAACCATTTTCTCTGGATATACAATAACGCCTGGAATTTTTAACGACTTATCGTAGAATGACATTAGAGGATATTTCCTGTTGTAATGGCATCCTTAACGTTCATAATGATATTTGAGCAGCACAGTATGTATGTGTTATTTCCCTGATACAATTGATAGCAAAGCATTGTCATCATAACAATATTCTTGTTTCGTAGAAAATAAATTATATTTATATGATTTATATTAACGAAACTGAAGATATGATAACAAAGTATACGATTGAAGAATAGAACAAGCCTGGAAAACCAGTTTTATTAAAAATGTAACATAAAATCATACGTATAAAATATCACTTGTAATGTTTTTTTTTATATAAAATATATAAAATAAAATATACAATATAATAGTTGACTGTTATATTCAGTATCATTTTTCAATTATTTAATTTGCAAGTAATATCATTTAGTGAACTAAAGGAATAAAAGGAATGGCCATGCACCTATGACATAAAATTTAAAATAAATAAAAATTTCGTAAAAAAGAGCTGCGGTAATAAACATGACGGTGGCGTGTGTGCATGTCTGTAGACACAGCTCCACACTTAAACTGTCAGCTGGGACGAGAATAGCTTTCAGGTACTCCCATTTCATGTTCTCCCATAGGATGGCCATCGAACAGGATAGGGATTGACTCTGTTGAGGCAAGTTTGATTCACTGGAGTATCATCTAGTATAGTGAAGCAGCTTATCATATATTACAAGTTTAAAGAATCGTTATGTAGTCGTATAATACATAAATATCATTTACGTTTAGGTGTGCAATGTAATTAAAAGTATGTACTTCAAATACATATATATATATATATATATATATATATATATATATATATATATATATATATATATATATATAATTTTCATTTTGTTTAAATTTCAATTAATTTTCATAGATATTTTTCATATCTTTTAATTATGATTAGTTCATTTTGTTTGATGAATGTATATGACACCTTGTTAATAATACAGTCTACAAGGTTACATTAATTTTGATTATAAAGAGCAGCGTGACGCCTACTGAAAAGATATAGAGTTCCTATCATAAAAAAATAATAATTAGTAAACTATTTATGTCAAAAAATAAAATCAATTCGTTTATAAATCCAAATGGTTTGTTTTTCTGAAAACTTCATACGATATAATACTTGTCAGTTATCATATGAAATAAACCCATTCCATTTTATACAAATAAAGATTTTTAAATATTGTTATTTAAATTATATATTTTATATATATAAATAAATAAAATGATGAGCTTAAAAGTGTTTGTAATTGTGAGTTAGTGTGATAGACTGAAGACTAATTACTTACAAAATGTTTCATATAAAACATATAAAAAATGATTTCGATTGTTAAATACTTTGTTCAAGTTACATCTATCTATTTATATATATATATATATATATATATATATATATATATATATATATATATATATATATTAATATAATGGAAATATAAATATAGAATATATTAACGTCTTTCGAACTATAGAAAATTAATTCAAAGCAATCAATATACTTATTTTTATTTATAAAAAATTCAAATTAAAGTCTCGACAACCATATAAAACTGTCATTAAAAGTTTTCATGTCTGTTATCATACAATATTAAAATCTAAAAATAGAAATTAAAGTATATATATAAAATATAATATAATATGGAATACAGGTCTGAAATATTCCTGAATGAAAATTGTAATTATATAGTGTTAAACTTTTCAGCATTATTCCATCAAATAAGAAAAAACAGCTGAGCTTTTGAATTTTTTTACGTTTCAATTATATTACGTAAATAAAAACAAATAATGTGTATATTTATTTACTTTATAAAATGTTCTAATATTCTATAGTACAAGAGTTTAAGAATATTTTAATAATTATTTCCTTTACAATTATTCAAAATTTACAGATATCAATTAAATATAAACCATTTTGATACCAAAAGTAAATAATTGTATATTTAATAATTATATATATATATATATATATATATATATAATATCTTAAAATATTCATACAAGTATAAATATTTGAAAATAAGCACACAATCATTTAAATTTAAGTAGGTGAATCAAAGTTCAACAGTTAAATGATCAGAAAAGTTCATCACTATTCTATGCCTAGCGAAGAGTCAACTTCATCTATGATAGCACCATTTTGTTTCCGTTAGAAAGACCATTCAGTGTGGCTTTCCTCGATGGCGGAATATCGCAACGAGCCGACCCAGAGAAAGGTTGAGGTACTTGAAATCGACCGGGATATCAATTAAGAAGTATTATGAGTGTCCGGGTTGTTTGACGAGAGTTTGACGTCGTAAAATTATTTCTCAATGCGAGTATATATATATATATATATATATATATATATATAATATTGATTGATTGTGTTTAAGTTTACCGGTTTGTAACAACAATACAAAGGTAGAATTAATTAATCCGGGTTATTTATATAATACAATTCATATTATTTTTTTCTAAGGATATAAAATAAATATTTGTTTAATGATATATATATATATATATATATATATATATATATATAATTATATGAATAGAATGTGTGTTGAATAATAAAATGAATATAAAAATACCAGAATTATCTTTCATCTCTGTTGCCAGTAAAGTTTATTGTAAACGTATCGAACAGTGTAGATACATAAATCGAGGTGAGTAAATGAAACCGGTGTCGAAATATCTGCCCCGGCGGGATCACTGATCGATAGTGCCACCGAATGAAATAATTATTTTCAGAATGATTAGGCTGTATTTCGACTCGAATAATTATAGGATATTAATACACTACTCATTATTGGTACACGCAATCAATCCGTCAGACGGAAAACAATATCATTTCAATTCAAATATATATAATGAATGATTTTTATCATTTTATAAAGATTTTAATTGTAGCTCCTCGTTATCAACATATTGTTGTAATGATAATAATGATGATTAAAACAATAATTATTAGTTTGATTGGTAACAAGTTCGATATTATCGAATGAATTGAAAATATTAGTTACAAGGTGTTAAATGAATTCAATAAATGTGCTACGGCGAGTTTGTAATATTTTTTTAATATAAAAAGAAATATTTCTTTAATTACTACATAACTTTTTTAATTAGACTCAATCAATACATGTAATACAATTTTACATTTCTAGTTGGACAAAAGCATTTATAGATAAATCAATGAGATTCTTTTTAAAGACGTTATTAAAACAAAAAAAATAATATACAATTATCTACATACTAATAGTTCTTTTCATTAATTTTTACAAACTAAAAATATAATAAAAATAAGATAAATGACTAGTTTCTTTTCCCAAACATTGAGTATTAGTTAAAAGATATATGTTTTACATAGCAAAATGTCCTATTTGTTAGTATAGAAAGAAATATTTTTTCGGTTTTACTGTATTGATTGTTTTTGTACTTTTTCTTTGCTAAAATAATAAATATTACTTTAAACATTGAATGACTCTTATTTCGATTCAAATTGGAATTATTATCATTAATAATTTGAAAACTTTCTACCATCTTTACAAATAAAATCTTAAAACTTACTTATGAATACTTTTAACTACTAAAGATAGTATTTCTGTTTCTTTAAAATAAATATTCGTTTTTTTTATAATTTAATATAAAAAGTATTATGGTAATTGCGAATGAAATTGAAAAAGCACATGATGCAGATAAATATAAATACATTTTATAAAAATAAATTTAAATAAAACATAATACAAAACATTTTAAACTCAACATACAAAACTATATTTATAAAAGAGAGTACTAAAACTGATCTAAACATTTGTTTATTTCATCGTTAAATCTTTTAAGTGACAGATTGTGTACTGAGCTAAAAGTCCACTTAAATTCATGTTGATATAACATTTTAAATCTAACGCGCAATAATCTCAACACGAAACGAAATTCAATATGTTACCTGTAAAGTATTTTGACACTTCATTCTGTCTAAAGATTTGATATAATTTTCTAGATACGGAGTTTTTTTGCTTGTTATTTCTTTTTAATTACATATCGATTCAGTTCACAAGTTACTTGTATGATTTCAACACGAAAATGTTTTTTTTTTTTTATTAAAAATAATAATTAACTATAGCTTTGAATTTTATAAAATTGTATTATAAATATATGAAAAAACATATATTTTATTTGCACGAATGAGAGAATATACAGCTTAGAATACATTTTGAAAGTATTTACTGTTTTTATTAAACATAAAAATATTTCTAAATAAAAATCATCATAGACAATATTTTGTGGATTTATTTATATGAAATCTGAAACTACTGATTGAAAGATATAATTTCAACAAATATTTCTGTCATCAAACATTCTTAATATTAAAATTACACCTAATGTACTTAGGTCAATATAAAAACGTATTATGATAAGAATTCTATTATGATAGAGTGTACAGTTATAAAAGTTTATAGCTAATTGCTACCACATATTTAATTTCCACTATAAATTACGGAAAGAATGAGGTTATATACTGAATTGTAATTGACTCATCGAACGACTAGTTTGTCAGATAAATTTCAAACAGTAAATTGTTTGAATAGTGTTGTCATTCGTGTGCAAATGTAACAACTAAAATGTCATATACATTCATATAAACTGACACTCAAGGTTATCACAGTTAAAACAGGAAACTTAAAAAGGGAATCGGAAATGTTACGATCCACTCTCACTTTGAGTTGTATCTGTAACGTATATACCTACATACAAATATAGTTGAATATCTGTATAAAGTCAATGACAACGCCCCCGTAATATAAGTAATGACACAAAATGACAGCAAAGTACAATAAACACACGACGTGTTTTCATCAACTGGTCTAATTCAACAGCATTACCCGATTAGTAACAATACATTGTTACATAATAGCAAGTCAAACGTCTGTAGTCACTAGTCGCCCACGTTTTGAGTTGAACAAATCGCAAATTGTTGAGTCACCCATTGACAAACCAATTATCGTTCCTATTGACGCAAATTTCAAGATAAATACACACTTTGTAGTTGGATGGAACAACTTTTGTTATAACGAAAACGTACGATATTGGAAATATAAGAATTGAATTGAAATTATAAAGATATCGTTAGAAGAATGGAATTGTTTCTCGTACACAAATAATTTTCGTTTAATACTTGCAGAACAAATATTCAATTCGTTAGACAGATTTTTAAATACAATATTTTTATTTTTACTACAACAACTATTAGAATTGAATTACAATGCATTGAACTCTGTTTGATACATTGTTGAGACTTTTAACACATACATATATTCCAATATATCATTAAATTGTATATGCATTCATTTACCATAACACTCGGTATGCACAATGCTAATACTTCAAAATATTTATACTCAATTTGTATTGTATGAAGTCATTTCTATACATACACATATATATATATATATATATATATATATATATGTATATATATATATATATATATATATATATATATATATATATATAGAAGACAAAAATTGATCTTAACAAGACGAGTATGCAAAACAAATGTTTATTTTTGTATATCATTGTAGTTTCAATACTAAAAAAAATCCAAATACAATACATACAATTTTAATAAGAGAACAATGAAAAAGAAACAAAGATAAAATGCACAACAAATTTATTTCACATAAAAACTACAATCATGAACATAGGTTATTTTTAAGAAACTGAAAGAAAAATCATGTTTGATTGTCTTGAAAATTACGTTCTGACGTCTTTAGTGATTATTTATTAATGTCTGTTTATGAAAACCAATTATGTGATTTATATAAATAATTTGTATACTTAATGAAAATAATTCAAATCAATAATTTATAACTGGAATTCTATTATGTCCATTAACTATAATATTGTTCTCTTATATTCATTGTTTTGTGTACGAAATCTGGCATTATTTGTACAGATTTTTTCGAATTCTATCATATATATGTATATATATATATATATATATATATATATATATATATATATATATATATATATATATATGAAAGTAAATTCATAAATGACACTTCTCAATTTTTTCCAAACCAAAAATGTATAACTACATACAAAATAATACATTAATTGAAACAAATGAAATAACATTTATATAATTATATTTGTCAAGATAAACGAAAATTATACGAATGTTAATATCAGAACTAAATTAAAAGCACAGATATTACTCAAATTAGAAATTATTTTTATACAAATATTATCTTCAAATAAAAAAATAAAAATAACCACATAATTAATTACAAAAAATAGTTAAACGTTATAAAAACTAAAAACATACTATTGTAATTATGAAATACTCGTTTATGTACAAAACTACATTATTTCAATAACCTATCATTATTGAATTGTCTTATTAGTATTAGTTCTAGTAACTTAATCGACTCTTTATCTACCACAACTTGAGCCATCATTAAATATTTATTATTAATCTCATTAAATTTACTAGACAACACCAGACCACTTCTTAGATCGTTCATATAATAAAATAATAATTCAATAATTTGGAAACAGTCCTAAACAATAATCATGATGATCTATTATTAAATAAAAAATAATGGTACGGTTCTGAAAAATGAATATTCATTTGCTTTCATTTATTCACAGTTACAGAAAAATTTAATTGTGATTATCAACATATTTTTTATATTTCGAAAGAATAAATTATTTGAAAAATTAATAACCTCACTTAATAATATTAATATGTATTCAGATCCTATATATATATATATATATATATATATATATATATATATATATATATATATATATATATATATAGTTTACATCAATTATGAAGAAAATCATAAAAATGAAATTTATTAAATATTGAAATTGATTTATTATTTTTATGAAGTAGTAAAAAAATAATAGTTTAATATTTTTAAAAAACTATATCTATCAATTCATATGATAAAATATTTTAATTTCCATCTCCTTTTTACTTAACCTAAGCATTGTAAAATTTTCCTTTTGACAGTCAATCAAAATGATTCGAACTTAAATTGAAATTAATTAACACGTGTAATAAGATATTCTACTAGAGTAATTAATAATATGTTACTAATTTGCTAATAGTGTTTCTAAATATCCTATATATATATATATATATATATATATATATATTCAATGTGTACGTGTTTGTAAAAATATATGATCCATGACCAGAAAATGCATATTTGCAACAAAAATTCATACATAAAATGGTACCATCAAATATGAAGATCTTGTTTTCAATTTTCGTGATAAATCATTTGACTAGAAACAACTTGTTTACCTCATTAAATAAAACAAAGACAATTCAATATAAATAATGTTCGAAACAAATACGTTGTCATTGTTTAACGAAGCGTCTTGTATTCGTGCAGTACTTTCTTGCAAACGTGTTCTACTTTCTTAAATCGTGATCAAAAAACAGAATCAAGGCGATAGTGTTTGGTATTCTGTAACAACGTATAAGTTTGCTTTCATAATGACTTACATAAATTTTCAAACAAAGATCTCGTTTTAAATCTTAAAAAATGAACATTTTGACGATAATATTAGTTACAGAATGTGTATTGACGTTCAAGAAGAATAATTACAATAGTTTATTTTTGCAAAGTTCAAATTTAATTATCGCAATTCCTTTTTTAGAATTGTTCAGCGCATCGACCGAACACAAACTCAAACTGGTATAAATACATATCAATACACAATCATATAATTATATATATATATATATATATATATATATATATATATATATATATATATATATATATATATATATGACTTAATTTTCAATATTAACCTTCGTAATTTCAAACTAATGCATTTTTCAAACGTTTACAAATTATTTAGAATCAACAGTTATTTCACTGAAACTGCAAGTTAATTCCCAAAATTAAATTAATCTTTTATGTAGCAACCTATTAAGTTTACTTAAGAAATAAATTTATTAAAAATTATAAGTGATAAAAGCTGTATATTTTTTTTTAATGTTTTGAAACACAATTTAAAATTTAGAGTCAATCAAGATTTTAATATTTAATTGTTTATATATATATATATATATATATATATATATATATATATATATATATATATATATATGTTTGTACTTATGTATGTATGTGTGTATGTATGTTAGTGTGCATGTATAGATTTTCTGAGTCCATCTGTTTCTTAATTTGAGCGTAACACAAGTCATGTCACTGACAGTTGGCAACAGATAAAACCGTATTAAAAATAAATTTATAATAGAATTACTGTCATAATAGAAAATTTGTCTTATCGATTTGGATAAAAGCCAAAGACGCGTTACAATTTCACGTTATAAATCGATCGAGAACGGTCCCATTGTCCATTTCAAATCACTTAATTCCATTCCTTACCGCATTGTTATGGTATAAAGTAAAACTATTTTAACAAAGCGTATGAATTGTTCAAGAACAAAAGATTTTTATCTGCATGTGATTGAATCTAGTCAATAATGAACGTATTGAAATCATTTATAATTACAGTGGAAATTTAATTATAATCCAATTGTTTTGATGACATTCGTATATACGTATGTGTTTATATAAGATTTATTTCCTTTTTAGTACGTGAATTTACTTCGCAAGATTCTGATATAGATGGAAATATTTTTCAAAGTATGAATGTATATTATTGGATATCCGTTACTTAAATAGTTTGTATTTTACATTATGTTTTATTCTTAACCAGTGGATTGAAAACTTGAATTTAGAGAATTTTTAATAAGGCTATACATGTTATAATAACAGACAAATTATAACACTTTATTACTCTTTTAAAATATGTTTTTTAGAAAGTAATTTGAATTTAATGAAACAATATGGATTCTAATAGAATGAAACATTTGTTTAAAATTATTATATTAGCATCTGTTTTGTATGTAAACATTTTCAAATCTTAAATATTTTACTGCACAAACAATATGATATCAAGAAAGTTTATAGTTAATTGTATTGTCTAATATAGCATTTCATATGAAATGTGTATTATCTAAGACGGGGTTGTAGATTTGTTTTTGCATGAAATCCTAATCATCTCTTACGTTTTTTATTTTCAAATACAGAGAATGATGCGTAACGAGCGTAAAACACTTTGACAGTTTAGGAAAGTCACTTTCAAGTAAAAAATGTTATACCAACATAGGTTCTATTATGTTTAGTTACTAGGTATAAGAACGTTTTATTAGTGTCGTAGTAAATTCACAAGTTTAATATGGATAAAACAAAAAAATATGATTGAAATCATTTTATCACAAAATAACTTCAAGGTAACTCGAGAGCTAAAACTAATCGTGGCAGAGAAATACTCTATACCAATGATGATAATATTTAAATACATTCTTTTTTTATTAATAACATTTCAATAACCCTTTCGTTAAGTATTTTCTTATAAATATTAAATAATAATTTTTATATATTCGATAAAAAAATCAGTTTTTCATAAAAAGATTGATAGAATCATTATACTTAATTTTATATAATTCTTATTAATTTTAAATAAAATATCTCGTACATAGATAAAAATGTATACGTAGAAAATAGCTATAAATTAAGAAAAAGAAAATATACAAAATGTAGGAAAACTGTTAAAAATACAATAGTACTTTACAATTGTGACTACAAGAATGTTGTATTGGCAAAAAGTCATTAGTTAATAGTATGTAAAATGATAAATTAATTACAATAAATGTCATTCATGCATACTACTTCCAGTAATTTGATTTATTACTAAAAGAACACTGGAAAAGTTACTTAATATTAACATTTATATTACCACACATATGGTGAAGCAATATACGCAATAAAAATTATGTATGTATATATATATATATATATATATATATATATATATATATATATATATATATATATATATGATTATGTTTGTATTACCACATAAATAATACTGTACGTCACTATTGTATCTAAATAAAAATTACTTTTAACTTTCCCTATTGCTACTTCATTGCATCTCTATTAATAATAAAACGGCATTCACGGAACGCCATTATTAAAATGCTCTTAAATTATCTTTGAAGAAACGTCCGTACTCGTTCTCAATATGTACTTGTCTAGAAAGTAACGATATGTTCTGAAAACAAACAACTCTATCACACACATATCTGGCAGTAATTTAAACCGACCGACTTATCGCAAAACAATAACGCAAAATTTCATAATATACTATTAATATCGATCGATCTGTATGAAATGGACCTCTAATGTTCACTCATAATCACGAAACTGGTATTTATTGTCTATTATAGATTTTGTATTCTTTAAAGCATGTTGAAATCTACACATAGCACACGTTTATTCCTTTTTTATTTACGTACATACTAAAAATATTTTTAAATTAGACATTTAGCACAGTTCATTTGATTCAAAATTGATAAAGTAAATTACACACATATGTTAAAACATTTATATATATATATATATATATATATATATATATATATATATATATATAGGTTGAATCACCTACATACGTTCGTATTCATATATTTTATGCTATTAAATTTCCATAAGAAGTTATTTATATCGATGTTCCTATATTAACATATGGTACATTATTACTTTCTCGTGTTTTGAATTAATATATAATCGAAATGTAACACTTTTCAGATTTTATAACAATATATTCAATTTTTAATTTAATTAAAAAATCGATATAAATAATTCTGATAAGAACTTTAAGACATATAATTTTTCACCTTTGTTAACATTTTTTTAATTAGGAAAATAGTTTTATTCAAAAGTCAAACAAACTATTAAGCTTTCGTAAATGTTTATATATTGTGAATATCAGTCTTCAAACAGCATTTTTTTAAAGAAAATTTTAGATTTTAAGAAATGAAAATGGAATTATTATGTATAAAAAATTGAATATTTATTATTTAAAAAATAACATGATCTCGATATCATTATTCTTATTAATAATATAAAATATATAAATATTAACTAAACCACAATTATATAAAAATGTATATAGTGATAGAATGTAATAAAAATATTTTCTTTCATTAAAATATATTTAAAAAAAATAAAAACTAATAAATTCTTTATATAGAAAATTAATATTATGAAATAAAATAAATAAAAAACTAAGTAGAAACAAATACAAGAATATTATTCTACATGAAACGAATACTTTTCCATCAGATTATTCATTTGAATTTTATTAACAATCATTTTGAAATATTAAAATGCACATCGAAAGAATAAACTAAAAAGTGTCGATGCAATGGACAAATATAACTTCACTACCATAAATGATCAATATTGGTCTTGTACCTAATTAAAACTTTACCGCTGAATTGTAAGAATATCAGTAAAAATTAAAATGGAATACCTAACTGTTATATTAATTACAGGCATCATTAAAACGTAAAATTATTTTTATACCTAGCTATACAGAGTATTCATTTCATATCTTAATGGCCTTAATTGATATTTTTCATCGAAGAATATAAAGTTGATAAAAATAATGAATTGATTTATATACATATTTTATACATTTTAAGTATATTATCCGTTTTGCACACTAAGTAATTAAATGCATAATCAATTTCTGTAATTAAAAATTTAATAGTTCTAATACTGAATTTAATAGAATATGACTCATATTATTTGATAAAATTTTTTATACAAAATATTTTAAATTAGTTTCTACTCGAAATATATATCGAAGACTGCAAAATAATAAAGAACTATAAGAAGAAGTACAAAACGATATAATTTTCTTCATTTTCTGTTAGAGAAAATTATTGTTTTTCTTTTTTATATTTTATATACATATTTTTACAGCCGGAATATTTTTATTAAAAACTTAACTAATTACTACTTTAAATTAATTAGTTGATAGAAAAAATGTATTTGAATAAATATAAACTATATATATATATATATATATATATATATATATATACACATGAAGACGTATTTTTAATAATAGTTGACCAGAAGAGCACTCTGTTTATTTAAAAAGGGTGATTTGCAAACAAATTCGAAGCATACAATTCTCCTTTCTAGTGAGTTATTGCATTGAACAAAACAATTTCACGGAAAAATATAACAGCAAACAACAATACCGTGACCTGGCACAGACACGTGACAGCCGGTAAATCAATGTAAATAAAAGGCCGTATCATTAGGAGTTTAATTAATAACGTTCAAGTTATCGCGCACAGAGCGACACGTATTAACAAGAATGACTGGTCGCGATATCGTTCTGATAAAAACATGAAATTAACACGCTCACACATTCGGATGGTACAAAAAAATGTCGTTATTGATATAGGAAAAAAATGCTTCATTTATATACAATTTATACAATATTGTTGCCTGGTAATGTGGTTTCAATTTGATGCTTTTTTTTTAGTTGTTCAGTACAAATTTTCTAATAAAAAAGTACGATTTTTGTATTAAAATTAACATACATAACTAAATATAAATAGTTTACAATTAATTACTGAATCTTGAGACAAATAATTTCAATGTCTATTATTGGAAGACACCAGTTTATGATGGGAATACATTCCTAGTTTTCTATCGTAAGTTAATCGGTTGAAACAGAGAATACGATTTCCCATAGGTGCAATACTATAAATGAGTGTTTGATTAAGCAATTAAATTAAAAGCGAGAGAAATACGCAATGTTTTACTATTTTAAAACCTTACATACTTTGTTTCTTATACATATTCTATAATTTATCTCGAAAAAATATTGAAATACCACAATTTATTGTACACATTTATTTGTATATTTTTTTTAATTAGAGAAACTTTATTATAATATTACAATTTTTAATATTATTTATTAGAAAAAATAGTGTTGAATAAAACTACTAATCATTTATTTTAAAATAAAAAAAATCGACAAATTGAATGTGTTATAAATATATAAGACTATAATAGAATCCATAAAATACTTTATTAACGTTTTATTATAAATATGAATATTAAAATATTATTTATATACGAAGGCAAAATTATTTATAGATCATATAACAAAATGAATAAAATATGATCCTTAATTTGAAAACATTTACCCGTATACAAATGATGCACAAAAACCAACACTAGCGCAAGGGAAGTGTGAACACAAACGATAAAAAAAAAGAGTGGACACATTTTACAACCAGTTGCACCTATAACACAAAATACACGTGTTTTTTTGCACTACCGAACTGGTTCTCAGTAAAGTTTGTCTCTCTTTCAACGACAAAACACAAATACAGTCGTCTTCATCCACATACCATCTATATTGCAGCATGTGTGAAAATATACTTATACATACATACCAGTGGTTCATACATTTTCATATAAAATTATTATTCTTAGTCTCGTTCTTGAGTTTCAATAATGTATTATTTTGTTCACGTTTAAAGTATAATTAACTAGAGGAAAATAACAAATAATCACTTATCATGTACATAAAACACTTAAGAAAATATATTTTCGTTAAACAATAAACTCATAAAATATAGAATGTCAAATGATTTACAATAAAGTGACAACATTTTAAATTGGTTTCAAGTTTTAATACAAAAACAAGTTTTCATTCATACACGTATTTATAGAAAAACAGTACAAAATAGACAAGTCAACACAAAGAATACTATCAATATTTGATATAAATAATAATATAGTGATATAATGTTGTTATTTTTTTCAGAAATAAACCTTCTGATTAAATTTTTAATTTTATATCTATTAAACGTAGTTTAAAATGAAATAAAATATGGTACTTATTTTTCTGAAATTTGGGTGTGAATACTCCATATTGTCTATATGATTTATAATAGAATAATAGTTAAATTTTTAAGAAAAATATCTGTTTTATCAACGTTTATATAGATCTTGAAATACTTTACTCTTCTACTGAACAATTTTTCACTCTTTTCTATACAACATATTATTTCCCTATTTCCAAACTGTCAAATTTCTCAAACATGATTCTACATGTTTATTGTGTTGTTTTCTTATATACTGGTTGTATGAAATAGAACAATTCTTCTACATGGTTTAACTATCACTTCATCCTCTATCATTTCGTCTTTTTTTCCTCTTGACTAATCATTCATTGTTTTAACTACTCTTTTATCTTCTTTTGGCCACACATAACTCAGTTTTTGTTACTGTTTGTATCCAAGTTACAATCTTTTATAATATCGATTCATTCTTATCGACCTTAAAAGTATTCTATGTTAATTGGGTCGAATATTCATAACCGTCAATGTTTTGTAAGCTATAAATCACCATTGTTTTAAATACCAGTATTTTAGTATTTCTAATGATAAATCAAGATTTAAAGATATTTTACAGTTCAAAGTATCATCTGTTTTCACTGATATGTTTGCTTCAATTTATTCTGTTACATTGTTAACATCTGTTATAAATAATTTTTAATACTGGAATTCATGACATCTTTCGATTTTTTTATTTTCAATAACTCTATTTCGATTTTATATATTTTTTTCTTATTTTGTCTACATCATATCAGTTATTATTATTTAGAAATTATTTATTTCGCTACTTAAATATGATCATATTTTAAACCTAACAAGTACTGCCTTTGAATTTTAATTTCAAGTTGTATTTTTAATCGCCTAGTCTTTCATTCAAACTAGATTTTTCTATACTTTAATCTCGAATTTTTATATAAGTAACAGAGTATAATAGTATGGACATAAAGATTTGTAAGACATAAGGAGACTTATTTCCCACTTTTCATACTTAAATCATTTTAAAAATACTTTAAAATTTATATAGAAAGTAATTTAATCCATAAATTTTAAAGAAAAAAAAGAGATTAATAAATCACATATTCCTCAAAACATAAACCAAGTTCATTACTAATAATTTACAAAGACAAATTAATTCATTAATATTAAAACAAGTAATTAAATTATAGTATCAGTTATAATAATTACTTTAATGTAATTAAATTTATGAACTATTTAAATAAGAATTAGTTTTTTTTTTAAAAAATAATCTGTCTATGAGAATAAATAATTTCATTGGAATTAAACAAATAAATAAATTAATCTTTTTTTCAAATTATAATAACAATTGTTGAGAATCACTGACAATTAACACATAAAGCGTTGATAAAACACCCGCAAGAAATTCAATATGCAAGGGTTTATATAAGAAAAAAAGGATTATGACGTGATATGGATACGGCTTAAAAATGGGACAGGAGGTGTAAAGAAGACGTCCGAGTGGGTCCAGACTTAAGAAATCACATCTTGTTAGTGTGATAATAATAGTGACGTTATATATAAAGGATATGTTTAGAATAGACGTTAACGTCCAACTTTTTTCCCAGGTACTATATGGATGATGATATGACATCTATAATAACTGACGTCATTTTAATAAACATATTCACACACACAAATTACACATATACAACATTTAGAAGTAATTTTATTCGAGAGAAGTTTTTATTTCCCATTATTCCAATTTCTTATTAAATATAAAAGAGATATTTCTTTTATTATTTCATTTAAATCATTTTTATGCTTTTTAGTATGAATGTATTTAATCAAAAAAAAATTCTCTTTATTTTTTTTGAAAATAATGATAATTAAAATTAAATTAGACATTTATAAAAAGCAGATTGGTGAATATTCAATCTGTCATACAGGCTCATCTGCCTAGAATGAATTGCATTCTAGCATGTCGAAACCAATGCTTTATAAATGAAAACTTTTAACGATAGACTGAAGAGAGGAATCATTAAAAAAGAATCCTTGTTCTCTTTTGGAACCATCACTGTTCTAAGTAGATTCACTTACAATTATTATTATTATGAAAGTATTAATTTCTTATTTATTATATGTTCTTTAGTAAAATTGAACATATGTTCGTATGAATTACTCATACGGATATAATATAGTTTCATAGAACTTATAAGGCTGGTAGCATAGATATGACTTGATCATAGTATTGAAAATTGTGAAATAACACTGTGTAATTTTTTGACAGCATTCAACTTCAATACGCATTTCACTACCTATTTTTTAACAATTTTCAGTTGTTAAACTATTATTTACATTGTTATAAAATAATATAAATTATATCAGAAAAATCGATCTGTTCAACATATTTAATTATTAAAAAAAAAGTCTAATCGATTGAAAGTAACAGAAATCTTACTAATAAAATGAATAATAAATCAGAAAAAAATAACTAAAATCATACAGTCAATAAACACATTTAACGCGCATATAATCAGTTCCATGCACACGGTATTGTGATAGAAATACCAAGTGTTTAGTAATATGGAAGCTGTTGTGTTCTTCACGTATATTTCTCATAAACATCTTAGTCGGTCTATACCGAGCTTCTCAAATGGCGTGAATGTCAAGTATTATTTGTCAGTTAAATCTAGCATGCAATATACCTTTGTGAATGTACCGGCCACAGTGTGGGACAACGGTGCTTTTTTATGACGCGCCAGCTTTTTCGAAATGTTTTGTTTAAATGTCATTCAATGTTTGGCAAATAATTACGCGCTACTGCTCCCAACAGACTTGCGTTACACGTTTTCTCGTTTGGCTCTTGTGCGAAATGAAAACAAAACAATAAATAAAAAACAGTATATATATATATATATATATATATATATATATATATATATATATATATATATATATATATTATATACATGCACATGAGTACATATTATCTGAAGAATGCATTTTATTGCATTCAATTGATGTCAAATCATATTTATCTCTATTTTATTTTGTGAAAGAATATAAATTATAGTTTGTATACTTATTATAAAAGATGCCATCTCATTGATGCTGACGTATAAACAAAATATCACTGAAAATATATTTTCGAATGACTTAATTATTTGAACACTATTATATTTCATCGGTTTAAAAAATTATTATATCTTTCAACCTAAGAGTTACGATGAAATTATTTTAAAACTATTTGCTTTGTTTGTTTCTTGTATGAACATTTATAACATGTTCGAATATATTTCATGTCAAAATAATAAAATTTGAAGTCGAGCAGACTCTAAATCGAAGTTATATAGCTAAAAAGTAATATTAATAGCATTCACTTATTAATTCAGTGTATTTATAATTTCAAAAACAACAAAAGTTTGTAAGTATTTAAAATAAAAATATAACTACTTTCTTATACATAAATAGATATCAAATATATTTGTTTATTCTATAAAAAAATACTTTAATCATTAAAATTATAATAATGATGAATGTAATTTAGATGTTTAATATATTTACTTGTTAATTAATACTACAGTATTTCTAAGGAATTAGAAAAAAAATTAAATTATATCAGTGATTTCATATTATAAAAACTTTAAAAAAATATTTATTTAAAAATAAGTACAGTTAATTTCGCATAAATCTCAATCCAAATGTTTATATTAATTAGCGGTTTAAAACTTTAAACCTTTTTTAATCTAATTATATTTCTTATGTTAGATATATATTTTTTTGTTATCTTTTCAATATTATATATTGAAAAGAAATTAAAATACCACATTGAACTGAAAAAGATCAAAATACTTAAGAGTATTGATACGGAAAAGTTTATTTACTCTTATAAACTCGAGAAAAATGTTCAAGTTATGAAAATAACCTAAACCCCATGCCACAAAAGAAGTTTGATTGTAACATGTCATAAAGAAAACGGGAAAAAAGAACGTAAGACAAGAGAAACAACAACAAATGCAAACGTTTACATGTCGATGGATGTTTTGAAATGCAGACTCGTGAGTAGAAAGCGCTGTCGGACGCCGGGCATGAATCGAGCCAGTGAAGAATGACAGATATTTGCACGAAGCTGAGACCACACATCGCCTTAAAAATACACGTCACGGAGCATTGTCTGTCTCAGATACTGCTCTCCTTGTATGAATGCATATACATACGTTTTGTACACACACAATGCACACACTAAATAAACACACATATGTCCGAGGACGTCGATAATATGAATCATTTTCCGTTCATGAATCAACAATCAAAAAATTATATATATATATATATATATATATATATATATATATATATATATATATATATATATATATATATATACATAAAGAGAGAGGTAATCAAGAGAGAATAACAGTTATGAGGCAATAAGACATGTCAGTTTTGAATTGAAATTTATAACTGAATTAATTCAACTCACACGAAAATTGATCTCATATTTTAATAAATAAATACTTGTGATATACGAGTCAAACATGAACGCCAATTTATGAACATAATCTGTTTGCGAGTAAACTATTCGTAATTTGAATTATTTTTTCTATAAAGTACACTATAAAATGTATTAACTGTATTCACGTATTGACTTAAGTGTCTTTAGATGTTTTAGACTGAAACTTTTGAAAAAATATTCTTTTCAAGATTCTTAATTTTCTAAAAGAAATAAGTTAAACATACTAATTCAAATCGCAACTAACTGTGCCTAAGTGTAAGGTTCTGTGTCCATTACATGATCAGGAAGTCGCTCTCTATTTATTTGTGGAATGTTCATAAATATGAATAATTATTTTGTAAGCAGAGTGGTTCGCTTGTACAATTTTCATATTAAAATACAATCAGTATAAACACTACTAACATAATATTTATAGTGGTAGGAATGTCCTTGTTAATCACAAGAATCTATTTTTTATGAGTAACTTCAGCTTTTAAACTATTTTGAGATAATTATAGCTAACTCATAGAAACAATTATAACTTTATCATTTACATTGTACTGAAACATTTTAGATTTATAATATTCCACATTCCCTACCTATATATATATATATATATATATATATATATATATATATATATATATATATATATATATACGTACATATATACTTTGTCAAATATACGTACAGTAAATATCTTTATCCTACTTAACAATCATCTTTTGTATTTTTCTCATATTTTTTTTTTAAAAAAACAAACAATTTACAGAAACAATAACCAAATTAATATGTTTTCTCTTTTTTTGAACTTATAATATATTTTTGAAAAAGAGTTCTTTTCTAAATATTAAATTCTTAAGCATTCTTTTGACATTTCTTTATAAAAATTATACTCAAAATACACAATAATATATTAGCATTTACGTTAGAAAAAAAATGAAATATAGGTATTTCTATAAAATTTGATTCCAGTACATATATATATATATATATATATATATATATATAACCGAAATAAACGCCTTATTATATAAGCCTGTTTTGAAATAATATCCAATTCTTGTTCACTGAATCAAAAAATTAAACTGAAATCTTTACTGTCTTCAAAACAGGTAACCAATGCTAAAGAACTGTCTATAACTACAAAAGATTATGTTATTTTAAACAAGAAATATGTTATATGTAAATAATATTTGAACAGCTATTGTGTTAAAATATTTGTTCTGGAAAATTCAACAATGTATGCTCTAGAATACAGACAGTAGCACTTTGCCCAAGATCTTTTTGCTTTCGTCATTTCGCGGAGTTGGTCATGCGAGCCGCTGGACAAGGGATATCTAGTAGCCGACCAGTCACACTGTTCCTCGTATGTATTATGTTCAGGGTGAGGCTATATTACGCCTCATTTACTTTTAACACTCAGTCTATAAGATGTATATTTTTCCATATACAGGCATGTTCAATATTTAATTTACTTAGAATTTACAAATATATTTTCATCATAAAAAAAACTGATTTAATTAAACGAAATGGCTTAAAGGAATCCATTCTATTTTTTAAATATAAAATTATATTTTTTAATTCAATATTTAAGTAATAAATCATATTTTTTAGAATTATTCTTACTAGAATTCTACTTTCAATATTTCATTTTATATCTATATTTGTATGGAATAAAAAACTTTTAAACTCTGTTTGAATGTAATCTACTAAACAACAACTATGTGTATGTACGAAATCGATTAATCTATATTTTAAATCTTACATTCTGATAATTGATAAAAAAATAAGAGAAAAATTTATTATTAACTCTCAATCATATTGATTTTTGTCATCTTACATAAATGTGGCACACATATAATGTTTCAACGTAAATAAGAAACTAGAAAAACTAGAACACAAAATTAGAAAAAAATTGGTAGTTACTTCACTTTCAAATTTTAATTTTTAATTAATTTGATTATAAAAATGGGAACTTATCGAGGTTTTTTACTAGATAGAAAAAACGTATATTTAAAAATAATTCCAACTTTCTTCTTAAATATAAGAGTAATAACTTATCAGGAAAAAAAATAAATAACAACTAAGCATATAAAAATACACAGCTTATTTAACAAAAGCATCCAATTATATTTTCAAACTTTTTTGGATATTTAAATGTAATTTTGCAGCATTCATACATAATAAGTTCTATATTTCTTTCATATACTTTTTACAAATATCATAAGTATATATATCTATAATTTCGAAATTTTTACAATAAAATTATAACTGATATTCTTAATATAATAATCAATATACTGTAAATATCAATTCTACCCTGTATTTTTATTGTACCTTTTTTAAAAATAACTATTCAATTTGTAAAAAATAACGATCAATTTTAATAACAATGTGAAATAATTTAAATAATAAATTTGGGAACAAAACGTAAACTAACGACTATAAATAAAATAAAGACGATAACTATTCGAAAATATTTAAACACTGTATTTTTTTAATTTTTCTAAATTATAATATTACACGTATGAGAAAATTAAATTCTTGTCACGCCATTCGTTTGTATATAATATTCACAAGAAACGAAATATATATGTATGTATATATATATATATATATATATATATATATATATATGAATTAAAATTCATAAATAAACTGAATAATAAAACTAGAAACTTATCTTATATAAAATAATGTTTTTTTTATTAAAAAATGCTCTTATTTTTATAATATAAGCGAAATGTTGTGATTTAATTATACATTTTCTTTCAAGATTTAAAAATTAAATTAAAATATCAATTTTAATTTTATTTATATACTAATTTATTTCAACATTATGAAAATATAATAAAGAATATATGGTAGATTTTATATTGGCGGCATAAAACGTATGTCAACAAGAAATAAAAAATAATCCACACATAATAATTTTTTGCTTTATGTTTAATATATAAAAGCCAACCAATTGAATGTTCTCTATCTACCAGATGGTTAAGTGGTTCAAAATAGCGACAATGAGCAACGTCAACTGAATATTAAACGTTTTGACAAGCACGACAATTAAAAAATAATAATAAAAAATCTGCAAGCCCATCGAAAATTGACAATAATCAAATCGGACAACAATGAACGATACCTCCTACCATTATGGACAACGTGGTTTTAAACTCGTTTGATTTGTCCGTACGTCAGTATATTTTTATCTGAAGGAGGGTATCAAATATTTTTTTGTAATATTAAACCCAACCCCCTATATAACATGTATGACTCTCGTCGCATATACACAAACTACCAGCATCTTATATTACGTGCTTTACCCCACCCAGAAGCCATGATTGTGAACAGGATGCCATTACGAATCTTTTGTGTCTGGATCAATTAAAAAAAAATTTAACACCCCGTAAATATGGCCGAAAGTTATATTTTCGTACAAACTAGGTATGGCCGATGAAAATAAAAAATTAAATTGTTCGTTATTTCAAATTTATTAAATAAATTTGCATCCATGATTGTATTTCGTTTTATATTTTTTCAACAACGGTTTTTTTAAAAAAAGAAAACCTTAAAAAATACATCCACTATTTTTAATCATCAATGGGTATTAATTTATATTTTTATTAATGACATATTTGCAACAAAAACGAAAGAGTTTATTTAGATTTTCGATTTTTAGATAATACCAGATTTATAAAAAAAAAAACGTTTTTTTGATTCAACAGAATTTTTTATCTTTTAAAACTTTGTAATTTCTACAAAAATATATTATAAGGAACAGAAAATGTTTTTTAGTTTGAAAATTAATTTTCTTTTCATTTCATTTGAAAAACTTGTAAAATGTACAAGTTCCTGCCTCTACACCTTTTAAATATTGCTTTGAAATTTTGAAACATAAAGAAAATTTCAATTTTTAATATATATATATATATATATATATATATATATATATATGTATATATATATATATATATATATATATATATATATATATATATATACAATAACTCTACTTCATTGCTATTTAAGATGAACTACTTCTTATACGTCTCAAAAGTGAGTTTATAAATCAATAAAACACATATAATTTGCAAGTTTGGAAACTACTGATCTATAATAATTCTTAAGTGGTGTATTTATATTAAAAATATGCAAAATTTCTTTTCATTATTGAGATATTACTTCAAACCCTATTATTTATCGTTTATAAATAATAATTATATATAAACTGTAAATCTAACGATAAAAAATAGGCACTAGAGCAAAAAAAGTTTTATCTACTACAAAAAATGATACAACTTTTATAATGAAATATAAAAAAATACAGACATGATGACAACGTCAACAACAAAACAATTATAGTATCGAAAATACCAAACTCGAATTAACAATCAATTAATTATATAGCAAACTAAGGAGAAGATAGATACCCTGGCTATATCAGATGCAGCTTTGTCCGTGGCTGATTGATTGGAGTACAGCACGTCACACACAGCCGTGTCTTGTAAGAAAACTTAACTGCACGGTTTTGTAAAAACTCACTTTACTTGCTAAACGCTTACAGACTATTAGGTCGTTAAATGCAAGTAAACTAGTTATTAATTTTCTAAGCAAAGTCTTTCTGAAAGAATGAACAATAATAAACAACAAACAAACTATAATAACAGTTTTCAATTGTTTCAAATTAATCATAAGTTGAGTGAATTTAGAAATTCATGGCCTACTAAAAAATCTGTCATATTGTTTCTCGTAAATTATTACTTTTAATACACACACACACACACATATATATATATATATATATATATTATATATATATATATATATATATATATTATATATATATATATATATATATATATATATATGATTGAGATTTTTTCGTAATATACTTGTCTAGACCCGGTGAAGCGGGCTCAAAGTTTATCGGCGTGATAAGTTCACGATTTACTATTCTATGTTCTGAACACGTTCCTGCCGATCTTAGCTGTTGCATTTTAGTTAACTTGGGGTTTCGAACCCAAGTAATTCGGTAAGTCAATTCGGAAGCCTAGTCTTATGTTCCCTCCACTATGGGTCATTCAGCCCTGCCACTTTCAATAGCATACTTACAAAACAAATTATATTTTGATTGCTATTGAATTTTTTGATGGATTTGACAATAAAACTGAATGTAATGTACTTGTATTTTTACGGTCCCATCAGCCTATCTCATTTGAAAACACATTTAAAATACATGTTTTATTTGAAGTTTATTTATATAGTTATTGTTATAAAAATCGTAGGTTTTTAAATATTAAATCTAACAGACACATTAAACTAATTTAAAATTTAACTCATTTGAGATAATAAATACATTTCAGTATATATATATATATATATATATATATATATATATATATATATATATATATAAATATATAATCTTAAAGAGGAATTTGACATTTAATATGTGTTAATAGATTTATTTCTGTAGAATTGTTGTGGATTATTAAAGACCATCAATGATAATAATCCCAGACAATTCACGTAATTAAATTGTCAATACAATTTTAAAACAATCAAATCTTTAATGGATGTAATTTTGTTTCTCTTTCTTAATGGATATTTTCAAATATTGATATTGTTTGAAAACGTTGTCATGTAAACGTGCCTTTGTATTATATTAAAAATGCTTGCAGACACACACACACACACATATATATATATATATATATATATATATATATATATAAGTATATACATGAAATGAACTACAGAATTAATTTACGTTTGAAACGCAACAATAGACAGAATATTACTAACTGTCTACATTCCTTCTATTCAAAACCTTTGATATATTTATTGATGAAATTTTATTGTTACAAACTATGTTATAACATAGATGTATATTTTTTTCGAAAAACAATATATTGTAGAAACTTCACTAGTGTTTGTGCATGATTACAAATTAACAGGTTAATATTAAATGATTTTACTGAAAGGATGGTTTGGAAACTTAATTTGAATCGAAAAACCGTATAAAATGTCAATTTATTCTTCATTTAGTATAGTTTAAAATGTAAATAAAACTTCTATACAAATATAAATGTTCACTGTTTCAAATGTATTCAATAATATATTAAATCATTCTACTGCGTACTTATATACCTATGATTATATGTTTATATTCATAAATATATTAGCTAAATTAATGAAACCCATCTTATTTTTCGCCATACAACAATTTCATGAAGCTGTTTCAAATATCTACAGAACATACGAGTATATTATATATAAACTGACAACTAATTAAAAGCTGTGGCTGTACGTAGAAGTATATACATCGATTCTTAGTTTAAATTCCAACGATTTTCCAGAATTTAAATTATGTACTGTCTTTAAGGTGAATTCATGTAACATTCATTATACTGATATAATTAAATTAAGAAACACATTTTAAATATATACCAAATACAGTGCGGTTTTATGATGTTCTTATAAAAGGATTACAGGGTATCTGATTGTAAACACATCGTATATTGTATTTTCAACACAATACAACTAGAATTCGTTTAAAAACCACATTACTAGATTATTGTTTGAAATTATTCTTCAGAAAATTATTTTTATATATCAGTTAAAGTTATATATTATTAGTAGCTAATAAAATCTATAAATATGAAATATTAATCTTAAATAACATATAAAGAACTAAAACGATTCAATACATCATTATATTTTTTCCTGAATTATTCTAAAAACTCACCTTTACCTCAAATCAATTTAAGAAAAACAGATTAAAAGTGAATCTTTGAACACTAATTTTTAATAAAAATATGGTAGTTAACTTGATCTGATTTGAACACAACGAAAATTGAATGTAATTATAGAAAAAACTAATTCAAACTTGACCTCATAATTCAAATAAAACAACTATAATAAATAAATTTAAAAGGACTATGTACTTTTTTATATTAAAGAATACTTTTTGAAAAATCAGATTAAGATAAAAAACTTGTAACGTATCATAATTTGATATGTTATAAAAAATAAAGAAGAGACATATTATTGGAAAAAAATGTATATAATTTTTTTCAGACAGTAATTAAAATTGAGTATATGAAATTTAGAAGTGAAAATAAAATTTAATAGATAAAAGAACATTCTTGCTACATCGCTTTTTATCATTTCTAAGTCAGTCTGTAAGATTTCTTCAATTTTTTCACATTTATTAAATTCCACAAAATAATTAATTAGTTAAATATTCTTTACATTTTGTAATAAGTAATAACATTACAAAAAAATATTATTATAAGAAGTTTATTCTTCAAAAATAATTAATTGAAAATATATCATATTGTCGTCTGTTATAAAATTAAATAGCAAACTTACATTTTATAATACGAAATATAAATATTTTAATTAGTTCATATAGTAACTATTTAAAATATATGTTAAAATAATTTCATATTTGAAATAAATTCTAATTACGGAACTCTACTGGTTAAAAGAAATTTTCTGTTTTATTTTCTTTATAATTGAAAACATTGAATACCTTGTTAATTTATAAACCATTTGGATTAGAAGTAATGATTATTTAATTTAAAAAATAGTCTTTCTCATTAAGATGACTTTTTTAAAAATTTCAATCATGGTAAAAATTATATAAATATTTTAACATTTGATAATTATATAATCTTTTAAATATCATAAACGATAAGTTAAGAATAAATTGCTATACAAATAGAACCGAAGGTGATGAATTCATAAATTTTAAATATTCAGTATGTTTTATATATACTAATTTTAGAAATCTACAAATTAGCAGGTACAAATAGTTGTTTAATAAAAAATCGAATATTGTATAAAATATCTAATTTAAGTCTTGAACAGAAAAGATATGATTCGCGTTCATTTTAACTGTAAAATTACTTTTTTGGCTAAAAAATTAAATTTATATCTCATTTTTTAATTTAAAAATGAATTTACAAAATTAAACAACTAGATGTTATTTTTCTGTGCAATCAGTTTTTATAATATACATATAAACTATTAAAGTATTAAGAGAACATTATAAATAATATTATAGTTTGATCTACAGATAAAATTACAAAATTTTATTCAATTTATGTCAAAAATGTATGACGTAGATGCGCCTCTGTATTCAACGTGCACAATGTTGATGTTGAAGTACCAAAATATGCTAGATTCGGGAGTATGGGTGGTTGATGCTAAAGGTTGACAACTATAGCTCATCAAAAGGAAATTTCATTTAATAACATCCCTTTCACTATAGTATAAAAGGACGATGTGATGAACGCATTTCATATCGTTAGTTTTATAAGTGGAAAAAAATATTTTCATTAGCTTTTCATAGTATATCGTTTACGAAAAAACACTGATTGATTATTAACAATAAGAACCTTTTGTTGCATTGTTCGATATTTTAATTAAATTTTCAGTACACGTATGACTTTTGGCACTTTATGCCATTCATCATCTACAATTTTCTAATAAATTCATGTTTCATATATTACAAAATTATTTTTTTCACACGTACACTAGTGTGTATGTACATATATATATATATATATATATATATATATATATATATATATATATACAACAGAATAATGAAAATATATGAATTTATTAAATAATTACCTTTTTATATCTCTTATTTTCGATACTGTAGCTAAAGTATTCAAATTCTTGTCATTAAAAGTCACAAAACTTCCTAATAATAATTTCTATTAACAACTATACTCTTAGAAACAAACTTCCCATGAATGATATCCTTTCAATTAAATCAATCTGGAACATTTTGAGATATTCGCAAGTATAAAATAAATCCATTAATATAAAATATAAATAATTTTTATATAATATTTTCAGTCTATGTTTAAATTATAAAATTATTTTTATTTTATTTCAGCACTTTATATTTTAGCACAATGTTTAAGTTTTTTTTATAATTAAATTTTCCATGCAAATAAAAAATATATCTTAATTTTTTTCTCCAGTATAATAAAAATTATATATGCACATTTCTATGATAATTATCTATTTAATAGAACTGTATGCTATTTAAAATATCATATAAATAATAATATATGTTAGAGCAATTTCTTAGCCTTTTTCTCTCATATTTACCCTGAAAGTAAATTCAATAAATCATCTCCCACCGTTTCTCAAATAAATCAATGAACCGTTTAAGATGTAATAAGGATAATTTTCTGACAGATACCTCTCACTTCTCTATATTTCTTCTGTTTTTCTCCTAGGAAGGTATATATCACAGATTAAGATACTGTAATTTAGAAAACAATTATAAAAAAAATTTCCAAATAATTTCTGCGTATAAAAATACATTTCAGTCATTAACCAGTGATTTTTTAAACGATTTCCATACATATATATATATATATATATATATGCAAAATATTTTTATACATTATCATACAAAATAAATTTCGACGATCTGAAATGTACGCTCTGTACAACACTGTCAGGCATTTGACTTGAAGATTCGCCTGCGGATTGCTCAATAGTCACGGTACAAACTAATATGTTATTATATGCTCGAAACATGCCAGAGCCAAGTCTCTCAATAACTTTTTCAGGTATGAAAAAGAAGAAAAGCGTCTATTCTCAAAGATGTGACGACACACTAGAGTCTTTAATTTTGAAAATGCTATTCTGTTTCATAAAAAGATATCTTTGAAATTATAATACCGTCATAAGGAGCATTATGTTTATATTACAAATCATACACTCAATATTATATAATAACGATGTAAAGCTTGTTTTTGAAGTAAAAAATTTATAAATTTATTTTAAATTGATATTGCTACGATGGTTAATAACATACTAGGATTTTTTATAGATGGAAACCTTCAAAATAAGTAATAAATAAGGTAACAATAAAATGCAATTTGCTTATTGAAAAATATAAAATATCTACTCTTTGTTAACAGATCTTTCTTTCTTTTATTATAAATATTTAAATTATTTTATGCATATAAATATATACAAACATATTAATAATACTTAGTAATTCAGTAACAGTGTATTCTAATACTTAAAGAGATATATATGAACTAGGATATGTATATGTATATATATATATATATATAATATTTATTATCATGAAAATTTGTTTAGTATTTCAATACAAAATATAAAAAATCTCACTAATTGTTAAAATACATATCTTAATAATAATCAAGATAAAAAATAATAATAGAAAAGGGTAGTTTATTAAAATTTATTATCAAATCATCAATTTATTTTAATTTAAATTATTTAAAAATATCTTCAAATAATAATTGTGAATAGTTTGAAAAATTTGAAATAAGAAAGACATATATATCGAACTGAATACCTTAAATATATTCAACGAATCACAGCCTACAAATCGATAAAAATAATCATCTGCAAAGCTACAGTTGTTCGTGTTTAAACATTGACAAAAACTGACCTTAAGGATACAAAGCAACAAGCAATCTGCACTTAAACAAAAATCGTAGGAATAGCTTAGTCCACACGTAGAATATCCATAGAGACACAGCCGCATACAAATACATTCAATAATGAATACACACATCTACACATAATTTTATCCCAGTAGCGTACAGCTTTTATAGTTTTCCACCAAATATATCGAACAACAAGAATATAGAAAATAGTTTTGAATATCATCTCTTTCCACTCGCTTGAAAAATATAAATAAATCGTTCTTGTGTAAAAAAGTAATATTTTATTCGAAATAATATATGTATATATATATATATTGGTAATAAAACGATATATTTAAGTGAATGAATAAATAATTTATTCGCAATAATGAACAATTAAAATATTCTCAATGTTTCGCCACTGTTTGACAAAAGCGTACACAGACACAGATATATAGGACGGGTTTATATTCCCAATCAGACAAACGGTGAGTAGAGGTGTTAGCTGAGATAGGTCGCGTTTCGCATTGTGTGCTAATTGAGAAACTAGATTCACCACTTGGCCCGTCTATCCATCAGTCTGCAGCCACCAATCTATGGCTGTCATCATCTCACCGGAGTTTACCACCTTGTATTGTTCCGGTACTTATAAAGTACTACCGGTTTCGATCATTTTCATACGTGCTCACTTTAATTAGATAATAGAAAACAATACATCTAGAAATAAGATAAATAAGGAAATGCGTTTTCTCAATTTCATACAAATCAATCATATTTTATGCAGAAAATATGGTTTTTATACACTTATAGATTTACTATACAAACATATGTCAATTGTTTACTGTATTTTTTAAAATAATTATTTTTTTTTAAATTGAAACAATTAGTTATATTATCAAATACAAAATATTTGTCTTTAAATTAAATTATGATTTATTATAAATAATTTTAAGACTATTATTCTTTCGAATTACGATTGAAAAGACGTATATTTTTTATCATATTTATATAATTAAATGTTATGTATATATATATATATATATAGATACATATATATATATATATATATATATATTAAAATTTATAAGAGTTTTATTCATTCATTTCACTGTTTAAATAATTTGCTATAAATATTAAGTTAAAAAGTTTTTACTACTTTTGAAAATAGTTTTTAATAGAGATGAAAGAATCATTTATTTAATCTATTTTCAGAGTTTATTGCTTGTAAAAACACCCAAATAAATATTTGTTAAATAATGTATTATATATATACACACACACGTATATATATATATATATATATATATATATATATATATATATATATATATATATATGGAGAGAGAAAGAAATTAATAGATAGATGCTTCTCATATTTATGTGTTAATTACTGAATTATAGGATAATTGACTAGCGTTTAATTTACCCCCCCCCCTGCAAGTAAATCCACAATTAATGAGTAATTTCTTTCTACATCTAAATACTATATTTTATCTTGTAGTAAACTATAACATATAATTTTTGTATTATATATATATATATATATAAACAAAGATGTTTATAATTCATAATTCACTGATAATAAAAAAAAAGAAATAAAGTAAAAAAGTATGATCTGTTACATCTAATTTATGTTAATTAACATTATGTTTCTCATTTATATATCTGTTATAAAATTACAAATCAAATAAGACATAGTTATTTTACTCACATCAATTTGAAATTCTTTAGTTTCAAACTTTTGCTTTCTACGTGCATGGATGATCTGCACGCGTATACATGGCTAAGACATGCCGACAGACAAAGGCGACTGACAGACACGTGATGGACGAGCAGACTGACGTGTGTCAGCGCCGAACGTGCAACTTATAGCGCCCCGATGCCCAGCACCGCGATCACTTACTGGTTCTTAAGCCCTAGGCAATAAAATGTAGCTAGGAAAGCATAGCTTTACGAATTCTATATGATTTAACCAATAGCCAACTTATATATATATATATATATATATATATATATATATATATATATATATATATAATATTTTTATTCAAAAGCAATAAAAATATAATAAAATAAAAAATACGTTAAAGTATTTAACTTTTTTTGGCTATTATAAATACCCAAGTTAGTTCGATATTTATAATTAATGTTTTTTGCTAACGAAAAATGAAACATATTATATTAAAATTAATATATTATTATATGACTATGGTGATTGAATAAAATTTTTATTTATTTTAAATATGTATGCATAAAATTTACATAGTGATGAATGAAAAATGTAAATATGAAGAATCCCTTCACTTCGTATAGTACTAAAATACTGACACAAAGTGTATCAAAACATATAACGACAGTTCACATTAGTTTTCTTTTAATCTAACCGACCAAAAGAGGAAGTTGCTATTGTAGCAGAATGTTCTCCGTGTCCACTTTATTGGCTTTGCATCAACTAGAGATTTGTGATCAGATTGAACAGTGTCATAAGTTAACACGACGACACAACTTTAACAAAGACAAAACCATACGAAGGACTATGTGAGCCATTATCTATTCCCGTCAATCAAATACAGTACGAATCATTAAAGATCTAGATTATCGGAAAACCTGTCTTTTATACGACGTTCTTTTAATATACGACGAACAAAGATAAACAAATACGATGAAAACGATGTTGTGTAGTATTATCTTCGTTTACAATCGTCAATAGACTAAATGTAAACGTGATTTCTGGACACAACAACCGAAGAATATCATCATGTTGATTATTTGTATTCCCTAAAATAATCGCTCCGAACCGCCAAGAATGTTGTAGTTTTAAATCTATTTGAATTGAATGGAATGTCAAACGTCCTCTTTACAATAAATATATGTATATGGAAAGTGGCTGAGCTTGTTGTTTGAGAACTTCGACACACGTAGCGTGTTGCATTTGTATGTATTCAGTGTTGGATTAGCCCATAAACATAAAATAAGAATCATTAAATATAATCAAGTGATTTATTACACATACACGTTTCTGCTCAAACAACTTTACAATATGCTCAAAATTAAAACCTATTAACCATCAACTAAAGAAATAATTATTTTTATTATTTTTTTATTACTTCCAGTACTTCAGATCAATCATTAATAATATATAGTTTTCTTTATAAACAATATATGTTTTATTATTTATTAATATTAATATACACATACACCTTTGGTGATACATTTTAATTAATAAATTTTAAACCAATTTTGTGAGATATATATATATATAACCAAAAATCGATTTGAACTTTTTATTTATTAAAATATATCAGCAAAAAGTGTAAAAACTGAATGAAATAGGAATTATTCATAAAATTAGTAATCACTTAATTACAAAATATACAAATCAAATAACAAATAAATCAAAATACAGATTTTAAATTAAAATACGTTTTTTTACCTCTTCAAAAATAAAATATAGTTTCATATCAGTAGTCTATATTTTAATATAGACAAATGTATATCGAATGATTCAAACATTCAAATTAAACTTTCATAAAAATATAGATAAGATAACGAACCAAAATACAACCATTTTCATTATAGAATCATTCATTTTACAATCACATCAAACATATTTCATAATTCTAGGAATTAAATTTGTGTTTATAAATCTCTATGAAATGCAGCAATGATTCATAGAATAACGAACATTGCTTATTGATCAAAAAACTCGACAATTAACAAATAAAAGAATATATATATATATATATATATATATATATATACATATCCCTCTTGGAAGGGGGTTAGAATACTTCCATAGTATTCCATCCTGTCGTAAGCGACTAAAAGAAAAATCGAATGGTTGCTGATGTAAGCAATTCTCTCTATAATGTCTATTTGGAGACAAAAAGAGCTTTCAAAAAGGGAGTCTTCTTTCTCTTCCAATAAAAACTGCTCCTGAAAACAGATAAACTACAGTATTAGTAAACTGTATAAAATGCAAGAGGTAAGAAATCACTAAATTTTAAGTATCTGTAGTTTTTAATATACATATATTTATATAAATTTCAGTTACCAAATATATATATATATATAGAGAGAGATAGAGAGGAATAATATACTATATTGTGTATACAACATTAATAAAAATGGTTAATGAACTTATCTACAAAAATTTATTCAGTTGTACATTTAATTTTTTTACAAATCAACGAAAAAAACGTTGTAATGAGATTAAATAAATATTTTTTAAGATTTAATTGGTGTTATGTTTATAAAATAACAACCAGTGCATATATATATATATATATATATATATATATATATATATATACGTAAACATTTCAATTTGTATTTGTTGATTTGAATATAATATGTTAACGTATTTGATGTGGGAGATCTGTTTAAGATATAAATTATATAAAAGTGATCTCGCGCACAGAACTGTGAAAAGTCAAACAATGACGCGACTTGCATCCTCGTCCCAAACAAATACTGAAACACGAGCAATTGAATACAGAAAATCTCTCGGCGTCTGAAACGAGTCTGCGTCGCAAGCCAAACACACTGCTTCGCCGTAACACGTTTTTCACTAGCTGTCACATTTTTTTGCCGGTCAATTGTCACCATGTCCGGTTCTGTTTTTGTTTATTGCACACAAAGATTTATGTATAAACAAACGAAACTGATTTGGAACACAAAAGTTGGCATTTAGATTTAGATGTTGGTGAGCAGATAACGCATTTCTCGCTTTCTGATTTATTCAATGAATATGATTATTGAACGCGTTCTTTTTCACTTTGAAAAAATCACATACATATATATATATATATATATATAAAACCATCATTATAATAATCTATTCAAAATGAACGATTTTAGCATGACGTGTGTGTTTTATGTTATTCATATTTAATGGTTAAAAAATTAACATTCTCTTGTAATCTATTTGTTTACTTTTAAATGTTTTAAAATGACAAAGAAACTATACAATTTGTTAGTTTTTTTTTCAATTTATAAAAAATAATATGTTTGTTTATATAATCGAACAAATAAATAATTTTGTAAATTCTTAAATCCCATCACATACGTATTTGTAATCACAATTCAAAACATATCAATATATTAAATAATGTATAATTATAAATATAAACATTAAAGGAATCGTTCTATAGTCAAAAAGTGTTCTTTTCTAATAATTAACGATATACAGTACTATTTTTAAATAAATACATACATAAAATAGAATAAAATATTCTGATACGTGTTTATCAACTTACTCTTATCTTAATTATAAAATAATTAATGTTTTTATCATTTTGTGCTAAATATTATATTCAAGGTAATCATTCTATTAATTAAAATAAAACAAAATTATACTCTTTAGTATAAATTCATATCAATTAGTTGCGTTTTAATCTCGTTTGAAAATTAATCTCGATTACATTATCTTAATTTTTTATTAATTAAAACGCTATATTCGATTAATCATATATTCATTACGAAAAAGGTTTATGAATGTATCGACTTAGCACAAAATGTCAAAAAATTTAATATAATGAGCTTAATTTTACCGTTAAATATGTCGCTGGTAAACAATGCCCGTTGGTACAGATACAGCTGGATGAAATAACGAATGACAAGTTGAAGACTAAAAACGTCTGCGGCGGTCAATCAATGCAATGCAATCGTTGTGTAATGAAAGCAACCAGAGTCTTTCTTGTCTCACAAACGGCCAGCAACCCCGATGTTTGACTTTTACATACGCATGCGGTCCGTTGTTGTGACACTGAAGCCATGTTTGAGTGGTATGCAAAGTCAATCAACAGTGGCATTGTCTGCCATTCGAGTTTATTCTCAACTACATGTGCCTTTACTTTGTCTGATACCATTTTTACAATTTCTATATGTACAGAGAAAATTTGTCAGGTGGTAGTATCGAGAGTTGTTCAACCGCATTTATACATACATTTTGTTTGTACTATCAGTACAAAAAAACATGATTTGAAAAATATTTTTTCCAAAATTTAGTGAAGCCATTCTTTAAATTATAACAATCACAATTAAAATTCCAATTATTTTCTCGCTAATATTTACAGTTCATTCTACAAATATCACGAACGTTTTACTTCTACTTAATTCTCAATCTATAATGTACAATTCATGCAAGTAAGTAACGAACTGTATTTCGAATTAAATATTCATTACAGGAGGTTGGTACTTATTATACTACATGATATTTTATATACGGATACGAACAGATTTAATATACAAATGATGCTTATTTTATGTCAAATTCTTACATATAAACACATACATAATGGTTAGATAAATTAAATAATTATTTAATTGCCAACTATTTTATTTAATAATACATTTTAAACCTTAACATATTCATTAAAATACACTATATATATATATATATATATATATATATATATATATATATATATATATATTATTCGAGCAATCAAACGTTTTTAATTAGCTAGCTGGTAAATAATAACAGGTGAGATATAACAACAGAAATGCGGATAAGTAGAATAAAATGTTATTCATTCATATTTATACTCCTAGTTTTTAATATTTTCGCATATAAGAGACATGCAAGGTGTCTTTATTCGTTACATATATATATATATATATATATATATATATATATATATACACATACACTTTTTATTTAGATAAATGGTCATACAAAAATCAAATATTATTTAAGGTATATTACCAAAAATTGACATTTCAAACGAATGAATTATATGTAAATAATTAATACAAAAGTTAAAATTTAACAAGCGTGATTTGATTTATTATTCAATGGGTATATCTTTTTATTATTTTCATTCAAATCAAAAGTATCAAATACTTAAAAACACATTTTAACACAAACATATAATAGCAATATAGTTAAATTAATTTTCATAAATGAGTAAATAATACACAATTTTCGTTGCCAAAATTTGTATATCAAACAAAATTATATCTTCTTTTTCAAACTAAATCATAGTTTACATACAATTTGTCGTCTGCTTTGATTTTATATAATTTTAAAAAAGATAAACAATGTGGAAATAAGAATAATAAATATGTTTCAGTAAAGCAGATTGCCTCACATTTATATATTTTAATGATTATTAGATATATACAAACTGTGTATATATATATATATATATATATAACTATATATAAAATATTTTCACTTGTATATGAACACAGATTTCAATTACAATTACTGAAAAAATATTGAATAAAAATTTATATAATATGCTTTTAATATTCATATTTATATTTTATTAAAAACGGTTTGAAATTTTAAAATCTAATTATAAAAATATATAATATTCACATGTACTTAAACATAAATTAATACTCATCATCTTCATAACTGAAAACATAAATTTGATTAATTGAGATACATGTACTTCTATACTAAAATATCTATTAGAGTCAAGTCATCATACCTTTTTAAATATTTTGACCGATCTGTAAACTGTACACGGTCCAATCTGGATATAAATAAGTCAATACTATACACTGTACAGTAAAAAATTCCTCTAGATCCTCGAGTATCTGTATTCTTCTTACGGCAATATGTTTTCTCGGACAAAGGAATATATTCAATTATATATTTATTACAATTTACATGGCCGTGCGCAACACTGCATGCTGTATCGAGTCTCGCCACTTTACTATACAATCCATAATTTAAACGGTTTGGATGACTGCGCCGCGATGACAACTTTCAGTCGTTCAACAGGCCCTTACATAATGCTAACGTACAGATCACAAATCAAATAACTATATAAGATTTTAAAAATGAATATATATATATATACACGAAAAAATAGCATATCATTTTAAAATTGTACATTTTTAATTAGAACTAGTTTAATAAGAAAAAACATTTTTTTTCAAAAAATACAAATGTTATTTAATCTACTATATAATTCTTTATAGATTAAAATATGCTTTCAAACGGTCTTAAATAAGTAGATAATATTATAATTGAACCGTAATTAATCTAATTTCAATAAAGAAATTGAAAACATGGTTTAAAAATACGATAAAAATCATATCTTAAGATAGTAACCATTACATACTTTATAAAACTTATAAATAATTCTATTCAAAGTTTAAATTAGTCGTTTTTAAAAATGGTATTTTTTGATTTTTATTTCTTTAACATGAAAAATATGAATTGAAGAGAATTAACGATATAATCAAGATATTATTTTCTGAATCTTCGAGTATTAAAAATCAATATTTTAGAATACAACAGCTTTATTAGAAAGATCTTGGATCACTAATTCGTTTTGAATTTCATGGATTTAATTTTTGACTAATGAATGTATAGATTAATATTATCAAAATCTCTTTTTAATTACATGAAACATCATTGTCTATATACATTAATTCATTTCAAAAAAAAAATTATATTCAGTTTTTATTTCCATTGAGGCTTAAGACTATGTCAAACCAAATATGCCTGTACTTATAAAATACAATATATTTGTAAATTTTCCAATGATTTTTTAAATCAAAATATTAAAATTAATCATGTATTTCACTGTTTATTATTTATAAATCTATGCAATAAAATTCAAACGAAATGAATAAAAATATATACAATCCAACTCTGTATTACATAGAATCGGTCAACAACACAAATCGCAAATCATTCGAATATATCAGAACACAAAACACTTGTGCATATGGGCTGTCGTGGAAACCCTTGCATGGTGTCCCGCAGCGACAAGAGCGACATGTACTATACTATATTTTTAAAAATATCATCGAAACGATCATCTCATACTGGCTGGAACCAATACAGCACGATATTATAACTACAGCTACAATATTTGCATCTTTACATCAGTGATACAGTCATTGGTTTTCAACTGGATGCATTGGAATATATTGAATAAGATGACCAACAGTCCATAAAAATTGACTTTTTTCAAACATATATATATATATATATATATATATTTCCTAGAAAATACATTCAACATAATTCCAAGATAAAATAAATAAGACTTTCAAATATTTAAAATCTCTTGCTAAAAAATATTTCTATATTAAATATACGGTTTTAGAACAAATCTTATATTAATTTATCGTTATTTATTCATTAAAACCTGATAATTACACAGTTTCAATGTATCATATCAAACGTTATAAGTAAATAAACTAATTCATTAGTTTAGAGAAAACACTAATTTTACTATATGTGTATGTATACATTCTAGAATTTTCTCATTAATTAACTTCCCCTATATGACATTAATTTTATTTCTATATCTGTAATAAAATACACTATTAAAAGGGGAAATATCATCACAAACAAACAACAACCCCTATTCTTAAATCATATATGTTTCATTTTTATCCATTATTGTATTCAATATCAATCCTAACTATTTGAAAAGAGCTTTTGTTAATCCCTAGTAGTTCTATTAAAGAGATAAATAATTTATTGTCTTGATATAACTTTATTTAGATCTACTTCAAATAAATGGACTTTATTAATAGTACACTCACTGTAATTATCCATATAGTGGAACTTTGGATACCAGATATGATCAGACAACAAATAAACAGGGTAGATAATCACCTGTCGACATAATAACAGCCGCTAGGTCTCGAAACAGAATTGTCAGGAAGCTGAAAGATACATACGTTCTATACACCTGCATTCCAATTATCCACGTGTTGTGTCATACCAAACGAAACATTTATTTATTATCTATTATTTGCAGTGAAAATAGAATCTGAAATGTAACATATTGTATAACTATTTTCGTATCAAATATTTGAATATATACATATATATATATATATATATATATATATATATATATATATATATATATGTAATTGTAATATATGCACAGAAAAATACATATGAATAAAATATAATAGATGATATGAAAAAGATTTGAAACGAGAAATTAAGTTAGTAAAACATTTTGTATGAAATATATTTTATAGTAAAGCAACAATGATGTATCACTACACAATTTCTGTACAAATATACTTGTAAAGGAATAACTATCGTCGTTGAATTTCAGTTAAAATGTATATAATTCATTTGATCAAATATATACATATATATCATCTTTGCGAAATATATACTTTGATAACAAGTTTGTATATCGCATATTATATAAAATATATAAAAAGAATTCAGGTGAAAAAGTCATACAAATTGGTAACATTATATTGATTGATATAATAAATGGTGTTGAACACGGTTCTGTAAATATCGGATATATGAAGAAGTATTGTTGGATTTTTTTTATCAAAGTAATACTAAATTTATTTTCGTAATGATACAGACTTGAAAGAAGTCTTTTCAAATGTATTATGTAAATTATCCAAGTTTAAATATATACATACTTAATACAGACACACATAAGGATATATATATATATATATATATATATATATATATATCAATCCTATTTATTTGATATATTTGTAAATTTAATGACAAACATCTTGTTTGAATTTAAGCATCTAAAAAATAATAATATTAAAATTATATATTATAATATACATAATTGTACAGTACTAATATTAAACAATTGCATTGTTTAATTATATTGCACAATTGTATGTTCAATTATATTGTACAGTTATAAAATATTATACAATATATATGAACTCTAAAGGATATCCAACCAAGTATTAAATTGTTCTTTTTTATTATTTTTCTCCTTTTTATGAAAATTGTAAAGTGGACGAAAACATTTGTAACTGTTCATTTAATGTGTAAATAAATTGTCATTATTTTATGGATGGTATAACGTATAAGAATTTTAAGATATCGAAATTGTGTAAAACATTCAAAAATAATAAAAGAGCTGTGTTTAGGTTTATAAAAGTTTTTTTTTCATATTTATTATCTTAGCTGTCTTAGTAGAAATTTGTTATATTTTCCATTATACAATATATATATATATATATATATATATTCTATTTAGATTGTTTAGGATATTAAAAATATACAATCATTGAATATTTAATAAAATAGTTTCTTTTGAGTAGAATACACTATTTCATAAATTCAAATTTTAATTGTGTTGTTAATTTAAAAAACTACATCATTTACATTAACACATTGCGTAAAATAATTTCCATAGTTCAATTTAATATAAAAAGCGTATATTTTTCAAGATTTAACTTCTATTTACATTAAAAAGGAAACCAAACAAACACACGCGCAAATAAGTGTGTAAAAAATTGACGCGCCGTTAAACACTACATACGGAATCGTGTTCATTATACGTAGGGGATGAAAGAAATGAAATACGCGTAAAAATTTGCACGGTATGAGGTATCCTTTTGTTAGTTGCATATATGTTGCGGGTGTAAGTAAAGATGGCTGCCGTTTATCATGTCTCTGATTGGTCACCCATAACTCATCACAACCCTCGTTCACTTTCTTTGAATGAACTGATGGTCGTCTGTCCGACGTATAGAGAGTATACCCTTAACAGGATGCAATTTCAAGGGAAAATTGTAACCTACACAGAGTAATATGATATCTCGTATAATAGTGATAAAGATCTATTAACTACTGATATCGTCGATAGTACAATCATTTGTCATTCTGACAAAAGAGTATGTATTCAGTATAACGGCCAATAATAATCTTATAATTTATTGATACTATCAAACAATATAAAAACATTTCAATTTCTTATTGTTTCTATTATAAATTCAACAGAAACGACACGTCCGATATATAATAAAATATTACATATAAATACATAAAACAGTCCATCATGATTCATAAGAAAAGATTTAAATATAAACCACAGTTCTTTCAGGATTTTTTTAAATGAAACTTTATTTATCTAAATTAGATTCAGTGGATTCCGCAAGCAACTATTATTTTCAAGTATATACGAAAAGAAAAAATGCTACAATTTATAGAATTACAAAACTGTATGTACTTTTTATCATTATTGTTTTATCAGTACCGATTATATACAGTTCAAGCTGAAAGAAATAATATTAATTTTTCAAATATTACCTTGTACCGTTCTTATAGCATACTTCTATTAGTTATTGTTTTAAATGTACGTTTATACAATATATTTTTTACCTCAAATATGAAAATTCGATTGTCAGGGTCTTCTTGAAATTCTATCATCGTTATTATATAAATATTCTCTCAGCGGAGAAAACTTTGCGAAATCTTAATCTAAACTATTTATTATTTCAATTCAACTACCTATCAAAGTTATCTCAAATTTAATTTATTTTATCTCATAAAATAGTTTAAAATGTGTATCCATTAGAAATATAACAGCATATCATGTACGTTTTTGTAAAGAAAAAAATGATATTTATTTATTTTTTCTTCAAATACACATAATTCAATACACAGAGAATAAAGTTAATTGTATTATCATTATTATTATATTAGAATCAAATATTCTATCAAGAAATCATTTCTAAAATTAATTTAATATCATCAGTAATATACTGTTTATTAATTTTAATTTTCTCTGTAAATTTTCTCTAAATTTTATAATAAATCTAAAAATAAATAACCACAATATTATAAACGTGTGTATATATAGAGAGAGAGAGGGAGAAAAAGAGATAAATAATAATATTTATAATAAAACTAATCAATACGATTCATATAATCCACACAGAAAGCTATTGAAAGTTATTCAGAGTTCAGAATTATGTATTAAAGTTTTAAAATAAATTTCCATTAAACAATGGTTTATAGTTTAGGACCCATTGTCTAATTCATACTTCATTCTAGTTCATCCTTTCTTAAAATTCGCTAATATCGTCGAAATGAACGCAGACAAAAAAAAACAATAGAGGAAGTCGTTTAAAATTATTTTCAGTACGAATTTATTATCATTAAAAGAATTTTGATTTACTTTTAATTTATTTTATATATCATGGACTTATTAGAAAACATTCTTATTATAAATATTCAAATTTAAGTTTCAAATAATTTAAATAAGTCAACAAACATATATATCATTCTTATTGATCAAAAATTCTTATTTAAAATTTCATTTTGTTGTGAAATAAACAATATCATATAAATAAATACATGAAGTTATATATATATATATATATATATATATATATGTGTGTATAAATAACTATACATATTTATAAAACGAAATGATAAAAACTTAATGAAAATAACTCACACAAATAAGCAGACGCCAATCTGACACATCATATTCATAAATATTCAATAATCCGATTTTTAATCAAATTTATGATAATAATACAGATTTATTACAAGCTTTAAACACGTATGATAAACTCGTTGAATAAAATAATAATTACAACTGATTAAAAATATTTTCATGTTACATGAAATGTCTATGATAACATTTCATTCTTTATTCATAATATGAACGTAATTGATTCTTTTCGAAACATTTGTGGAATAACAGTACAATCAGCTAATAAGTGTGTAGGGAAATAAGTATAAACTAAAATTCATTTAATGAAAAACACACGCTAAGTAGAACAACACATAACCATAAATTCATAGCATCAAACAAATTACTTCGTGAAATTCATTAAACGTGTGTTCAAAAATGAATTTGCTTATCAGTGGACAGTTAACAAAAAGCTGTTCCGCACGCTATGTAACGTTCAGTGAATGATTAGTTCATACGCTGTAAGAATTTCAAATAGTATTCTTTTAGTAGACATTTTTTATAAAATTAATTTATACAAATAGTGGTATGATAATGCTCTTTAAATAATGATTTTTGAAAATTACAGTAACAACAAATAAATACCTTCTCTTGAAAAATTACCTTAATTATAATTTAAAACAAACCAATTAAACCAAATAAAGGTATTACCTAATATTTTATTTATACTTTTAAGGAAATTGGCGATAAAGATATAGACGCCAAGTTTCCTTAAAAGCTATAAAAACTTATATGATCATACTTTATTAGCAAATTCAAAACACAGTTTCACTTTCATTTAGAAAGTATGTTATTTATATCATATAAAATGGTTTTAAATTGTGTACAACACAATTTTAAATTAAAAATTTTCATTAATATGGAAAAAGGGAAATAATTGTTAACCTTTCAGAACATATAATAGATATCTGAAGGTAGAAAAGGGAAGACCTAGAAATAATATTAACGAGAGAATTAGAAAACATAGGAACTTGGCATATATATATATATATATATATATATATATATATATACATATATATGATAAAATTTAACAAGATGGCAATAATTATATTTATAGATCTATTTATATGCTATTAATCTGGTAATTTGTTTAAATGTATAGACAAGAATATAATTTATATATAAAGATAAATGATGAATTGTCGGTTCATAATTTTGACATGATTGTTATTAAGGATATTTTTAATGAGAAGAAATCATAACTGTTTAATATAATTATGACTCGGTCGTCATGTATTCCATGAACGAACAATAACTGTCTACGCGTCGACTGTTTTCCGTCAAGATACCCCGCAACGGAATATTCACGAAAATTGCCATGAAACAGGCATGCATCTACACATTGTTATCGTTATAAAACATGGTCAACCGTTGCACTAGCGTGCGGTCTATATTCAATGTAATTTTAAAAACATTTCAACGAATATCAAATCCATGATAAAGATATTTTTAATTTACTACCACAAATTGTATTCTCAACACATGAACATTTTTAAAATTCGAATACAACAGCTATTTCAAACAAAACTAATATATATTAACACGTTTGAAATTTCGCACGGGAAATGTAATTATTAATTATAATGAAAACAATTTTCGATTTAGATTTTTATTAAATAAATTAACACTTTCTCTATCGTTTAATCAATACATCTCAAAGATAATAATTAATGTTCCAATCGTCATATTTCACCTACAAATTGAAAAGCTCACTATCTCAATGGTAATATATGATTTCGATTATAAAATAGAAAATATGAACCATTTAAACCATCAGTTGTGAGTTGTGTGCAGTGAAAGTAATATATTAAAAAATAATTCAGTTTATATAAAAAATACTATTAGGAAAGAATGGGTAAAATGAAAAATAAAAAATGTATTCTCTCTCTTGTAAACCTAGTCAAATGGTCTTGATGGGATGTCAATCAACTAATATTAATGGTTGTTCTAAAATATTTAAGCTCATGCTATTATGATGAAAGTCATTCAAAATCCAAAATTTTAAGATTTAGACAACTAAGTCATCCCAATAATGTCATATTTTATGTTTATGTACGATATGAAAGTTCCCAAACTGTACATGTTCGAGTTGCTTTAGTTCATAACACAAATTTACTTCAGTATCTTGACATGTCGAATAGTCGAATTTTACTAAAGTTCAGTGCATTAAATTGACAAAAGTAATATCTCCAAAATGGCAAAGTTCTGTCCAAGTTTTTATAATATATGTAATCTATTGTATTTTTTACAAAGTGCTGCATGTGTTTTGTATATTATTATTAGAAATTCATTTGAATTATTTTCTTCTCGTGAAAATTTATCTCAATGTACAGTGAAATAAATTTCAATTGAACAGTTATAAAATTTATTGTAATATAGTAGTATAGAAATCAAAAATGTATTATCGTACAGTGATAAAAAAACAACTTAAATGATCTAAACAATTTTAAAGTAAGAACATAGATAAAGTATCTGTTTTTAATGAGATATAACATAATTTACAGCAGATTCAAATTCATGTTATATTAGTTTAATACAAGTCTCTCTCAAATTAGTATATAATTATATATATATATATATACAGACATAAGTCAACGTATATATTTGTATATACATGTGAATGGATACATACATAATAAAACGAACATTTTTATGTGGTATTAGAGTAACTTTGTCAGTACGCCGCTGGCTAAAGAAGCCTCTTTGTTGAATGCACATTCATCGACAGCATTAACGTTTGACACATACCCTCATATGCTTATTCGAATGCGTCGGCTATATGTATTAATGCATTTGTAAAGAAAATCATATTTCAAAACGTGTTTGGACCGTCTCATTATACACTGCAAATGATTTACATTTGCAGACAAGTCGAGGACTATGCTAGGATGTCACGACGTACATTTTATTAACCTTTAACTGCTAAATATTTTTATATGTATATATGAGTTCGATGACTGAGATTCTTTTTACCATACTTCGTATTATTGTTATCTTATTCAAGTTTAAGTCATAAATACATACATGTATATATATATATATATATATATATATATGAATATATATATACTGAAGTTTATAAAAATAAAATCAAAGTACACCAAGTAAAACTTAATTAAATATAAATACTTTACAATCATTCTAAATCATATAAAATGTTTTTTTATGAAAATGTAAATGTAACACGTATTAAAAATAAATATTTTCACAAATAATTATAGAATCAAGCAATTATTTACATTGAACACACAATATATATTTATTCATCTTTTCAAAATATTTCAAAAGAGTCATATCTTAAAAAATTAATTAATTTAACAACACTTTTTATCTGGACGTTGTCTAAATTCATAATTATTTATAAAAACTGTATTATCATATATACCGTTGTTTGTAATATTATGTATGTTACAGACTAATTTAAAAAAATGTTTTAAGCACACCGGCGCTAATATCCTCATTAGTGAATACACCGTTAAAGCTAAACAATCAATCAACCAATCAATCATTTGAGTGTTAGAAGTACACATTAAGTAACAATTAGGAAATACTTGTAAATAAATTAGTTTATATGCAGAATTGAAATACACGCCGATATACGGACCAATAAGAAAGACACACCAAAAAGAGAATCATGCCGTAGGCAGTTATATTTTTCAAATGAAAGTACAGTGGCGTTACTTAAACCAGTGTACTTATAATAGAATTCCGAACAAGTAACAGTTCAATTGATTAAATCACAACATGTACAATTTATATACTTTTAACAACAGAGTTCTGAAAAATGATGCAGATTTTTAAATAGTAATTTATGGTATATTTTGAAATTTGTAAATGTTTTTTTAAAGAATAAGTATGAATATATAAAAATTAATGTCGAAAATAGTGTAAAATTACAAAACAGTAGTAAAAATTAGAACTTTTAGATATGTAAAATAATAAACTTAAAATACATTCATTAAGAAATTCGATAGATAATTAAATAAATATGGAAATAGACATGCTACATTTCCAATTAATATTTGTTTATATATAAGTAAAATATTATCAACCGTTTTCATTAAATTATTTTTAACCATTTCCAAGCATGTTGGTATAATGAACTTTTATAATGTCGAACTTTTTATTTAAAACAAACTTCATTCTCTTGACAGAATCATGTGTATTATTATAAAAAGAATATATGATATTTACAAGATATATAAACATAATTTCATATATAATCATACATTAATTAAAATTATATTTCAAAAAGATAGAAATTCGTACCATATAAAATCTGGTATACAATAGAAATGTATACTTTTAGAATGGCCTGTAACTTGTTTACCTGATTTTCTATATATTATATGTACGCCTCTGACTTAGAGGCGTCGCTCGCTGTGAGAATGGCCCCTAAATCATTCTCTTCAGATTGTTACGTCCATCTAAGTATACTCAGCGTTCACGCTGACATCTATGGCTCCTTACTAATGACACAATTTATTTTCGCATAAATTATTTAAATGAATACCATCGAATTATCCAACCTAGTACGTATACATACATGAGATTACTATTTTGATATTTATTTTTTATTCAAGGATTAGTGAAAAAATGTTAATTTATTGTCAGAAGTTAACGATATGTTCACGTGTGTCTACACAAATATTTAATCCCCGGCAATATTACCTGTTCCCCCATTTCTTCATGACGAGTATTGAATAATTTATTTATTTTTATATCCATTGTGATTTTATTTTTATTTCAAAATATACATTAGGCGTATATAGGTGAGTTTTACATTTTGAACGTTAAATGTTTATTTGATATTTACTTACGCCTACGTGTATCGAATCATATCTAATCCTCAAATAATCAATAAATATTATGATTACGATGCTGTCATTACTTTTCGCATAATTTCAAATAAGAAATCGTTTTATCAAAAATAAATACTTGTTTCTTTATTTTACATCATATAAACTCTAATAAGTTGATATAAACTAAGGATGAGTTGCCTTATTCAAAGATTATCATAGAAAATAAAATAAAAAATTAATATGTTACATCTCCAAATCTTATAACCAAATTTCATTAATAACTGAAATAACTATTGTCTTATTAACATTGTAATCGTCTAAATTTATATCTTATATAAATCAACAAATTATTAAAATATATACAAGTATATTAAGCACTGTGTATTAAAGCTTTGAGATGTTTTTAAAACACCTTTTGTCTTTCATAGATAATACTTTAATCCAATAGTTTAAAGTCTATTTTAATATTCATATTTCTATATTCTGTGGTCCAGCGGAAAAAATTATATAATTATATTCATTTTTAATAGAAAATAATATCATTTATTTTATTTTATCATTTTTATAATTAAAATTGCAATTATTTCAAATTTTCCTTAAAAATATATAGATAAAATTCTAATCTATTGATTAAAAGAGAGGTTTTTTTTCACGTGCTTAGATTAATAATCAAATATGAATAAACACTTTTATATATTTCTATGCAAGATAAACTTTAAAACATGTATTATCTTCTTTATTCAAAATTTAATATTTATACTGACACATTATATTAATACAAGTGCTATTATTAAATATTTCTCATACATACTTAAGATATAGATATGATTAAATCAAAGTACATAAACCTGTAGTGTTACTAAAATTCAGCTCTCATTGAACGATCAACTGATTACAATTTCTAACGAAATACGATGAAAACTTAATCTTAGCTTGTAATCATTTTATAAATTAATAACTGTCTGGAAACCTTTAATTAAATTTTAATCGTATTAATAGCCAACAGTTTTATTCAAAAATGTTCATACACTTACGGCAAGATCACGATTACTTGAAACAATTCTCTGTAATCAGATTAGCGATAAATTTTATAAATTGTAAGTGAAATATTATCTAAAGAAATAAATATAATTTCACTGATTGAATGCATTTTAAAAAGGATATTCCTTATTAATAAATTATAATTAATTTAATATATTTTCATGTATTGTATGTACTGGGTATCTCAAAAGTCACTATCTATTTTGAAAAATAATGGGAATTAAGAAAAATGGGTTTAGACATAAAAAATATATTTATTTTAAAGCAAATTCAATAAATAATTAATACTATTCATGTATCTGTCCACACTTGGCAACCATCAGTGTCTACAGAATTCAAAGCGATAAATCGTTTCCCAGAACACACTTTCCAGCCTTTGAGGTGTTATTTTCTGAATTGCATCGATAATACGATTTAGAAGTTCGGCTACATATCTAATTCTCCTACCAATGTACACCTTAGACCTATGAAACCACAGGCAAAAAAATATAATTGTTTTAAATAGGGTGAACGTGCTGTGCATGGTCTTGTGCCTCTACGAACAATCCAGTGATCTGGGAAACATCTTGCATGTTAACACAAACACTCGTTCATCCACGTTCATCATCAATGATATGGATCTAGAATATAATCTTTTTTTTCAAATACACAAATTTGCATCAGAAGTATATATATATATATATATATATATATATATATATATATATATATATATATATATATATATATATATATCTTTGTCAGCATAGTATTTTTTTAAAAAAAAACATCCAATCATTGAAATAAATAGTGACTTTTGAGACACACAAACACACCCACACATATATATATATATATATATATATATATATGTATATATATATACATGTGTATATATATATATATATAAGAACATAATCAATTTGATAAAACTTGCAATTTACATTTTTCATCGTGTAATCATACAAAGTAAAATCCCGAGGAATTATGGAAAATGATTTGTGAAAGGATATTAAAAAGGTCTAAAAATTAATTACATTATACAGGACAATATACTTTAATATATTATGATTACACTGCAAAATAAATAATATTCGACATAATTTTACAATACATTTTTTTATTTAAATCAAATGGAAGATCCTATAACTGCAAGGCATTTATTTTGCATAAATTTTAAGAATTATTAAAGGTAATGGTCAAATATCTGGAAAAAACTACTAAGTACTTTATAAAAATATAATAGAGCTTTAATGATTAAGTATGAATACACCATATATTACACATACTGTTATTTACTAGAAATGTAAACAACAGTTACTAAAAATATAGTGTTCACAAAAATATTATCTATGTAAGCCACAAACTAGTACTGGTTTGCAATACACTGAAACTAATATACAAGCATGGAAAAGTAAAATTCTAAAACAACAGATAATAATTATAACAGTAGAGACTAAAATCTTGAAACATGCATACAATTTGTACTTGAAAAGTATATTAAAACTGTTTCCTGAAAAATAGCTCGATTTTTTTAAACATATCAAATAACACGCCCGAGAATATTCCAAAAAACCAGTGCAGTTGGGCTTAATTTTTTTAAAGCCTAATTTTTATTACTTTTAATAAAATAAAGTACTAAGTATTAATTGGCACTCAGCATTAAAATAAATACTAGTGGTCGGTAAAGATGAAGCCGCCTCATACTTCTCAACTCATAGGTAATTATATTTTTGATTAACAATTCACAATTAAACCGAACAAAATGTTTATAAATATATTGATATGACAAAATATGAATACTGATTGTAATAGTAATTCTAGTAATATTGAAAGAACGATATTTTGTTGCAACAAAAATACGTTTGTGTAAAATTTTAAGTAAATACTAATTTATTAAGCTTATATATGTAGAAGTAATTATTAAAATATTTTCACAATACAAAAGTTAACAAATATATAAAAAAATATTAAACAAAATGAACACAAACTTCCAATTACTAAACCATAATCTTTATCAGACCATTCAAAAAATAAACATATCTAAAAAAGCAACATTAAAAAATAGATCTAATAACAAATTCAAATAATCTCAACGATCATTAAGAAAATACTGAAATATCTACAAGTTTTGTTGCATCATAATTAAATTATTCTTATAAATATATTTAAACAATTATATATATATATATATATATATATATATATATATATATTAACTCAAAATACTTGTATAGATTTGAAGAAAATCGGCTTTAAAAAATATAATTAAGTCAAAAATACTATAAAAATATATACTAAGCACAATTACTAAGGCATATATCTACTTTTTATAACATTCAGAAAATTATCAGTAAGTATTGAGCCATCTTTTTAAGGTTTTCTGAAAATCCAGAATAGATTAGCTTATTATACGCATACGTATATATATATATATATATATATATATATATATATATATATATGTATTGTTTTCATATAGGATTATATCAAAAAATAAATAACTTACTTTCAGTTGATTAACACATGGCTTGTGATCTAATTTTTTGGAAAAACTACTTATTTGTAATATACTTTTTTTTACTTAAAATTTATATTCGTTTTCTATTTGCTTATTTGATCGCGCTGTATTTTGTATACATTTTGTTTCAGATGATCATATCTTACCATTGTCAAATGCAAGATTAATATTTCGCTAATTATTGTACATAAATATTGTAAATATTCCATTCTGTAGTAACATAGAAGTACTTTATTACTTAGATACCATAATAATCTAAATAATTCATATACAGATATTACATTCTAATACAAATAACTAGCTTTTTGAAAATCGGTTGTCTTATACGTATTTTTTTGACCAAATAAGTGCTTATTCTTGTGAATCAATCAATTAAAATATTAATCAATTAAAAGTATTCTATATTCCTAAATAGGTTCAAAATATACTATCCCAGCCTTTTGGTTATAATTTATATTCACATATTTAAATTTTCTTTTTTCAACTATCGCAACAAATACAAAACATCAATTATTTTTTTTGGTACTAGCATTTCTATTTGCAAAAATCACAAGATCTCGTTATCGATGTTTTTTTCTTTTTTTGTTATTAACTAAGATACACAATAGTACAGACGCGTTAACTCTTTCGAGACATTATATTGCGTTGATTATTATTATAAATATAAATCTAATAGTAAAATAGAATTTTTCGTTAAATGTCAAATATATATCAAAATATTATTAGTAAAAGTCATTAGCGATATACATAATAAGATCTAAACGTTCATACTATAACAAGTATTTATTACTTTAATTCGATAAATCCATTCATATAAGTAATTGTCCAATTAGTACATAATTTTTAATTATTTCACTACAATATTTTACTCTATATACCTTTTTCTGAATAAAATATCGATATTTTTAATCTTCTAGAAATTAGTTGCTCGCGATTTGGTTCTATCTTAACATCAAGTTAATTACTTTTAATAAATATTCAAGCATATTATAACTAAAACACCAATAATAATAGAAAATAGTACCAAGTATTCAAAACATTAAATATAGGATATTTTTTGTTTTTACTCCTGTTTCTTCATCCGTGGAAAAAGAAATCCAGATCGTTTAGTTCTTACTAAAATTAAAAAATAAATTTTTAACATTAATTGATTCATTATTTAGAATTTTAAAGCACGTCAGCAACTAGAACTATTATTTTGGAAAGTAATGTTGCCTAATTATGATATGTAACTACGATCTACATTTTATCTAATAACAATTTTTAGTTTGATTAAATATTGAGCATACCTACAATACATTAAATGAATATATTATTCCATTACAAATGTTATTATACATCATACGAAATATATGTATGTATAAATATATGGGTTTACACTTCTAGGATCTAGTTTTATTTTCTGTTTTAATCACACGATTAATGTAGAATGGACGTGACGAGTTTTCACGACAAGGAGACTTGAATTCCGCACTCTTAAACCTGTAGTTTTAGTAATATTTTAAACTATACGCACGCCATACATTCGTTAATGAAATATTCGCATGTTTGTGTCAAGATTGCAAAATTGCGATAAAGAAAATTCGATTGCATTCAATGCGATCTAGTTCTAAAAATGCACAGAGCTGATTTTGATTTTTAACGTTTATTTCAAAATCGTGTCAAGAAAGAGTTAAGCGGAAATGTATAAACAAATAGTGTTGACGTGGTACACACAGTTATATATATATATATATATATATATATATATATATATATATATATATATATATATATATTGTTCAAAATTTACAATTTCTAAAACGTTTCAGGCCTTCATATATGTATTGTATTAATAACAGAAATTGACTATCTTCATATCATCCACACGTACTATTCGGTTCAAAATATATCTGGTATTTGTAAATAGTTACGATCCCAATAACCACCGGCGTACAGCCAATCGTCTTGCTTTGTATATGGATTTGGACCAGGATAAAACCAACGTGGTGTCCATTCATCACACTTTTTACCACGCCTTGATTTTCGTGCGTCTCGTTGTTTCTCTTCTAACCGTGTTTTCTCTTGACCAGCACCGTCAATATCACCTTGTTCCAGTTTTCGAATATCTGGACGTAATCGTGAATCTGTAGGACAAAGCGATTTTTTCATACCAGGCTCCATTTCGTTCAACGACATTGCAAACGTTGTGAACTGGTAATACTATAACAAAAATATATAAATGGAATTCATTTGTATACAATACTTTCTTTCAAACTGATTTATTGGTAAATTTATAAACATTTAATTCATTTCTTACTTCTCCGCTATGAGAAGGTCGTGGATTTGCTTGCCATAAAATCACTGAGTTCGGTATTTCGAATGGAAAAGTTGAATCTCCAGTTGGAACATCTTCAGAAGCATCTAATTCTGAGTCATCCACACTCTATAAAGAATCAATCATTGTATATTATTTCCACCATGAACTGTCCATTATTTGAATTCTTCTGATCGTATAAATATTTCGTTACTTTTCACTTATCTTTTAAAGCTAAATAATTAAATAATTACATCACATATATTTACTTTCATTTTTATAAATTCGTAAAAATCTTACACGTGCATATTTTTTTTATTTGTTAGTTTTCTTTTAAACTTCAACTCAGCACATCACAACACTATGATAATGAATCATGTCATTTTACTTTATATCTAAACTTAATTTATACTGAACTCTTTATGAATCGATATTTATACATATTTCATTATTCAAAAACAGTAATAGTAATAATTGGAATCAATCAACTGTTTAGAACGACAAACCAAATTAATCAAAATCAAAAATAATTTATCACTGATTTATAGTCAGTATTTGATTTGTTTATGAAAGTATGTGCAAACATTATAATTCATTTTCCTAGTCTTAGATTTTCTAAATATGCATATTATTTAATACATTTTTATCTTTCACAAAATATATTACAGGACTTGTATCGAACTGATAAAAAATATTCATCTTTTTAAGATTATTCAAAGTGCAACAAAATAATATTCTAATATTATTAGGCACGATATAATAGATAACGAGGAAAAATTCAACTAAACGATCATCAAACAGACAAACTAATTTCTGTTCAATCGTTATCTCTTCTTCCATTTTCATAACAATATCGTACAAGAATAATTAAAAATATTAAGAAAATAAAACTATTATTTGAAAAAATACAGATAAAATATACCTCTTGTGTAGAATTTGATTTAAAAGGTCCCATCTTAAGACTATTTAATTTAGCAATCACTTTACGTGGAGTGTGAGATGGTGATTCATTAGGACTTTTACTACGACAATCAGTCATATCGTTACGGAATTTTTGTATATTATCTCGCATAAATTCTTCATATGAATTGATATCAACACATTTTATAAATTCAGTCCATTTACCATACAGATAAAATAATTTCTTTTTCCTTAAAATGAAACTCATACATTAAACTATTCTTTTACTACGATTCTAAAACAATCTCAAGTTATTTATAATTTTTGATTTTAAATTCTAATTAATCACCTGATCTTAATATAATTTCTTAAATATCTTAAATAAAATTAGTAAAACACGATATAAATACCAACACAACTAACAATCAGAAGCAGAACTGTTACAAACGATTCGTAACACTTGTAAATCACGCTCTTAAAATCGTTTAAACTGGAAAAAGTTTTATTTAATTTATGATATTTGTCATTTAAAACAAATAGCGTAAAGTTTAATATATAAACTTATAATTTAATACAGAAATATTTCTAAAAAAACTCACATATTTATTAGTATTTTAACAATGTGTATTGACACACACTTTATACTTTTTATATCAGAAAAAATAAATCAATCAAAAAAAAGCTTTCAGTAATAAAAACGTACGATTTATCTACTATGAATCCATCAACCCTGTGTAGATCTTTACTATTAGATCCTGCAGACTTAAATGTGAGTATAGCACGGTGGCCAGTTGAATGATTTACAACTTCCATGGTCCCATATTGTTCCATCCAGAGACGTCCCACAATAATATTATGAACACAGCAATTAACATTAGTCCAAGTATATGCTTCATTCCACCTGTTTAATAAATCCTTAATTACTTTGATTATACTATAAAATTTTATCTGTACAGTGATTGTACAATAACATAATATAAAAATAATACTCATAGTAAATTTCTGAGAAAATAATAATAATAAAAAAAACAGCTTTTCTTTAAATACGCAAAGAAGAAAGTGTAAATATAATGATTTAAAATGCATAAAAGAAGACATAAAGTATTAAAGGAATAAAATCTAACATCATAACAATATCTGCGTAAGAAAATTTAGAAAAAACATTTAAATAAGATGTACAATGAAAAATCTGTGTGGATCTAGATAAGTGTACATCTTTTTAATTAAATAAATTACACTAGACAACAAAATATGATATTATTTTCATATACCTCGGCAGTTCCACTGTGACAACACCTTTTGGCTGTATTTCTACACTTTTGCCCCAAAACTTTAACTTGGGATGAATAGAACCATGAAATACCCATTTGTCTTTGCAGTCGGCATGAAACGCAGATATCGGTGGATGGTGACTAACTTGCTCACATAAAATACGAAACTCCGGTCGCTCTAGTTCAAAAGTTTCACCTAACAATGGATTGAAAGGTTTACCAAGTCTTTCCCAGTTGGACGCGAGAGCACTGACTGCAAACCCAGCCACATATTTCATACGATCAATGACATTTGTCTGTTCAGAAGCGGTACGAAGAAGTTCAGCATATTCCATATACTCAACCATACGTTGAAGAAAGCTCAAAGGTTCGTTAAAAATGATAGGCATGGTGATTTTGCTTAGTTCTTTACCAATGCAATTTTTTAATACTGACCAAATATTAAAGTCATTTCGACTTATCATAGGTACAGGTAAAATTTCTCTGAAATAATATTGACCTTTTAAAATTCGACATTAACATCAATCAGACTATTACTACATAGTTAATGTGATTTAGTACTGTCCAAATGGTGCAATTTAATAACGTCACACAATATTTTTATTAAATAATTAAATCACAAAAAGTATAACTATAAAACACTGCAGCAGTTGGAGAGTTCCTGAATAAAAAGTAGAAAGGAAAGAAATCGTTTTCTACAAACTACTCACTTCAACACCTTTCGCACATATTTTCTCTGAAGAACAACACCAATCTAAGAGTCATGCCTGAAGAAGTTTTTTCTACTGGGTGCATACATTGTAAGGACATTATAAATGGTATACAATTATCACCTGTATCGATGTTCTTTTTTATCATCACTGGATTGGAAAGTCTGTTCAGATGCCATCTGGAATTTCCGTCTTCAATGCTAACTAACGAGACAGCCCACAAATGCACACACTCACTTACAGCAAAATACATCCGGTTATATTCGCACTTTCGCAACAGACTCAGAGAACAATTCAACCACTACATCGTTTTAATAGCGATATAAAAGTTGCTGTTAACGATTTATCGAGCATTAAGTCTTGCCTGTAACCACAGAAAAGAAGTCTCGACTCAGTTATTAATGTAACTTTTTTATCTATCTTATTAATACTTATTATTCATTGATTTCATATTCAATGAACCACAAATGTAAACAAACGTAATATCTCTAAATTACAAGAGACCTCATAATTTATTTTACAAATTTCGTCTAAACTGTGTACCAAAACAGACAAATACACACATATCTATTTACATATACATATATATATATATATATATATATATATATATATATATATATATATATATATATATATATATACATAAATACGTATGTTTTACAGATTATAAATAATTAGTATTGTAAAATAAAAGTGTGATTACGTTAACATTATATAATACGGAATCGAATTTTATCAACCAGTTTTTAAAAAACTACAATACACTCCCGGATGAAAGATATGAAAAACAAATTGCTAGTTCGTTTTGAATTAACGAACAAAACTGATATTTAAATTCGCGATTATATTTAAACGAAAATAAATTATACAATTGCATTTTTCCACTTATCATAAAATTCAAAAACAAATTTAAATCAGATAGATATTTACAAATTATCGGTTTTAAATCTTATCATACTCCAAATACTCAAAATACTTTAAATAAATATCCATTAAATTATTGTTTAGCTTTTTTTATAAGTTTACAATAATGAATATACTTTTCACATGTAATAAATAATTATATTTTAAAATTATTTAAAACGCCAATTATTAACAAATGGATTAAATAACTTTACCAATAATACAATTTGTCAAAATATTAATTAATTTGATTTTTTAAACACAAATAAAGTAAAAAAGTGATACAAAATTTAAAGGATACAGAAAAAAATTCACAATTTAAAGAAAACAGAAAAGCATAGAAAGCAAATTAAAAGACAAACGTATTGATTGATTAATAACGATATATATATATATATATATATATATATATATATATATATATATATATATATATATATATATATATATATACATATATATACATTAAATATATTAATAGAACCTTTTTCGATGTAACTTAGCTATCAAGACTAAAATGTATGTGTATGAATTTATTTTTCAATCAGCTATTTACTTTCTTAATGAAATATGATGTGTGTATATCACAAAATTAAATTCTAAATTATGACGCATTGGTTACCACCACAATGTATTAGTTATTTTCTATGACTACCTCGCAACTGGTAAGTATTGAATATACATACATACATACATACATACATATATATATATATATATATATACATATACACAGAATCATATTTATACATAAACTAAGCAAGCTTACATCTTACAATTAGAGCCTCACATTACAGTAGGCCTCCACTTCAATATAGTAAAATTATTTATTAGTTTTACTTATCTGCTACAAGCAAAAAAGTGTGTTTATATAAATAAAATAACAATTTTTCTAAGAGCCTGGTAATTAAAAAATATTCACTTATTGTTATTTTGACAAGCAGAGACGTATAATTTAAATTGCTATTATTTGATATTTTTCATTTTTCAGTATTATTAATTGAAATGTTATTAAATCGAACAGTTTAATTTCTTATTAAGATTTTTGAATATTATTTAAAAATGTGATTTACATTCTATAATTCGTATTACATTTTTTTATCACAATAATGTACTTTATTATTACTATTTCTTTTTTCAAAAAATACTTGCTAATGAAATATAATACAAAAGTTTAAAGTAATCAATTTTATAAAAATTAAGAATTCTATTATTTTATTTTTAATAGAACATACATAATTAATAAAAACGAGTCAATGTACAGTTACCACCCGACATTTATTTAAAAAATTAACATATTTCGCACATGTGATAAAATTATCCAAATTATCTACATTATTTATTAGAAATGTTTTTTTAATTTCATTGTTTTAAATTGCAACAAAACAAATCGTTAAGAATATTTTTTTAAATAATGAACTTCACTTATTTACAAGACGAACTGCTTAATCTTATATTCGTTTTTATTCAGTTTTAACAATCTTTAAATCTGTAATTGTTATTTTTTATGAAATTCGAAAGAATTGTTTAAAAAACACTGAATATATATATATATATATATATATATATATATATATATACGTGTGTGTGTGATTTATAAGTTGGCGATATTGCACAACAAGTGAAATTTATTGATGTAACAACCTATACATGATCATATTTGTATTAAATGTATGGATATGTATATTTTTTAAATGTTATTTTCTTTTCTAATCTTATTTTAAATATATTATCTCCATCCAATATTTACCGATAATTATATTTAACAGAGAGATATTAATAATAAAATATTACATGTTTTTACAGTGCATATTTTTATTTAAATATGAAATTAAATACTTTTATATAACAAAACTTCAGTATGCGTTTTATATTCACATGTTTGAAAACTGATTGTTTTTGTAAAGCACACAAAATATCAATATTATATATGTATGTATGTATATATAAATATATATATATATATATATATATATATAAACAGGTTACAACTAACTTTCTATATATATATATATATATATATATATATATATATATATATATATATTTAAAAAAAATAAGAGATCGATGAAAGCATAAGTAGATGCAGGAATAAAATATCTACCCTTAGGATGAAAACCGTAAGACGTTCGTGTACCTTTTTATTGAAACAACAGCTGGTAAACACCTTGAAAATCCATACCGTACAAGAAGAAATGGTTAACAACCACTTTCAAACAAACGATTTCCCATAAGGGCAATAAGAGACCTAGATTTTGGTCAGCTGGTTGTCTTGCGCTGAATAGTCTGATATTGAAGACGATCAATGTTTTGTCACTGTACACGCGCGTCAGAATATTATTATTGTAAAGCGTTCTAAGGCATTGTTGATTATACGCATTAATAATGTTCGTTTTTATTTATTCAAGTGGCCGACCCACCAACTAATAAGAAAATATCTTATTTATAAATTTTATTAAACATAGTATACACGTACGAAATGAATACAAAACTGACGAACGATTTGTAATTGAAATTTTCAGAACGAATCAGATGTACTACGCAGGTGCAGGTGTTTTATAAATCTGCAAAAACTGCGCATATTCACATATATAACGATGTTCCTATCGAACTTTACCAAATACTAGACGAGTTCATATCCATAATGAGCAGATTAACTTATATGCTTTCACAGTTAATTAAAACACATGGATTTAGTTTCTAAATATTTACCAAACCTGAACAAAGCAATTTTTCCCATCCACACTATTTATCCATTTTAAATATATATATATATATATATATATATATATATATATATATATATATATATAAAATATATATATATATATATATATATATAATCATCATTGGTCTCTGTTAATCCACTGCTGGATAAAGGTCTCTTCCATGATTCTCCATTTCGTACAATTGAATGCCTCTCTTCTCCACTGATTTACAATAAAAATGTTAATTTCCTTATCTCCCCTATTAATTGGTCTCTTCCTTGGTCTTTTTATATTCCTTGATTCCCAATTAATAATTTCTGATATCCATCAGTTGTCTTCTGTTCTTGCAACATACCCAGCCCATTTCCATTTCAGACTCTTTATTCTTCTTATTACATCTGTGACTCCTGTCTGTTTTCGTATCCATTCTATTCTTTTCCTATGTCTACTTGTTATTCCTATCAAGTATCTTTCTATACTTCTGTATTGTTCGGAGTCTGAATGATTTTGGTGTTAAGCACCTATGTTTCGGTGCCGTAGGTAAGGACTGGTAGTATACATTCATCAAATACTTCTTTCTTCAACAAAGTGGAATTATTGATTTAAATATCGAGGTGTTTCATCCAAATGAGTTCCATCCCGTTTTTATTCTCCTGTTTACTTCTTTAATAAATGATCCATATCTGTCGATAAGCTGGTCTAGACAGACATACTTCGCAACTTCTATTTCTGTTCATTTTATTTCAATTTTCTCCCGACAGACAAATGTAATAAACACTTTTATTTCTGAATGGTTCATATTTATGTCAATTTTTTGACTAGCATCATCTAATTCTTCATCCTCTTTTGTAACTCTTCCGGAGTACTTGCGAAGATATCATCAAAAAACCGAAAGTGACTTGATTTTTCGCATTTTATTTCGATTCTTTTATCCTCTCAATCAAGCGATTTGAATACTACACATATACAGGAATATCCCGATTTACGACGGGTTACGTTGCGCAAAATTGCGACTCGACTTAAAACTACTTAAATCAGACCAAAATGGACATACGAGTATACCAAGCAATGTAAATCAGATAATTTAAAATAATGTATGTATATACGGATATGTATATATTACGGAAATTTATTTATAAATTAATAGACATTTTTGTATATACATATATGTATATAGAAATATATTTCGCAAGAATACTATACATATGTATGTGTATACATTATACATTTTGCATATGTATTTGTTAATTTGAGTTCTTAATTAATCCATGCTTTCATTTGAAGAGATGGTAGTAGATGATAATAAATATCGAGTAGGGATGAGAATTATTTTATGACTTTAAATGAAGCGTCTTCAATCGGGATATTCCTGCATATATATATATATATATATATATATATATATATATATATATATATATATATATATATATATATATAAAATTATAATGTTATTTTATTGAGAAAGTAAAAATTACACCTCAGATTTTAAAATATAACGACGATGATCAAATAGACAAGTACACTACAAAATTTAAAAATATAATAATGAAACAATTTTCAATGTAAATCCCAATATATCTAATGATTTCGTTCCCTTAATAAAAAATAACATGTTATATTTCAATAATGTTCTTTTAAAAAGATATATTATTAAGTAAATAACCAAAAACAAAATAAGTCTCTGGAAATATAATTATTTACATTAACACAAAAATGATAACTGGAATTTATTATAAAAACAATTTTATTTATTTGTTAAAACATATGATAAAAGGTTTTATGATGTATACATCTTACAATATAATGGATTAACCACTGTACTAGATATCAAAGAAATCGATACCAAACTCACTGAACTGATTAAATAAATATTTATATCGAACATGTCTATGTATGTTCACATTATAATTATTAGTAGAGAAATGAAATTTTTATTTCTTCATATTCAAACACTTCTGCCTTCTATTAAAAATCTTGAACATATTTTCTTTCATAGACTAAAATACGTTGATGTATAATAAGGGCATGTTTTCAATTAAAAAAATGATCAACTTTATTCAAATAGCCAGTATTCTACTTATTTTTTTTTTATTCTGAAAATACAATGAATACAATTGACCTTAAACAGTTATTCCTTAGAAAATAAATCACATACTAAATATTCAATTGAAAGTTGACCTAAAAACTTCTACAAAGTGAAAATGAAAATTACATTAGCAGAAATGATTTTTTCTTAGTACAAAAATATTTTTATTCAGTTGTTCCTATTAAGATATATTCTTCTTTGATAAACAATGTGACGTCTGGAAAAAATAGAAAGTAATTATATATTTAAAAAATGATTTTTATTAATCATAAATAAATATTTCTACATATTATTCCTAATGAAAAAAATAGTTTTTAATGTGACCTTTAAAATCTAAAACAGAAATTAAAACAACACGTTTAATACTAACAGATTTTATTATGATATAAAAAGGGTATTTGTAAAAAAATACGACACACATTCGATTTCTATTTATTTGCACTTAGAAAGTACAATGAATGTTTAAATGACAACTTAACAGTATAAAAAGCTTAATGTTAAATGTCGTTTGTAAGCCAGTGCTTTCTTATGCTATAATACTAATCTTCGTTTTAGTTGAATAAATGTACTACTACAATATTTCATACCGCCAATCACACCAAAAGATTAAATACATAATAATTATGTTGTGTGATTTTTGTAGTTTTTATAGCCTGCAAGTTTTTAGTATTGAACTAATCTATTTACTGTGTTATTTTAACTGTTAAGAATCTTAAATATGGACAGTACATTACAAAAAAAATAACCCATACAACATACAAATTATTTCAATGGCTATAAAATACTGTAGATATACAATTACTCAATCACATTAATTACAAACTTATCATAGACATAGCTCCTGAAATGTAACACTCGTTTATTTGTGTATGTAATATTATCGTGCTTTACAATAATCAAGTATGGAACTAAAGCCAAAATTATTAAATAAAGCATAAGGTATTAAGTATAAAAATTAACTGTAGTTTGGTTTTACATAATGGTCATATTTAACTCAAGTTAAATATAGCTCGTTTTTGTTCTTGCAAATAATATATAGTGTCAATAAATGATTTGTTTTTATAGCAATTTTTATTTCAATTATAATTTAATTCATCAGAACAAAACAGTATCTTTGTATTAAAATGTGTAAAATAAATATGTAAATATACAGTATTGAAAAATGTTCATTCTAACACATATTTCTGTATACAGAAAAAACAATGCTCATAAACATTTTAAAAATTATACAATATCATAAAAACATATTTTTTACAAAAAAAAAAAAAACATAAGAACCAAATATTTTTAACCCTGGAAAACTAACAGTAAGTAAAATATATTTTTCCATTACCATATCTATTCATTAAAATAAGGTGTTTTCCAGAGTTAAACAGAGACATTGTGTTTTTATAAAAAATTTTTAAGCACTGTTTTAATTTTCAAACTAATTACTGTATTAATCACATTTTTAAATAATTTTAAAAATCTGAAATGTGTTATCATATATGTTTATGGTTTGGACATAAATCTGTAATACTAATCGCTTTTATATTATTTGAAAAACCGACATTAACAGACATTAATTCAAATTTGTTATAGGTTAGTAGTAGGTATACGAGACAAAATTTTCTTTGGGCACTACTGGTTTCAAACACTTTTACTACTTATTTATTTCGAAAGTTATTTATAATTTATGTCTGAGTATAATCATTTAATATAACTAGTATTACTTTTAGTTACAAGAGGCATTTTATTTAATGAATATGTTTATAAAATGCTTTAATATACTAAAACTCATATCGAACTTCTATCATTAACATTTTATTAATTCTTGGAGTCAAAGAACAATAGAGTTATAAATATGTCTAAAACAAAGTACATAAACACACTAAATAAAATGACTAATCATTTAAAAAAAAATATCGCAAAAAAAAGTCAAAAATATTTTCCAATATTCCGTATTATCCATAAGCTGTAAAACGAACAAACATTTATTTGACCAATAACCCTACATGTCTTCATTTTTCCAACAAATACTAATATCAATAACATTATTATACATTTACTGGTGCTTGACTGAACTTCTTATTCAAATAGTCTTAATCGATTTCGGTTAACTACTATTTTATTATAAACTGAAAAACGATTTACATCGCTATGTCTTAAGTCATTTGCAATTAAACTATCGATGAAAATTCTAATAAGGCTTAACCATTCAGACTTGATATTTATATTATTTTAAATTGAATGAAAATGCATTAAAAAAAAGAAAAAAAGTATAATAGGTTTGTTTCATCAAAGATAAAAATAACTTACTTTATCAACTCACAAAACATCCAAAAAGCTTTTCATACAATTCGCTATTGATATTAAATATTATTTATTTATATATATATATATATATACATATATATATATATTACATTTCAAGTTTTAGAAATCGTACATTAAAAATCATGCATCTCATTAAAATAAATAAAAGTAAATAAATTTATTTCTGCTAATATCACACAATAAATAAAGAAATATTTGCAGCAAACAAAAAAAAATTGTGAAATCCTAGCATATACCATTAGTCACATTTACCTTAATAATATATACACTGTATTTTCATATTTATGTTGCAAATGCTATTTAAACAAACTATAACAAAATAATAAACAAAGACATGGTTATTGAATAATATAAATCATCTTATTTAGTCTCATGCCATAAATATTCAATAAAAAAAAGGAGATCACAACTTCATATTAATTCATAAAGTCCAATCCATAAAACAAAACTCAATTCTTTTTTTCCCCCTTGTATTACAATACACTGTCCACAGAACCAGTGTTGCAATTATATGGACTTATCTAAAAATAATCAACCAATGTATTTTTTAAAAATATCGCAAGAAAACTGATTTCACACGTATTTATTAAAAGAATATGAATACTAAAATATAAAGGTTCTATTCATCATTTCAACTCTAATTGATAAGCTGCCTAATGTGTGGTATGACTTAGAAATACATTCAGTAAAAATAGACCTCGATACACACATGTCTTTTCTATTTCAACAGATTCTAAATATATAATTAAAATTTTAATATAACCACGCGATTGAAAAATACTTTGAAAACAGTTAAATATTAAACAAATGTTAAGTAAACAAAATACGATTTAAAGAAATATTACTTTCCATAATATTTGCAGTTTTTAGTCTAAAAATAAATAATATCGAAAATATATTTGAAATATACTGACACACTTAAACGGTGAACATTTCAGTTTGTCATCTAACTTAATTATACTACAAAACATATAATATTACAATGTTTTTCGAGCTCCGCAGTCAGCTACAATACTGATTACAATGATTGTAGTATCTTACAACGATGGTCAAATTTGTGCAATTTAGTGTTAGCAATATTTTTTTTAACAAAAAAGAAAAAAAACATGCCATCATGCTTTTATTATTGTCCTTTTTTTTCACTTGTTCAGTTCTCAGGATGCCTACTTAACAGACATACGAATTTTATTTTTAGAAATATGAACGTATTTGAGAGATTTTTGGATTATAATTTTGAAGATCGATTATATTGTATACAACAGACAGCATTCTGAATTTTTTGCAATATAAAATTCTTACATTTGCTGTCGATTATTATGATTTTATAACGAATACACAGATTAATAAAAATTCAAAATGTGATATATATATATATATATATATATATAAAACACTTGCCAAAACTTTCAATTTTTAATTATTAATAAACACCCTGAGTATGACAAGATGTTTAAAATATAAATGCCAGTCAAATAGAAATTAATTAATAGTTACATAAACAATATTTTTTTAAAAGACACAAGAGTAGATAATACATAGCGTTTATATATATATATATATATACATATACACAATCAACAAAGTGAATATTTTTATGGATGTCATTTAAAACCATTTGTCAATCATTTAATATTATCTGGCATTTATGATAACATTAATATCTTTTTAAGATACAAACAAATTGTAAAATCAAACTCGTAAAAACAGGCGTAAAATAAAACACACATCACCCACGCATACACAAACACACAAATATTTCGATCGGTGCGATATATCTTACGCGCTCATCGGAACAGTTTTTGAAATATCAAAAATGAACCGATTCACATTCGTCAAAAAAAAAAAAAAAAAAATATTCACATAAGTTTAGTCAAAAGAAAAAACGATATTGTTTAGGAAGAAAGAAATGAAAACAACATAAATTAATACAATTCGCGCAAAATCATTTTTATAATCATTTAGATTGAAAACAATCAATGTGAATGAAATCAAACTTAGTCAAAAACTGATAAACAATTTCTGATCATGATTAAATTCAATCCAATGCGGCAAAACATCGCTAATTACAAAAACTTAATTTCGTTACGAATTGAGCATTTGAAAATCAAGATCTACCCGAGTCGAACAGATCAGACGGTATTCTCTTAATGATATATGCACCTGACGTCTCACTGTCGGTAGACGTTGGTCGATGGGGCGACGTAGTCACCAATCATTAGACTCGCATTCACTGGATAATTTCCAATAACAAGCTGTTGATGTGGTTGTTGGAATACGGGTGTATCACGACCTGCCTCGCCGCACGAGCCGGGCGACGTCATCAATGACGGAGTCATCGCACCACCGATCAACTGCGCCGCCTGCGTCGACGTCGCCGCACCGGCTCGACCTCCGCGGCCCGTGCTAGAAATGCAGCCCGGATGAATGTTAGGCTGCGCTCCTGCAACTGTCCCAGTCGATCCGACATTTGAATTCAAAGTACCGTTTTGTACCCAAAATTATTTGACCATTGAACTAACCATACACCAGGTATGTTCGTCATTGTTTTGTTCGAAAATATACCAACTTTAAAAACTATTAACATTGCAATTTATAACAATCAGTTTTACCTCTCGAATTGTTATATGAAAATATTAATATTCCTTCTGATAAATCCTTAAATTTTAACTAGAATACAACAGAACGAATTGAAAAATTTATTACAAAAGCATATTACTTGCATAAATCATCTCTATACAACAAACAGCATACCTGTTTCAAATCAGAGATAAACATCCCTATGATGAAAATAATCCATAATAATAACAAATAAAACCACCAAGCAATTTAATTCAGCATAAGATTATACAATAAATTACTTAAATACGATGTGAAATTATTTTCCAATTGACTACATTTATTTACAAATTATATACTTTTTAACAATATATTTTAAATTAATTTTATGACTGTAAATTATATTCGAATGTTTCAGAAATTATACTTTTTCACATTGTACTTATTATGTTATTTACATTTATCATATAGCATATATGATTTTTACTTCCAAAATTAACAACCTATCTCTTTAATAATATTTAATGATTGTTAATCAGAAATGCTGTTACTACATATATAGAAAAAATATAAAGAGGAAAATATTTTTAACATTTTTCATGTACATTTAATTAAACAGATGCTGAAATATTACAATTACCAATTTTTAAATTAAAATGTATTATAAACACTAAATATAATTCTCTAATCCAAACAATATTCAAAATATTCAAGGTTTAAAAACATTCATATTCAAATAAAAATTATAAAAAATTATATTACAACTCTTTTCATCTACACTAAATAACTTATAAACGATAGAACTATTTCTTTTCACTAAACGATGATTGTAAATTGTTCAACAATTATATATTATGTATAATTACTTTTTCAATTTCTTCCAAATACAATCAGGATTCATATAGCATGTTTTATAAATAACAAACTAAAATAAATAATGTCAATAAACTAAAAAAAAATCCAATTTAAAAATATAATCAAATAAAAAATTATACTAAAAATAAAAGCAAAACACTAAAATAACTCATAAATTTAAAAATTACTATAAGGTATATAATAATATATTTACTCGATTTTAAAATATCAATCACATTCGTTTTCGAATTAACTTTAATTATTTTAAATGTATGATAACCTACAAAAATACCTAACTCGAAATTTTCATAAATGTAGAACACATATATATCATTAAGATGAAAAATGTTTCATATTAATTGTAACATAATAACTGTTTTGCTGTATAAAACAGTGTTTCATCAATTTTCAATTATAATGCATACATAACTGTTAGTTATTATTAAGCAACATTTATTTTATAAAACTAATATTGATTAAAAAATATAAATCAAATAAGCTTGTGAATATTGTTAAATAAAATTGTTTTAATTTAAAAAAAGTATCTTACTTTAAATGGGAAATTAGAGAATGTTAACACAACCCAATTCTAATGAACAAATATCATTGTTGACAATTTGGACAAATTTATAAAAGGTTACTGAAATTAATTGTATTCAAAAATCACTACTTCGTTTATTTTTTTTAAAAAAACACTAAAATAACAATCAAGTACAAGCAATACTTTTATTACATTAAATAAAATTTTCATATAAAAACCATTAATCTAGAGAATTAAGTTCTAGTTAAAAGATGAAATAAAAGCAGTACTGTTATATCAACAGTCAAGCTTTGCACAAACTATTTCCAGACTATAGTATAGTTCAATGGAAAGAACAAATTACTAACCTAAATTATTGCACAACGCCATCGGATTAAGTACAGCATGTCCGGTGTCCATCGAAACTTCCCCTAAGCCGTTAACGGACATACCATTCACCATATTGACGGCATTACGAGCACCTTGGGCATCCAGTTGATTCCAATAACTTTCACTTGGCGACGTGTTATTTAATCCAGGCGGTGGAGCAACTGGTGCACCAGTATATCGGAAATACGGATTTTTCAAATCTAAAGAATTACTGGAACTCAAATTTGTACCTTCGAGATGAAGTGAAATTGTCACATCGTAACTTTGTCTAAAAAAAATAAACTTTTTCAATAAATTATTCTATAAAAAAACATTAAAAACGTTTATCAGTACAATAATGATAACGTATTAATATAGAGTATGGTTCAAACTCAATTTATACAGAACGAAATATTTCAATAGCACTTTTTTTATTTAGATAAATAAACATATATATTAAATACATGCACATATTCATTTCTGATATTATTTCTAAAATACAATGTTGAAAACGTTGATCATAAGAAAAGCAACTGTTCGCTTTTTTCCTCTAATGTCTATTGAGTTTATGATACATTATTCATCTAATAAAAATAAATAAATAGGAATACATTAAAATATTGGTTTATTTATTTTAATAACAAACGTAACATCAATATCCGATTATTACATAAACACAATTTAAAAACATACATTCTATATAAACTTAAAAATAAACAAAATTATATACCGTTTGTTTGCAATTAAATTCACCATTCCCGTTAATAATTGGCCTTGTTTAGCAAATAAAGGTTGTTCTAAAAGACATCGCACTTGATACCAATGTGTTAATGGTTCTGTCGGTGCTGTACTCAACCACACCTGTTGATTAGAACCAATAAAGGCCACATCAAACCAAAATGCTAAACCATGGCATGTACCAGATTCTAATATATGGAATTCTAAGGGAATATCTAAAAAATTAAATACAACAATTATAAACATTGAAATGGATACGATTTTTTTTACACATACTACTTACCAATGTTGTGCAAATCAGTTTCACTAGCATCTAGAAAATCGACTACATGTCTTATAGATTTACTCAGACATATTCTAATATCAAACGTATCTACAATTGGTTGTCTAAAATATTCTTTTTTAGCAGCATTTCTCATTGCACTTAAATCCACTCCATGAAAACATGTTTGTATCCTAAAATATTATATTATATATATATATATATATATATATATATGATCGTATGTATGCATTTTTTTAAAGCTATTACCAAAAATTAGCTTTGTTAAATTGTTCCATAAAAAGTGCTTCGTCAGTAAACGGTGCTATGTGAAGTTCACCTCGAGTAGGAAACATTTTCCCTCCCGGTTTCAGCCATTTCTTTGCATGAAGATAAGTTTCTAACATACGTTCATTATACAACATATAACCCATAGGTTCAGATATAATGACATCTACTTTAGAATTGAGATCGATTTCTTCTATTTTACCAGGTATCACTGTGATGCGGTCTTCTAAACTATTTGCTTTTACCAAACACTAAAGAATATTTTCGAGATATATATATATATATATAAACAATCAAATAGACTTTATGAAAAAATATATAATAGTAAAGAACATTAAGTACTTGGGCATGATGAGCCATACTCGAAGCTTCAACAGCATATACATGTCTTGCCCCAGCTTGGACAGCAAAAAATGAAAGAATCCCCGAGCCTGCGCCAACATCTAATATAATTTTATCCTAAAATTAATATGTTGAATTTTTAACACATATCCCATATCTTGAATAAATATTGTCGATAATTATAAACTAACTCTAAAATCGGCAATATTGCCTAAAATTGCTCTCTGATATGTCGATGTTCTGACAAAATCCTGCAGCATGTTCTGCTGCTGTGATAAATATCCATAAAATTGAAAGTACTGTGATGCTGAACTATCCTCAGTTCGCACTGTGAAAACTGAAGCCCCTCTCCCAGATTTAACTTTTGTAACAAGTATGTGAAAATTCCGGACGTCTAAAAAATAAACACTTTTTATCGGACGCATTCTTTTTTAAATATTTTTTTCTACATACAATATTAACACGATACACCTAACGTGCATAAATACAATGACTCTAAATTTCAAATTTATATATGTAATAATTTAAAGAAAATTTACAAAATAGAAAAAATGTAGTTTAAGTACACAGTTTGTTAAACCATTCGCCTACCTGTTTCATTTGCAAATTTGAATAATAAACTTTCATTTTCAATTGTAAATAAATAAGAGTGTATCGAAACTAACGAGCATTCAGTATTTGGATGGATCGGAAATTCTAATAACTCAGTAGGACTACTCGATCTACCATTTTGTTGTGAGTGTGGTACGTCTGAAATTTTTTTTAAAGATAAATTATCTTCCTATGTGCGATTTAGATATTAAACTACTGACATTCATAAAAATTCTTTATGAAGATGAGAAGGTATTAAACGATTACTGACAAACACGTACCAACAAATAAACGTTTATTATAGAATATGTTGTGATAATTATTACTAGTACAGATTAACCCTTTGCGGTCCTATGTCGAGTGACTCGACATCACGTTTCGTTCTAGGAAATCCTATGTCGACTGTGACTCAACATCAAGTTTCGAAAGCAATAGCAGTTATTCCAAGAATATTTCTCGTAGTATTATAATTGTATACACTTTGCATGTACTCTGCATATATATATATATATATATATATATATATATATATATATATATATATATATATATATAATTTAATACTAATTGAAATTAGATAGCAGCCACGTAGTCAGATATTTAGGTTCGGTTATGGATCTTGAAAGAAAGCGCATGATGATTTCAAAACCGTTTTAACATACGGATAGAATTCTTGATGCAGTCGATATTTTTCTCCCCAAAAATCCAAAATTCAATTTGAAAATTTCAATATATAATATGGACCATAGCTAGACGAGAAAAACAAAGTACAACAATAATTGATAATGAATTTGAAAGACGGAGAATGCTTTAAATGATATACCATGAAAAATTGTACGTTGTAAAGAACAAAAACAATTTTTAAGCACTAAAATTGTATTTGATATAAATACCCATTCATAATTTATGATCAATAAAATTCATTTTTATTTTATTTATATATGCTGTGTTAGTAGTCTCATAAATGCTTCGCAAAGTAAACAATACTGAGCTGATCAGCGACTAGCGAAATCAGCGCGGACCAGCTGAAACGAAATTGCAAGAACGTCGCGGACCGCAAAGAGTTAATATAAACGCATACATATGATCAACACATTATTATTCCTTATTATTTATCCATTATTTATTCCTTGTTGAACAAAAAAATAAATACTTTCATACAACAATGTTTGTGCGGACTAGGTTTTACAAAATTAAATACTGTTTAATTATAATATTCAGAGAAAAACAAAGTTAAATATGAAAAACCAAACATTATGAATATATACATATTAAAACACTGTACGAGAAAAAAAATGAAATACGTTATTAAAGTTGTACAACAATATACAACAATTGAATCGGTCAACATCAGCATTTATTTAAAGAATGAATACTATTATTTCGATAATGTTAAAAAGAGACGAAACGTCTTTTTAAACTATAGGGCAATAAAAACAATTTACTGGCACACAATCCAATTTTTCATTGAGTTAACTTCTACAAAATAGCGTTTTAATATATTAATTGAAAAATAATACAGTTTTATTGCATATATTACTTTATTATACAAGAATTTATTTATATATATATATATATATATATATATATATATATATATATATATATATATATATATATATGGAATCGTGTACACTTTCAATTTTATTTACAAACAAAATACAAAGTATTCATTGTCCATTCTTTTTGTACTTCATTTTGATAACCGGTACATTACACATTGTAGCTCTGGCGTGCCTAAGAAACTGCTACATTTCAATCAATACTACTGCTAATTTACTAATATAGGAGCATCATTAATAAATAATTTCATATAAAATAAAAAATATAATAATGTTTTTAACATGTATTTTAAATTTTAAATTTATAAACATAAGTAACATAAGTACAACTACAATGTAACTGAAATGATATAAACAAAACTGATCAAATAACCACATTTACAATAGGTAATTGTATGTCCACATTCATAATGTATTCACTTTAAAATTACTTTAATATGAATTATAGCATTTTCAAATAAATTTTCACAAAGGAAATTACTTTCTTTGATACATACATGTACCATTAAACATTTTGTCAATAATAAAGATGTAATAACCACAGTAATTAAGATAATAATATTAAGACTTTATTTCTTTAATTCCAGTCTTCCGAATATTATATATTGAAAACATATGTATTATTTCATCACAATGACATTTTAATACAAATATAAGCCATTTACAAACTAACATTTATTAAATAATCAGCTGATCAAAAAATGAAATGTATGTAAACAGTAAAATAAAATTCTAATAAAAGTTAATGGGTTCATTTGATAAAAGTGGTTAATATTGTTTATATTTCATTAATTTTCAGAACAAATATTTAATGAATGTATGTGTGCATACAGACTTGCATACATATACGTGTGTGTGTATGTGTATATGTGTATGTATGTATATATATATATTACATATGTGTGTACGTGTATTTACTTTATGAATATATATATATATATAAAAACATATATACAAATTATATTGATACATATATAAACATGTATATTACTTGTTTAAATATCCACACGAGGCATACAAATAAAATTACACAAAAAAATATATAATTCTCAAAAACCTGAAAATACAAATACAAAATTAAGCAAATTACTATATAAAATCAAAATTGTGCCTATTGCTAATTATTATTTGGCATATATTCATTGCATTAGTGGAGAATCCTTTGTATGTAGAATTACTGCCGCCAAATCAATGATACAAAAATAGTAAATTAATCAAATACAATTGTCTTACCTGCTAATAATCTAATACTGAGTCCTTGAGGTTCATATCCTGCACTTACACTCACAGCAAAGTCGTATTTTGGTTTAATTTCACAATCGTTTGTAAATGTCGAAACTTTAACATTATAGTAAACACTAGCCATCTTTGCCTTGCCTAGTCGTATGCTCTCCGACAAACACCGATCAAGTGATATCTGAAAGTTGGCGTTGCATAGCTCTTACGAATTACCAACATTTAAAATAAAAAATATATATACATATATATATATATATATATATATATATATATATATATATATATATATATATATATATATATATATATATATATATATATATATATATATATATATATAGTCCTATTTCCGGAGCAATCGAAGAGCTCAAGAGAACAGGCCTCTTTTAGTTTAGAAATCAAACAAACCTTGTTCGTTATAAACTTGAACACAAGATTAACATAAAATTTTAGCTTTTAGAAATGAATTTATTCAGAAACATTCTATGTATGTTTTGTGTTCGTTCAAAAGCTCGCAATTCCTGAACTAGAAGATCTTATAATTATCATTGATCATCTCAATTTTAGTTAATTTCATATATATAAACGTTTATATACATACATGGATATATATATATATATATATATATATATATATATAAAAATGTTCAAATTGATAAACTTCGATAAAAGCATTTATTCAACAGTACATCATCAAAGACAACAGATAATGTTTACACGTATATACATATGTATTTGCTATAACTGATATTAATAAGAAATAGTCATAGTTTATTGCAATTAAAATGCATTTATATTAAATACTAATATAGCAATTCATAATAAAACCATTTTAGTTACCAATGGATTTCCCAAACAGTGAAAAATAGTAATTAAGAGGCATACTTACATATTTATGCCTATATTATAAAATACACTATAAAAAAGAACTAGTGTGGAAAACTGAAAAGTTGGATTATATATATTTTATTTATTAAAATAATAAAGTACAATAAAATACGCAAAATATGTTGATTTATTAAAATATATTCTTAAGTTTCAGTTATACCTAAAAGCACACTTTTAAAACAATATACTATTACATGTAACTGTTAAGCTTCATTTTCAAAATACAAATATACTTTTCATATAATAGACTTGTATAAAATATATTTTAAAAAATAATGTTTGAAAACTGCTGTAAAAGAATAATAATTTCTAGATGACCTTCACATTGAATAAATTTGTTGGACTTCACTCTTCCTTTCAGTTTATGCGAAAATAACAATAATTATATATATATATATATATATATATATATATATATATATATATATATATATATTCACATATACAATACCTTTATGTGTTTTTTCTTATCATCCAAAGATATTAAACATTATTTTGATTTAAAAATGTTCTTCAATATAAATCTTTACTTTCATATATTTTTTTGACAAATATAGGTACTGATATTAAAATTAGATTAAATAAATTTCAAATAAAAAAAATGTCACTTTCTTATAGCCAAAAAAAATATATTTAACGTACGATTAGTTATTTTCTTTTCGATTGATATTTCATAAAAGTGGATAATATATAAATTACTTTGCCTAATTTTCATAAACATATCCTCTCCTACTACCATTTTTAAATTAAAAAAATCAACAATTATTCGTTTTGTGCGGAGTATCCGCATTTAAACGCAATCATTTTCAGAACGCGCAGGTCAGCCGAATACGCGCTCAAAACAAGTGATTGTTGAACATGTTAAAATGTTATTGCATATGAAAGTCACAAATGTTTGAAAGTGAATTTAATTTGTGTTAAAACTATAATGGTGTTAAAATAGTTTCCTTCATATAAATTGTTTAGGTAAGTATCCATACTGGAATATAAAAAAAATATATATGAAATCAAGTAAATTTTTATTAGAAAAAAGCAATTATTTTGAACATTAATCTGATATTAAATACATTGCAAAAACATTTTTTTTTATTCTAAAGATTTAAGAATAGCAGAAATCTTGTTAAAGAGATCCTCCTTCTTTTTAACAAATGCATTATCAGTATCAATGAACACTTGTCTACTTATTTTGCCTGTCACTAGTTTCTCTGTATATAAGTTCTGTTGTTGAGTATATACTTCCTTTAAATGTTTATCAAGCCTTTGTAATTCATTCATTTTATCAAATACTTCAGGAATGTCAATTTTCATTTTCTGTGTCAAAGCCACTAAAGCATTGATCTGATTTTTATATTCGGATGCTAAGCCTTTAGTAGCATTATAGTATGAATCAACATCCTTTGATGTTTTTAATTTAGAAAGTTTATCATCAAACGTGCGATATACATTTCGCAATTTATCATGAATGACAAGAACCTTTTCCCAGTGACCAGCAACACGCATTCTTGCATCAGTCGATTCATCCTAAATTAAAATTTTATCGAAATTTTTAAAATAAAGTAATTCATTCGATCAAAAATATACTTATTCTTACCGGAGCAATTGAGAAATCGAGACGAACATATATAATAACCAATAAAAACAAAGCATAAAGTGCAACAACAACAGACAGCGGCTCTTGTAACATTCTGATTTTTGGAAAATCATACTCTATAATCATATCTTGAATATGTTGTTCCACCAAATCATTTTTCCTTAGAGTAATAACTGGTCGGCCACTCACATCTAAATATGTAAAATGAAGAGAATCTGGTTCTCTTATCACAGGATATGGTAATTCTATTTGAAAATTTGAACTTCCTTCAGGTAAAATTATGCGAGTAATTAATGAATCAACAACCATATCATCAAAAATATGATCGAGTAGGCGCATTTTCAAAGTGAAGTGATCACCAGCATTAAATAAATATTCATAACTCGGCACATTATAACCCACGGTATAACGTGTCCTCCACCCCCCAAATAACGGAAAACGGGGTCTTAGTTCAAGCTCGACACCGTCTTTTAAAGGCCGTAAATGTGATGTAGAAACATTACCAATTTCATCTCGATAATACACATCTGCAGCAGCTGCTGGTAGCATGGTCTGAAATAGTGATCTTTTAGTCAATGTTATTAAAATTAATGTTTTTTAATGTTCATTTACTTTGAATGATTTTATACTTGGTTGACCTGTAGATGACTCTCTTTGATAATCATAACGTGAAAATGACCCTTTCAAAATAGCACCTGTATGAACAAGTTCTATTGTTTCTTCTACAGCTATATTACCCCAATGAGAAACTTCAATCACACGTTCTAAATACGTTACTGTTAAAAATGCTGCTGTATTTTCATAGTGTACTTCCATTAAATTCTAAAAAAAAGATTTAATATAAATATGAACTGTAATAGTAATAAAAATAATGCAACTGTCATATATCTCTATTAGACTTATATTTTGAACTAAAATTAGTTTTTCATTTACTTCACTATTTATCTTAATTATGACAATTCAAACTACTTTTTTGATTAATGACTATATACCAAATTCTTATAATCAATTAGTTTGTATATAACTTATTTTTAATAATTTTATTGTTAACACTTGCATAGATTTTTATTATTGAATTTTTGGTAAAATTGATAAACACATATAAATTGATTAAACCATTAATATTTAAACATCAATAAAATATAAATAATTACCATACCTTTGAATATGGCATGATTTCTTCATAGGGTCCATAAACTAATGATCCTGTTGATTGTGACATAGGTTTGAGTTTTGAATAACTTTCAATATTTTTTGTATTTAATACAACATTGGTTGTTTGTTTTAATACTTTGTAGGGGCTGTAAAGGTAATGATTGCCTATAAATCTAACTAACTGTTTATCTTTTTGTGTTATTGTATGTGGATATGGTTCTAATCGATGTGACCAAATTTCTTCTAATTCTACTGTTATCATTTTTGACGGAACTAGTGTTCCTCTAAATTCAATTTTATAAGTCTTTCCATTGATTTCTTCAGTCGGTTCATGTATTTTTAGTGATGCTTTAGTTGAATCTATAGACTATTATAAAAATATACAAGACATGTTAAAAAAAAACATAATATATAAAATTTCTAAGTACATACTTGAGCATACAGTGATACAGGCCCATTTCCTTCCAGTTTAGAATCGATTATGTGGAAAAAGTAATGAACTGGACTATTCCCAACATTTTCAAAAGTTAATTTAATAGTTACTTTCGCTAATTGAGTGGTTATATCGATTACTCTGTCAATATTTTTTAATATTAATTGTTCACTTGTTGACTGAGAGCATATCAATAATAATAAAGTTGATATAATGAATAATTTCATTTTAATTATAATATATATATATAAACCGGTGTATATTATCTGTTGAGGTTATATCGTATTAAATAATGCATACGTGTGACGTGTAGTCACGGATTTTAAGAATACAGTAGGACCAATACTGAATTTGTTAGTAATTGTTACAAAATGTATGTAAGATATATTATTATTTTATCATTAAATAAATGAATGATTTGTTTAGAAGTACGAATATAAAATAACATAGATATGTAATAATTAAATAGATTATAAAATGAATAATTTAATTACTTGGCAAATAATATGAAATGGATAACTGTCATTAATTAAACATGTTTAATTAGTCATAAATCAAATCATTAAAGAAATTATCAAATGATAAAAGAATATACTTTGAAAAACATTCCTAAATGTATTGCTAATTTGGAAAAATCTTAATGTAATGAGTTCGAATTGAGATTTACGAGAATAGTTATTTTCCCTTAACAAAGGCCTTAATGAATCTAAAACTAGTTTAAAAATATCAGAATAAATGTTGGTTTTATGTATATATGTACATAAATTTGTAAAGTAATACTAATAGACATAAGATAGACTAAACTAAATTCAAAAGTTACGATATCGAATGGATTTAAACTATTTTTTTATAAAAGTTTTTATAATGTTTACTACTTTATTTGCTTTTGTAATAAAAAAATGTAATGAAAAATTCAATTTTTTTAGTTAAATATGTTCATTATTGCAGGCGATTAGAGTGAATCTATTGACATCTGGATAAACATTTATTGGTTTGTTGCCCAACTATATATCAGCTCCGTGGTGCCACTAGTAGGAGTGGCCAGACTTAAATCGTCAGCCAGGCCGATTGCGTCGCCGTGGCTGATTGTAAGTTCTCAAATACTGTTCTACCATTTTCGGAGTGTGTATATTTTTCAAATGAATTGATCTGTGATATATACATATATTGTACAATTAATTTTAAAGAAATACATCAATCCTTCGCGTTATTGTCGGTCACAGTTAAAACACAAGCAGTAAAATGACTGCATCGGGTGATTTTGGCAATCCTTTACGAAAATTTAAGTTGGTGTTTTTAGGAGAACAAAGTGGTAAGTTAATAAACTCATTATTATTTGTTAAATGTAATATGCACTAATAATTGTATATTATTTAATTTTTTTGTAAATTGCCTACGTGTATTTTTGTTTCTTTATCAAATCAATAATGCCAGCTTGTGTCTAGCAAAAATTTTTTTGCAATAATCCCCAGGGCACTCAATCTATAAAATGATTTTCGAGATTATAAAATATATAATTTACAAAAAAATGTCATTTGTGCAATTTTTTGAATTAGATATGCTTTTTCATTGTATCCCCATGTTAACTTTTCTGTCATAGAAATATGATGATTTTCAGTATTGGACGTATTTTACGCGATTAATAATTAATGAGGGTTGGGTGAAATATAGAAGGTTGATGTATACTATCCCTTTAGTATATATAATAAACATATACGAGATATTCAATTAAATTTTAATTAAAACATTTTTTTGGATCGATTTGTATGAAAATATGGAGATCTTATAATACATGTTTGCTTTAAAGAGAATGTACAAAATGTTTTTTGTAATGTCACGGGAATAAATTACGAATGTTTATTTTTTACAAACCGAAACTATTTGATTTTTATTAAAAACTCAACAAAGTAAATACCATATTTCACCTTTTTCAATAGCCTTTCAAATAATTATTCATAAAATGTCGAAAATCTACTTTAAAAATGTATAATGACAGACGTATAAATTATTAGTAATTGTCTTTATAAAAGAACTTTATTGGATTATTATGGATTATTGTTCTATAAAAACAATTTGAACAAATATACTGGCTACAGGTGTGCTTATGCAATATTACTTTAATCAATACTTTATTTTATAAAATCAATTGAAAGATGTCAACAATATAACTTGAAAATATATTAATAAGATTTAAAAATAATAACTATTTTTAATGATGATAAATTTAACAATTAAAAACTTTTTTATTTGTTGGAATATTTTTATTCGTAAATTTATTGATTTCGTGATTATAGATGAAAATAAATATTGACCTGTACCAAACGTTGATTTATCAAATTTTTGTGTAGTATTCTTATTTATTTAATATACTTACCCGATTATGCCGGGGATACTCTGTCTACAATATATAATCATTACTAAGTTTTTCTTTTTTATATTCTTATTTTTTATGATCAGTATTATAATATAATAAATATTAATTTTATGATTAGTAATATACTGTGTTATGTTAATTAATTGAGAAATAGAAATATATAATATTAAATTTGTTTTTTTATTATATTCATTTTTAAGGATAATGATTTTTAAAAATTAGGTTTTTTATATTATAGTATTAAATTTGACACTGTAAATAAGAATCGTTTTCTTATCAATTTGGAAGTTTTTGATTTTTTAAAAAGAATGATTTTATTGGATTTACTGAATGTCAAATTATTCTTCTATCCGAGCAGTATTTTTAGAATATGATAGAGTCGTATATTTATAATAAAAATAAAACGAAAAATAAGATAAACTTTGTTTTTCAGTTGGGAAAACATCTTTAATTACTCGTTTTATGTATGACAGCTTTGATAACACATATCAGGTAAGATAATAATAGTAATTCATTCTAAGTGTCAATTGCTACATTTGTCATGTATCATTAAAAGCTTAATTTACGAACTGATTAAATATTATTAAACAAAAATATACTTAATATATTTTTTGTACATGTCAGTACATATGATATTTATTAAGGATTATTATTGTTAATTTAACTTGTATTTTGACTCAACATTACTACACAATATCTAGAACATTCTTATACAACTTTAATCATTCTCTTATTAGTACATATAATTATTATTGATTGATAGTTAAACACTAAGTACAGAAAATACTTATGAAATTGATTACAGTATAAACATATAATACTGGTACATATAATTTTTCAGGCGACTATTGGTATAGACTTTCTGTCTAAAACAATGTATTTAGAAGATCGTACTGTTAGACTACAATTGTGGGATACAGCTGGTCAAGAAAGATTTCGCTCATTAATTCCATCATACATTCGAGATTCAACTGTTGCTGTCGTAGTCTATGATATAACCAGTCAGTTATATTTTATATATTAATATTCTTGACATAAATGTGCTTTTATAAAAATAATAAATGTACTCAAATGTATTTTATGCAAAAGCATTGATAATATTTACTATTTCCTTTCATTATGTTAAAATGTATAAAGTAAAACTTTTAAAAATATTGAACAATGATGTTCTGTAACAATAAATATAATTATATTTATTGCTAGATGCAAACTCCTTTCATCAAACTTCACGTTGGATTGATGATGTGCGAACAGAACGAGGTAGTGATGTAATTATCATGTTAGTTGGGAATAAAACAGATTTATCAGATAAACGACAAGTTAGTACGGAGGAAGGCGAACGTAAAGCAAAAGAACTTAATGTTATGTTCATAGAGACGAGTGCCAAGGCTGGTTATAATGTTAAACAGGTAAATGAAAATAATCATCTTTATTATTGTTGTTTTTATTAATCTAATCTTTTGTAGTTATTTCGACGTGTCGCAGCTGCTCTACCTGGTATGGATTCAACAGAGAACAAACCTCCAGAAGACAGTATCCTTTTGAGATTAATATCATATTGTGTACATTTTATCTCATTTTACTTTTATTATTTTCATATTTAACTGTTTTACTTTAATTATGTTTTTTGTTAAGTTGTGTTTTTCCTTAATTATTTTCTTTAGTGCAAGAAGTTATATTGAAAGATACTCCAAATGAGGCTCAAGATTCAGAAGGGGGATGCGCATGTTAACTTGCCGCAATTATTTATTTTTCTTTTTATTTTGTAAAATAACTTGTTTTGGTTTTTTATTTCTGTTCGTAATTTTACGGATTCACTTTTAATATGCTACATTGAAAGTACCTAATGAATTTTAGTGTAACATTTATAATTTATTTACTTCCCATTTATGAAATTGGTATTTCATTAAATTAATGGGGTCTTGAGAATATTTTTTTTTTATATATATATATATATGTATAGGTACTATTTGATAAAGCATAATTTCAATAAAAAGGTATTCATATGACCAAATACCTATAATGTTTGTTAACATTTCTTCTTTATTGGTTGAATATTTTAAAATAAAAATCATATTTTTTCAATTACGCGATGTTTATAAAAAATTATGCTAATATAATTTTTCCTGAGAGAACTGTTGACTTTTGCAAGTCTAAATTAAGTGTTTCTTTTTTGATAGAAAGTTAGAATAGATGTCAAAAATGTTATTTTAAATTATTTATTGGATATGAAAAACAAAATTTTAATTTTCTTTTCACATAGAGTGTGTTGTCAGTTTAAATTATATATATTTTTTCGAGATAGTGATAGTCTAAACTACATGTTTTTTTTTTAAAAAAAAAGCAATAAAAATAAAAAAAATACTGTTAATGCTATAATAGCATTGTCTCATGAACATTTCGTTGAATTAAAATTTTTTATTAATAAATACAGTATTTTACAATACTTAAAATATATAATTAAATGTTAACGTTGTGATTTTTTAAATATTTATAATGAAGCTAACAATAAATGAGCAACTAATTTTCACATTCCATAAGTTTCTTCTATAAGCCTATTTTATTAATATAAATTGAAATAAAACACTTGTTATAAAACAATATTTTTACAAAAAGTAGTTACTGTATTATTATAATTTTTTCGTTGTACCTTTATTAAATATATAAAATAACTTCAATTAATGTTATTAAATTTTGTTCATTTTGCATGCCTTTATTTTATTTTTAATCTGTATGTTTTTTCAGAATATGATATTTTAAAATGTTATATTTCAATCATTTCATCAAATTTATTTCTGTAAATGTCTGCTGCATATTTATGATCTGATATCAAAAAGAAGTTGGTAGTTTTATTTAAATGGCGGTGTTTTAATTCAAGATTACCTCAACTGTCTGCATTAAAAATGTATGTAAATAAACATATCTTTAAAATTAAATACAGTTTATGGATATAAAAAGATTTCAATTTTATAATTGTGTAGATTTTAATTGATAAAATAACCAAAAATTATTTGTGTATTCTTTTGAAAAATTTAATGAAGTAAAATTTAAAAATAATACTTTTAAATTATATTTCATTCCAGAAAGGAACTTTATATGTAAGATTAAAAAAATGCCTATGTCATGTTAAAACATTCAACTATATTTTATTACTAACAATCTCTCCAAAACTAATATTTCCTTAACATGTTTATCAGCTGTTGATTTACAGACACAAGCGCCTATGCAAAATGATAATAGTGATGCGGAAGGTGGGTGTATGTGCTGAAATCAGCTGTAAATAGCATATTTTAAAAGTCCATAATGTTTCTTAATTTATTTTTACCACATTAAAACTATTTTTCATTACATGTTAAGTTTGGAAAATAATAGTTTTTAATTTTGATTGGATTGATGTTTTGTTAGATGTGATATATATATATATATATATATATATATATATATTAAATATCTAAGTTATGAACTAGTTATTTAAGACTATCGTCAATAATTGCGGATAAAATTATTTCTACATATACAAACAGAACATTTCTACTTTAAAATATGATCAAGATATTTTTGTTAATATTTTAAAATTATATTAATTTATTTTAAAGTGGAAACAACACGACTTTTAAAATATGCTTCTTTCAAAAACATTCTGCATGTTTCATTGTCAGAAAGATTATAAAAAGTCAGAATGTTTTTTGAAAGAGGATTATAAAAAAATGAAGATGAAATATTGATTAAATGTCTATATTCAACGATTATATCTTATATAAGAAATTGAATGCTTAAAGTGCTATGAAATTCATCAATTGCTTTATATGTGACAATATTTGTGTTAAAAATTCAGCTTTTACAAAATCCTCATAAAAATGTTACTACTGTGTGCTCATACATATATATAAATAAATGCACATATATATATAAATGCTATATTCTATGTGAAATGTTAATGAAAAAGGGCTTCAATCTTTTTATAAGAAAAATATATTTAATATTGCATTTATTAACAACCAAATTTATACAAAATAAGTCATTGTGTAAAATTTTAAAGGTAATCTCAATTTTATGCTTTTACAAAGCAAGTAAAAACTTTCATACCAATTGTGATAAATATCGTATCTATATAACAATAATTTTTATAAATTTTATATACATACATATATATATATATATACTATATATATATACTATATATATATATATATATGTATACACACATTACATACTATAATTATAACCATAAAAGTTATTATTAATAATATAGTTCATCATAACTAATTTTATGAAATAATTATTTTAAAATACACTGAAATATTAAATATTGGTACATTTAAGATCAGTATTATAATAAATATAAAGATTTTCACAATAATTAAATATATTTGTTACTAAATTCTATAATTGACAATAATCAGTTTACTATTTCATTTCAAAATATTTAACAAATCATATTTAATCCACATAAGGTAGAGACACGAATTTTCGACAAGTCTCAATTTACCGCCATACAAAATAAAAAATGTGTATATTTCGAAAAGTGTGTAATTTATTTTCTATACAAATAAGTATGCATCTATTTTCGATTATCTATTGTATGATAGATTATATTCCATATTTTATGCGAGTGGCTATAAAGTGGAGCCTGTCTAGAAATAACTGTCTACCGTAAATAGATAATATTGTTTCTTTTTCTGTCTTTTATTCATTAAGTATTTTTTATATGTACACATATAAAATTCTATAATTTAAAAAGATATGAAAATTTTTATATAGAAATAAAATATTTTCATTTAGTTTAAGGCTTCAATTTGATATTTAGACTTAATCTAAATACTTAGTCAGCATGATTGGTTTATATATATATATATATATATATATATATGTATATATATATATATATATATATATATATATATATATATGTATATATATATATATATATATATATATATATATATATATATATATATATATATATATATATATATATATATATATATTGCACATATTAAATAATAAACCAAATTACTAAAGTATTAAAAAATACCACTCAATTCTGCAAAAAAATATTATTAAGATTGTATTTTATGCACAGTTATAAATTCATAACCAGTATTATATTCAGCCCCACTTAAATGCTTTTATACATCGTATATATAGTAAAGTAATATATTGCATATGAATTCGTACAATTTTAATCACTATAAATAGTTCGTTCTTTTAATGAGTGGCTATAACATCGATAATAATTTGTAAAATTAATATATTTAGTGTTATTTTTCATGACTGATTTTTTGACACGAGGTAAAATGATATTTGAAACATTATTCAGTAATACGTGTTATAAAAGAGAATACTAATATCGTTTAGCGAGTTTGATCTATTTTTAACCAGCTTTAAAAGTATTGAAATTTGTCATTCATTATTTGTACTTATATATATATTTAAGCACGCTTAAATATTAAAAAAAATGTTCCATTACAAAGCTATGAGGGTATTAATGAAACTATATTATACGGCAATGGGCAAAGATAATTATTATAAAAAAATCTTATCAAAATTTTGTTTTTATTAATAATCACTGCGTATTTAAATAATACTGTTTCATATCTACTCTCTACACAATACATTTTTTTCTGAAATGTATTCTTAAATTCTACAAATTAATTTGAGTACTTGTTTTTATCTATTTTTTATTGACGTATATATATATATATATATATATACATATATTTGCAAACTTTTATTTATTTATTTATATTTATACACGTTTAAGTTTTTGAGAATAAATAATTCATATTTATTTTATTGTTTTATTTTTTTTAATTTTATACTATATTTTTCTAAACAATGTTTCACAAACGATTATATATGCACAAAAATTTTTACTGAGAATATTTGATTCAAAAAAAAGAAAATGGATTTTTCGATACTCTTCTAAATTTAAATTTATTTTAAACAGATACTCATACAATTCATTAAAAATACATGCAGCAAATTATAGATAGCAATTTTATTTGAACAAAATTCATAAAATAAAATAAATATTTGATATACAGTACACATAAATATATTCATTTCATTTAAAAGCATTAATTAATCGCCAGTCATTACTAGATCACAATTCACATTAGTCGATCAGAAATATTATAACACGGTAGCTGCTCTATTTATTTATTTATTTAATATATATCTATTTTTATTTTTGATTAATTCTATTATTTATATTGTTCAAAGCTATACAATACTAACAGAAAGATAATAATGTATGTTAATACGTAAACAGTTACTTTTTACAAACTATTTAATATTTAATTTTCATTTATATTTATACGTTAGTGTTTGTATATATATATATATATATATATATATATATATATATATATATATATATATTAAATGTATATATGTATATACATACAATTATTATTTCAATATTAATTTTTCCCTTATTTTTATATCAAAATATACATTGTATTCAATGACAAATACTTTTTTTATTTCTGTTATGATCATTTTAACCCATTTACTTTTTAATACTTCAAATAATACATGTATACAGTAAGTACTGTATTATTGAAAAAAATCAGATTAACGTTTCACTAAAAATTTATATATAAATTGTTATAATGATCTAGTCGATTTACATAAACGGAAATTAGATATACTAATAGTTTATGTTGGACATTAGGAAAATTATAAATTGAATTAATTATTGTAGTGAAAACTTAGGATTAAGTATTATTTATATATGAACTTGGCTGCAGCTAACGTGTTACAATATTTGTTGCAGGTGCAGATCGACTGTTTAACTGTGGTAACTTTTTCAAGGGTATTTGTCAGCATGTCAAAGAAGATGGGGAAGAAAATTAAAAAAATTAAGACAAAACGTGCAACGTGACAACAATACAGCACGTTAAATAAACAAAGAACTACAACAGACAAAATAAAGCAAAAAACAATAAGTAAAACAATTTCTATAAAGAGAAAAGGCAAAATCACTAATATTATAAACAAACATATATTAGAAAACAATTCGAATTTGTTCGAACGACAGATCAGAGTGCTAATATAGCGAGCGCTGGCGCATAGAGCCAATCAAAATAAATTATCGTCTTAAAATTAAATTTAAAAAAAACGGAATGACTGTTCTTCGTTTGAACAAAATATAATGGGGCGCAAAACATTTATGACTGTCGATTAATTATTGTGTAGAACAATTTTTTTACTTTTGTAATTTTACGAAAATAGTTGCAAATAATCGAATGATTTTTGGATCATCGTAAGCATATAACAGATTTAACATTTCAATCGACAGTATTAATGTCTCAACGTCAAAAAGTAACTGAATTAAAAAAAAATAACGTATAATATTAAGTCAAAAGATCGTATGAATTTAAAAAAAAGCATTATACATTTATATATACATATATGTAAAATACCTAAAATATGAATTGATATTAAAACGTAATAGTTGTTTTTCACGTCATAAATATGTATTTTGCTTTAAAAGACCATCGTTTACTTTCATATGAAACTTAAACTTGATAGATACTTCATTTTAAAAGAAGTTATTTTATTTTTTGAGAAATATTTTACAAGTTTTGCTTATTTTTTTTATTCATACGATCAAATGATTTACCTTTCTTATGATCAAAACTATCGATCGTGAGTAATTTGCAATTTCAGTTAAAAAATATTAATTTAAAGTCAATCGGAAAATAGTCCATATTATATTATAATCGATAATAGTACTCCATAACGTATTTTCAAATTGTAAGGTTTAATACACGTGTTCTTTTTTGTAAATAATCTTTTCATTTGTTAAATTAAACACCTTTAAATAATACAATTCAATTGCTTGTAAGAAATTGATGCAAAACAAATTTAAACATTCATTTACTAACATTATTTCATAGATGATGAATTCAATTAAAAACAAATATAAGTTTACTTTCTATACAAATTTGCATGCTTTACAAAAGTATTTATAATATATTGAATATATATATATATATATATATATATATATATATATATATATATATATATATATATATATATATATATATAACATTTAATACGTCGTTTGTATTAATAATTAAAAAATGTTGCTATGTGTTTATGAAATTAAATAAGTCTACGTTTTTATGTAAAATATATTCAAAATCAAGCTAGTATGAAATATTTAATCTTTAGTTATTTATTATAGTTACGAACACTTTAAAAAATAAAACGTATTACATATATTGATAGCATTTATATATCTTTCATTTTTTTGTATACTAATACAGTTACGAGTTCTATTAACTGTATGCATATTTTTTAACGAATTTGCAAATTTCTCCAGACCGTGAATTCCTAGTGCATTATCATAGATGTAAAATGACCAGGGAGCAGAAAAAAATGTTGGCGAATACGTACTAATTATTCAATGTATTAAAAAAACCCAGAGAGAAAAAGAAGGCTACTTCAGCTTATCATGCAATATTATTAGAGATACTATAAGACATATATTTAACGCGCAACTGGAAGTATATATATATATATATATATATAAATATATATATATATATAATAAATAAATATAGTTTGTGCTTTATTCATGTAATCGAAACTAGGATAACAATGATAAACATTACTTAAGAAATACCTAAAACTACCTAACCTAATTAAACTCTCTGGTCACGCGGCTTATTTTTCAAGCAAGAGCACAAAATGCATTTATTTTAGTTGAATGTTAGAAAATTTGTTAAAACGCGCACTATGCCCAAACTTCTGCTGCTGTGAGAGTATGTTATTTATTTGTGTGGCTTTATATGTATGAAAAGAATGATCAGATCGTTACTAAGGTGATCGATTTTCGTTTTTAACGTATTAATTGTTCAAACAGAATTTGAAAATAGTATGATTAGGGAAGAATAAATCAATCGGGAGGCGAAATTTCTCGATGGGTTATCAATGTTTATATAAAGACCAGACTTAATTCAATGTTTCGAATTCATTTAAATCTCTTGCACTTGCATTACGTTTTTAAGTAAGGTCACGAGATTTAAAATTAAAGTCGGTTCTTTTCTAAAAATTTTCATCATACAGTTATATTTTAATAATTCATTATCGCAATAATAAAATATTAAAAGTGTATCAGTATCTAGAGTATGCAATGTTGTAAGGATTTAATAGAATGTAAAATTGTGGGACAATCAGTATGAGTTAAAGATGTGGTTGAGTAAAACTAATGAAATTTTAATTAAATAAATTGCATTCTAAATATACAACTATATAATTATATTTATTCATTTAATTCAGTATTTTTAATTAATGTTCCGTGAAATTTCGACAGTAAAGTCAATATTTTTATAAGTTCAGTTATTTTAATCAAAATATTTAACTGTATTTTTCAACTAATGAATTAAATAAACGGTTCGATAGAAAGATGTAAATTCTAATTATACTTAACTTTATTTAAAAATTTGATGTATTTATTTACAGTCGCTCTGCCAATTTTTTTACTGTATAAAAATATACATCAACTGGTTGAAAAATATTGCTTTATTTTCATTCTTGTAAGAGGAAAATTAATTTTAAAAATTTGTATTTTATTTTAGATCACCTTAGATAAATGTTTATATTTAAAGTCTGATTAAAAATACGCAACTGAATAATTGTAATTTTCACTGAAGATTTAATATAAAAATATCTGCAACAAATTAAAAAAATATGTTGATTTTTTAAGATAATCTATAAGACTATACATTTTTTAATAAGAATGAATAAACCAGTGGTAGGTAAATAAGTAAATAGGTAAAAATCAAGCCTATAAATTAGGGAAATAAATGGTTTATCTTTATTTACATATTTTAACTTTTGTCTTCAGAATTACTGTTTATTGTGAAATACAGCGGCAGATAAACGTTCAATATTTCAATATTGGTGTGATTATTTTTACATAGGTATAAAAATATATGAATATATATATATATATATATATATATATATATATATATATATATATATATATATATATGTATGTATGTATGCATATAAATTATTTATGCTATTTATTAATAAATTTAAAAAATGATAATTCCTTTACGTAAAACTCACAGCTGTCGTGATAAAGAAAATAATCATTAGTCTTTATTGTTGTTCGACGTAAAGAAAAATAAAATGATTTTTTTTATTCCTTTCTGCGTTTTTATTATTCATTCTCTCTCCCCCTATAATATATATATATATATAACTATAAATATATATATATATAACTATAAATATATATATATAACTTGTGTATGTGTATGTATATACACATTCAAATACTACTTTCCCAATTCCCTTTATCAAATGCATTTATGTCATATAATGTAAATTTTATAAATAATAATAAATTATTATTTATAAAATTAATGTAATTTAAAATTTTTAAATAAATGTTTATGAATAATTTTAAAAATTTTGTGTATGAATATATATATATATATATAAATTTCAATGATTTTAAATAGTCTAAAACGAAAAAAGAAAGGATTTAATGAAATAAATAACGAACAATAAGTATAAGCATGTATATAATATATTACTGATAACAAAAAAGAATAACAAGTAAAATAGTTATTGTAACAATGATCACGAAACCATCAGGTTATTTCTTTTATTAATTACATTAGTGACATTTAAATTATTTGTACTACTCGCAAGGTATTTTTTCATTATTGATACCTATATAAAATTAAAAAACCATCTACCCAAAAAGAGAGCATTAAGGAATTTTTGATTATTTGGCAACGGTTTAAATACTTACAATATAATTTCAAATATGGCTCTAATCGAACAATATATCTATCTGAATTCAATGATTGATGTATTGATCAAGAAATATTTTGTTCTTAAGGACATGTTTTCAAACAAACTCCTATAACTCTCAGCTAAATGGTACATTGTTAAGAATATACTATTCCATTAAATATCCATTAATGTTGTAAATAAATAATATATGTGAATTTATAAAAATTTAAATTTGATTTTGAAAATCAGAAATTTGTAACAAATTTTTGATGAATTTCTTTTAAAAAGATTAATATTTATTTTATAAAATACATAATTGGACATGCTTGATTTATTCGTTAGTACCAAAAAACAATTTAAAACAAATGTCTTCTGGTGGTATTTAGTAAATTATTTGTATTATGTGTAAATATGTATGTTCATATATATATATATATATATATATATATATATATATATATATATATATATATATATATATATATATAATTGAAAAACATCTGAATATATTCATAAATTAATTAATTTATATTCTCATAGCACTTCATAAATTAAATGCTTTAATGATCATTAAGCCTATCTTGACTTCGGCAATTTGAATTCTTTCGATTGATTGATTCTAAGTAAGCAGCTGGTGCCCAACCTTCTGTTGATGAATCTAAATTAAAAAAAATATTTTATTTGAATTATAATATTATTTTAAATATTTTAATATATACCTATGCCTTTTACAAACCACCAACCAGCACATCCAACTTTCAATAGTTCAAAATGATCTCCTTCTTTAATACTCACTTCACTATGACCAACAGCATTGTAATCAGCTAATGCAACATATCGTCCACCCTAAAAATTTCAATACATAAAACAAATATGAAATATGATAGAATAATATAAAATTGTAATATTATAAATTACCGTGACTGTTTGTATTCCTCCTGGCACATTTTCTGCAAATGTATCTTCATCCTCACTGTTACTATAATCTGAAGACCAACAAACTGCAGCTTCACCAATATCTTCTGGAGCATTTCTTAACATTCCTGTATCAACACTCATTGTTCTCTCAGGAATAATTCCAACACTTATTCCAGTTTGTTTTTCCCATGAACTTGTTTGTCTTAAAGGCCTAAAATAATTTTTCAAAAAAATTGAACAAGTAGAATGTTATGTATATCTATTAAAATTCAAATATCAATTAAAATAAACTTTTATTAATAAATGAAATGATTTAGTAAATTTACATAAATATTTGGACTTACTTATGATTCAAAGCTGAATATTGTTTTATTTTTTCTCCTTTTAATTCTTCAAGCTGATTGAATAAAACTCTTTTAATTTCACTGACCCACGATCGTTTTTGTTCAATTGTAGCAGCCTGTATAGTATGAACTTCTTGACGGCCCTGAAGCCAAACTTCAAATTTTCGTACATCGCCTTTAACTGACTCTGTAAGTCCTATTTCTGACATTTTTAACCAGTGTTTGAATTGATAAGTAGCTTCATTTACAGAAGATTTGGAAGCTGGTTTACAAAACAACATTGCTTTTTGATATAGGAATATATGCCTTTGCATAGTTTTTAAGCGTAAGCGCAAATCTTTTTTACTTTCTGTCCAGACAGAAAACGAACCTTGCATCAACAATTCTCCTTGTCTAGATAAATCATGTGGAAAGCCTGTTATGGCAATCTGATGCATGCTATCATTAACACATTTCAAAACAACAAGCATGCAGTCTAAAGCATCACGCAATTGTCTTTCACAGACTGTATCGTCTGAATATCGTAGTAAATCTTTTAAAAGTAATTGGTATTTGGTTATACGTTGTACTGGTTTCAATAAATAGGCCGCCAGCGGCAATTTATGACCGAGTTTACGTTGACATTCTTGAAGTAAAGATCTTGAATCAACGGGTAAAGACTCACGAAGTTGTTCTGAACGAGTTATATTTTGGCAGTAAAAGCTGTATAAATGAAAAAATGTATCACGCCGTTGAACAAAACATAATGCTACTAAATCCGTAGAAGTGATACAATTTTCAAGGTCTCTTAAAAATGTATCTCGATGAAAAACATATAATTCATCAAGATTACCGAAAAGTATGTCCATCTTTTCGAACAGGAACGAAGGGAGCCTAGGCAATATTTCAGGTGAAAGCAATTCTTCTTTATAGCCTTTAAGTATGTAACCGAGTTCTTCTACATACATCCTTTCAGTTGTTAATAGTTCTGTCAGTGTATGTCCTCTTCTTGCATTTCTTATTTCTGCATCAGCTTCACATGTTGTCTGTGAATTACATTCAGTTTCTGGAATTTCCATCTAAAAAAAATATAAAATTTTAATAAATATACACAATGAAAGGAAGATGCACTTAATATTTACAGTAAAAAAGTATATAGCCATATTGTATATTAGTTTTCTAAAAATAATCTTAGAATTATTACTAATATAAAATACACCTTTGATGGTAAAGTATTTGCTTTGCGAAGAACTGCTTTGCATAAATGTGGGGCTCCACCTGATGGTTGTAATGGCATTGCAGGTTCAGGAGTAACTGTTTGTACAGGGCGAGGTGGTCTAAGAGCCAACTTTTTTAGACTTGCAATGCGTTTATCACACATTAAAGACACATCATCAATTCGTTGTAATACCTAAAAATCAGAACAGAAAATTATTTCGTGGATATTATTAATAAAATATGTACTAATTACATTACCTGAGTGACAAGTGCTTTAGTTTCTAAAGTAATTGAATCTTGGAAGACATTTCTAAATTCTCGTGGACTATTCAATTTAAATTCCCCTGCAGAAGATATGAAATGTTGTATTTCTTGAAGTGATTTTTCTGCAAGATCTGCTGATGTTGAACATTTTTCAATATGCTGGGATGCTAGTAAATCTACACCTTTGGTACACCAATGATTTGCCTTAAATTTAATAAATTTATAAGTAAAGAATTCTGTCAGTACTTACATTTAAATTTACCTTTTCAACGCGTTCCATTAAATCTCGACACTTTGTTAATGTATCTAATCTTCGGGTTAATCTTTCTGTTAAAATTCCACACATTCGATTTAATTCTGAACATTTTGGTTCTATACAATCAAGAGAACAAGAATTTCGAATTTTCATTAGCTGCATACCACTTGATACAAGTTCTTCTGCTCTTTCTACATCACTCATACAAATTTTTTGAAATGACTGTGTTTCATGAATTAATGTGTCTACTCTAGACACAGTTTCCCCAATCTCAGTCATTTCTGATACAGTCTTAAGGTATGAATCAAAATTACTTTGTAACTCTCTGAAACTTTGTTCAAACCTACGTAATTCCAAACATTGTTGTAGTTTAGTAAAATGTTGCTGCCAAAATTCATCAAAAGTACGTTCTGTTTCTTCTAACTGGACTAGTAATCTAAAAAAATACATTATTGATATATTTTTCAGAAAAATTATATCATATTAAAAGTATATGATTCAAAATTTTCACACCTTTCCACAGCAAAGATATTTCCCAACCTGTCTGTGTTTTCATTAGCACATGGCTCTGTGCACTTTGATGCAGGATTTTCTCGAATACTTAATAATAGATTTTCACCATGCTTTGCAGCTGTTAAAATTTCATCCTTTAATTCAGAATAAACAATACCTTGCTGATTCAATAATTGTTGTGTAGCATCCACATTATTTGGAAATTCAGTTTCAGATATGTTAGATAAGAACAAATCTAATGCTTGTGATACTTCTTTTGTCATTACAGAAAACTTCTGGAGTTCCTAAATAAACAAATGTAAAGTTTAACTGATGAAAATGAATTAATTTACTACTAATAGCTTATATAATCATTTAATTTTACATTATTACATTTTTATCAAATACAAATAAATATATTGTGCTTTTAATGAAGAGATGAGTCTTGTTTTTTAATAAAGTAAATTAATATTTTTTATACAGTACATATACTTTTAAAAATGTAATATAAAGATTATTTATAAAAATATGTATAAGATAAAAGTAGATTTATTTGAAAACGTACGCATAAGTTAAAAAACAAATAAACAATCAAAAATTTATTGAGAATTGAACTAACGATTCTTTGTTGTATCCAGTCATGATGCGAATACACGAGCGATCCATCGAAATCTTGCGTTAGTTGTGATCTATCGATGTGTTCATGTAATTCTTCCACTCGACTGCAAACAATGACACGAAACTTAAACTCTTCTTTAAATAGCTTATTACTGACTTCTGATATGGCTTTTTGTAATAAACTCGCAGGTCTTAAGACGTAAGCAACATGGATAATACCGGGAAAGAACACCTATAATATTCAATAATGCGATAATGTGGGATCTGTGGGATACTGCTTGATAAATAAAAAAAAAATGTATGAACTAAAACGTACTGATATTTTTAAAAGGACTGCTTTAACTGCATTCCAGCGGTCCTTCCTTCGATCGATTATCAAATGAAACCCCATGTCAGCTTCCTGTAATCTAAAAATGTATGCCCAAAATTTATTGCAATAAATCATTTGATTTTCTTAACAACAAAATCTAAATAAATGTGTATTGTTCTTTAATTCCCAAAACAAACTAAAAAGTAACTTTAAAAAAAAATAAAATTCAGGTAACTAACTAACGAAATAAAACTGATAAGGTTTTGTTATCGTTAAATTTGTCCTTTTTATTTTCAGTGTATCGATATTCCAAATTCTTCAACAGTAATGAATATAAATAAAACAAAATAATCACTTTTTGACTCTATCGGACTATTTTTGGTATTATAAACTAATAACTACAAACTATATTTAATATTCTGCCTGCATATCGGTAGTTTCTTTAAAAAATATATAAATAAATTATTTCTTTTAACTAAGAGTACTCACATATTTCTGTAGAACAAAATTGAAACATATATTGCCATAGTGAGTGCTTAATAAACTAAATTAGAATAAAAATAAAATACTGTATTTAAAGTTTATTAAAATTATTTTTAAGTCTAATTTAAATTTTTAGTTTAACATAATTTTACAACAATGTAGTGCAATATAGTTTATATGTTATGTAATTATGGGGTTAAAATGGGGTAATGCATGCGTACCACACGACGCTGACTCGCATAGCTAGCGTCGCATAGCCTCTCTTACCCAATTCCGACTCTCACCTCCAAGTGGTTAACCCTGGTAACCTGAGTAACCTAACTCAAGATCGGGTAACCCCGATGGCAAAAGGGCTCAGGGCAAACGAGAGCGGGAGAATGGTCCTCCGAAAAGGGGGTTGAGCATGGGGCTAACAACCCCACCTTGTAAAACAACAAATGTTACAAAAGCCCAAATTAGCCTCAGACACTGGATGGATTAATACAGTGGAACTACTGGGAGTAAGGAACTGGAGGACTGCTAGGCAGAAGGATGTGTGGAGGGAGAAAATTGAGGAGGCTAAGGTTTAATTTAGGCTGTAGTGCCATCGAAGAAAAAGTTATGTAATTATGTTTTATTGTAGTGATTCATGGCAGAAATTCAAGATATCACAAAATGTTATAAAGTGAAGAATAAAGTTCTAATGTTTAAATTTAAAAAAAAGTGCACCATTCTGAAATATTATATTACTGAATATGAATATAGTTTAAAACTAACGCCAACATGAATTACTTTTTATCATATACAGTGAGTATATTTTTTTTATAATAATCATAAAAATAAAAAAACTTATACATATTAACAATTTTAGTACAATAGGGAATATAATGTTACATTGTTATGTATAAATGTATTATTTTATTTTCTCTCTCTCTCTTTCTATATACATATATATATATATATATACACATACATACACACACTTTGTGATTACTCTAATATATTTTTTATTTTTTTGCTACTTTTCAAAAGTGTAAATTATTTAATATAATTACCTGCATAAATAACATACAACTGAATTTATGTATGTATGTATGTATGTATATATATATATATATATATATATATATATATATATATAATTTTAAGTAAAAACATTTTAGGATGATAAATATATATCTTATTTATTGCTATAATCAATAATAAATTGAATCAGTTCAAAAAATGAATAAAGCAATCAACTGAAAACAATAACTGATATGTACGTTTAAATAATTTTCATATATGTTATATTTATATACACATATCAGTTTAAAGAAAATATTAAATATTAATACATGTATTTTCTTTAAATTGTAAACTTACGAAGGTACTGATGTTAAATATAGCATAAGACGTTGATATTCGACATCGGCGATGTTGTGGAAATTTGCATTGTCCGGAAACGTGATAATCGGGCAACCGTCTTTAGATTTTCCGCCTGTAATAACGGCATACTGTGATTGTAAAAGATCCAACACATCCCGCACGGCAATTTCTTCAATGTGGTTGCTTCCATTTGCAGATGCTGCTCCATTATTTGATCTCCTCCCATCTGAATCACTTCGAATACTGTCCACATCGTCTGTTAAAAATATAGTTCAATCAGTTTCTTTTTAGTTGATTCCACATATATTTATAAATAAATAAATTATTTTTTTTATAATATGTATACATCATTAATTCGTTTTTATTAACAGAATTGTTACATTGTTATATACGTGAAAATGATAGTTATATATTTTTTAAAAAATAATTTCGTAAAATTCTAGGAAAATATCTTTTATTGATAAGCAATATTTTTTGCATACGCGAAAGAGTATCTATTAACAAGAATAAACACCAATAATATGAATGGTTCAAAATCTAATGTGCGTTTTATGTTTTCAAACAAATTCAGTTTTCTTGAATAAGTTTATATATTAATGTCAAGATAGTTATGAAAAAGAATAAACAGATATGACAATATCTTGATTTTTCAGCTGGAAATTCTGTTTCAATGGTTCGGCAAATAACAATTTCAAATATATCTTGAATTTCTTTACGTCTCTTGATATATTTATTTACATGCACACTTATTTACGGCACCTAAACATTACGTACGCATTTATACAAATCGGGAATTCGATATTTCTGCATAATTATTTTCAGTTTTCTCAGAAACAATTTCAGGTGGTTATCTTTATTCATTATTTTTATTTTGATACGTTTGAAGATATACCTTAAACTAAAGCCCGAAATCGCTCGGCGTGCGAAATGCTCTTCGTAGGGGTAATATTTTGTAAATTTAAAAAATATTCTCAATATTCACCTGTTTATATAAGTATTTTTCAACGAGGTAATTAAAGTAAATGAAATACAGAAGAATAAATTAATAAAAAAATGTTTATTATTTAATTGCATTTTATTATACTTTTTTACAAATGATATAAATATGTAATGCATAGTTCATATTTTAAATTATGTACATTAAATGAAAATATGTAACTAAAATTGTACATGATATATCATAATAAATAAATGTCATTTATGTTTGTTTGTACCCAAAAGAACGAACGATATTGAGTCGATTGTGATAATTTTATTTTGTTTAATTATATAAATAGAAACAAAAAATAAATAGTTTCATTTGTTTCATGAGTACAAAAACTTAACCTAATTATAAAATATACAAAAGTAAAAATGTTATCTTTATATTTAACGTTAATTATACATATTATTAGAAAAGATTTAAGACCGTTTTTTTTCAATCTAGGTCTATGTATCACTTGTTTTGTTTAAGTTAATTTCTTTATTGTATTGACAATTATTTCTCAAGAATACGTATTTATTGTGTGTTTTAAGTTCATACTTTATTATAATTATAAATAAAAAAATATCTTTGTCATTATATTTTTTTTGTAATAAAATAATATATTGCTTTGAATGATCAAAAAGATACATGGATTTTTAATAGAACATAGTTTTTATATTCTTTTTAATTTTTTCAAGTTTTTAGGACAATTAATAAACTTGATTGATTTAATGTATTATACTATTAAAATTATCATAAAATGAATTTAATAAACAAAAATGCGTTCAACCAATGCTTAATTAGTTTTGATTGAACACTAGTTGTAACATTTTAAACATTAAAATCAAATCGAACAATACAACATTTATTGGCTATGTATACTTTTAAGGCTCGTTGAAATTACAAATTATTTACGTTCATAAAAAGATAAAAAAATAATAGAAAAATATGATATAAACTAAAAAATAACTATTAAGATACAAGAAAAATGTCTTTAGTATATCACAAGAACATTAAAAGATATACATTAGATTTGGAACGAAACATTTACATCCTGTTGAATGCATAAGAAGGATGGTGTTGGCTTGCCATAGTCGTAACGATGTTCCCTTGTTCATTTATCACATAACCAGTATTTGTTATTTGATAAGGAAACGCTGTAGGATTTGTAGTATGATTCGTAGCGTTTTGCATAGCAACTAAATTACCGCCATTTGGAATAAGCTGAGGAACTGGTGTTACCAGAAATGCAGTCTGTTGATGATGTTGTGCATTATTACCACCTCCATTATCACCTTGAGATACGACAAGAGGAATGACTTGTTGAACATCTGTTGCAGCAATCACAGTCTTCTGTATAGTTTGTTCTTGTGCTCTTTGCACTTGTTGTTCTAATGCCGTTGCTTGTTGTTGTACAACCACGTTCTTCATTTCTGAATGATTTTGATGAACTCCTAGATCATTGTTATTCGACTGAATTGAAGTATTTGTCGATGTATTTTTCGGCTCGACTTTACAAAATCTAACATGTGGAAACTGCTCTTTCATGAAATATCGAAAAGTCGAATATCCCATCAGTTTGATACCTGGTTCAATTATCTGTCCATATTCTTTGTATGCATCGTGTAAATTTTTTCGTGTTATGTCCCAGGGTAACTGGACGGGTGTTTTCGAATTACCAATGCCAGACTCTCCTGTGTGCGTTTCTAAATACTGTTTCAAGAATTCTGTAGCATGTCTATATATATCCAGAGAGAACGTATTATGAGGCTTTTTTCCATGATTCCCGTGAACTCTGGGCGCCACACCATGTGTCATTACATGTTTTCTTATTCGTTTTAATTGATAGTGTGTACAATTTTCAAGATATAAAAATGCGTCTAAACATACTCGCCGCCCTTGGTAAACATACTGAGCCCTTAGTCTTCTTCTTTCTTTATGGCGTACTGTTACGTCTGGGTTCGCTAAACAAGCCATAGTTACCCCCATTAAATACATATCATGTTCAGCTTTCGTCAATTCGGCTATATTTAATCTATGTTTATACACACTTTCTGGACTAAGACCTCGGAAACAACTTTCATCTTGACATTCACAACCACGTCTAAAGCGTTCTTTTACTTGAGCAGCAGAGTCTTCAAGTTTAGTTGGATCTGAATTTGTTACACCTGCCATTTTACGTTTCTTTCCTTTAAGATTCTTTTTAACAATCTTTTGTTTTATTTTTTTTTTCTTCGGCTTTTTCTGTATTACATTATCTGTCTGATGAGTTATGTGATCACCTTCTTCTGTCTGATAGATATTTGTAATTTCTTGGCTATCTTGTTCCACTTGTATTGTATGTCCTTCCCAAATCACCTGAAACGCGATACATTACTATCGTTCGTTAAAGTACAGTTCTTCCGCTTTATAAATTAATGCAGCGTAATTAATTTGCAAAAGATTATTAATTAAATTTTTCGTTAACACATGTATTGTAAAAAGAAATTTATTTACAGCATTTTGATAAAGAGAAAAATATGGGATTATTGCGTATTAAATTATTGCCACTAAAAATAATTTTGAATTCTTTCTAAGTAGCTGTAATTAAATGAAAACTATGTACATTTATTAGTAAATATTTTTAAATTATTACTAAATGCATTTTTTATACTACTGAACAAAAATAAACAATAACTTTTAATTAAAAAAGATTGAATTAAGATTATAATACGAAGCAAGCATTAATCACATAATGATCATAAAATGAGTCTACTTTTTTACTAGAGATCACAACCAATAACCGTATAATAAAAATATTAAACTGCATACATAATTATTAATTTTAAAGTAATTCTAAAAGTATAAAATGATATTTCATTCAATATATAAATACAAATATCTATCATTCGTTCAATATATGTATATATTGACGAACTTGATGAATTTGGAAAATTATTTTTCTTTTCTGTTGCATAAACAATGTTTTTTTAATAAACGATTAGACTGTACTTGCTCGTAAAAAAATATAATCAATCTGATCGAATTATTTTAAACTGCGTGTTACGGACGCCGAAAGAAACCTGTTGTTCATCCATTGGCTGTGGAAAATGTTGATTCGGATCGTTAATCGCTGAAAATAACGATTGCGATGATATTGCGACCGGTGTGTGCCATTGTATTGTTGAGTCGTTGTCCTGTGTTTGTTGATTATCTGCTACTGAACGAGTCTGTATGACAACATCATTTGTTCCGGTACCATCTTGCCTTTCTGGTTTAACAATTCGTTCAACTGATAACAGCGAATGAAGAACTTCACTAGCTTCTTTTTCGGCAGCATCAACGCTCGCCATATCTTATTTATGAGTTTGTCTGTAGAAAGATTCGTACGTTCATGCATACACTCACATATTTTTTAACGATTTTGAGCTTTTTGTGCTGCATACTTAATCAATACTAATAATAAAATATAATTTTTATTTGTAAGTGAAAAACTGTAGTTAAATTACTAAAAAAATATGAAATTGAATTATTAACAATTTAAAAATATAATTATTATACCATGCGATTTAATTTTAGCAACTATTAATATTCTTTTCCTTCGTTTAATATAACGCTTAAAATTTAATATATTTTCGCTAGTGTATGTATATATGTATGTATGTATATATATATATATATATATATATATATATATATATATATATATATATATATATATACACATACACACAGTAAATAAAAAGTATTTTAGATGAAACGTCTAGTTGAATTTTATGTTACTCAGTTGGTTCGATTAATATATTTATTTAAATACTTTATACATATAAATGCACTTTGGTATATAATTCAGCAAAACATTCCAGTTAATAATTAAGTAATCAATTAGTTCTAAGTAAAAGTTTGAATTTACAGTGTATTGTTAAATCGTTACATTTGAGAACTTTTTCCAATTTAGTAAGTTGATGTATTTAAATGTGCAATACTATACATTCATCTTAACAGATATTTTTTTATGTACATCACTAGCATATATTTAATAATAAACAAAACCATAAGTTTGATACGTTTCATAAATGAATATTTTTCAAGTAATCATAAATCATTCTTCGCAGTACAAAAATATTTTATGAATATTTTCAAAAAATTCAAATAAGTGGACATATTTGTAATATGAAATTGTTGTATTTTTCAAATATAATTATATGAAATTTGTATCAAACAAGACATCAAGGAATATTGGAATAATTTAATTAAAAATGAATAAAAAAAACAGTAACTACACCATGATGTATTTGTTTTGTCTATATACTTTTAAAATGACAATAATGAAATGATATATGACGAAAATATTAAAAATATTTTTTTCCGTTAAGATTACGGTACATATATATATATATATATATATATATATATATATATATATATATATATATATATATATATATATATATACACATATGTGTGTATATATATATATACATATGTGTATATATATATAGATACATATATATATATATATATATATATATAATAAATTAATATGTTTAATTTCTTTTATATAATTTTTAGTGCAAATAATTTCATTTTAAATTGAATATAAATATGACAGTGTAATAATATAAACTATATATTTAAAAAAATATATATTTCATAACAATTCGTTTTTGTTTTGCTTTGATGAGGATAGATTGAAAAAAAACATGATTTCTTTTATACATTTACAAGAAATATTTCAATTCTTTCCTTTTAGAAACATAAAAAATTAAAATGTAATGGATATATATATTCAAAACACCGGTAATACAATGTTAACATAGTATAATTTACTCCTCATGGTTTTTGACGACGAAAAAGCTCAAAATCGCATTATCGAACACAGAGTTAAAGAAATATAGGCCGTAATGCCGGTTCATCATTTTTACAAAAAACTTACCTTATATGTGTATAATAACGATTGAAAACCAATCGTTTCAAATTACTATATCACGTTACACGATTTTATCATTAAATTATATGGCAAAACTTTTTAATTGAAACGTATTATTTATTTTTATTTATACAGTTATGGCGATAATCGCGCGGCAATATGGCGTTCACTAGGTTTTGACTGACCTGTACTATGTCAATAAAGACGAATATTGCACGAACGTTCCATTGCGCTTGTGCGCAAAACATATTTAGTTGTATTAAACACACCCCACTAACAACGTTAGTAATTCTATCAATGCACTTGGTTAGTTACTTATCGTTCTCAGACAAATATTCGATTATAAATAAAAAACATTACATATTTTGAATAGCTAGCATTTAATGTAAACACAAATTATAAACTTTCTACCAATATTCTTGTTACGTGCTGGAAACAGATACGATAATTATTCTCTTGAAAAAAAATCGTCATTATCTTCAATAACAGTGTGAAATAATAAATAATAGAATTATATTTTTCACTGATTTACTTATTCTTTTTTATTATGTCACTTTTTTACTACGTTAACAAGTTTAGTATTTTCAAAGAATATAAACACGTGGACACATTTGCGAGTTTTTTAAACCAATTATACAATAAATATTAGAAAACATTGAAAAACTGCGTCTTAACTGATCATTTAATTAAAACCGAATTACATACATACACACATTTGATAATTCATAAATTTTTATTAAACTTGAGAGTTTATAAGTTTTTCTTCTGTTTCACCCCTAAGAATTAAGCAGTAATAGTATTTGCGCGTCGAGAACTAAGGTGATTAGCGCTGTAAAAATTGTTTTGACTGACACTTCCAGGAATTGTGCTATATATACATATATATATATATATATATATATATATATATATATATATATATATATATATATATAATCAGCTTTAAAAATATTTATTTGTTTGATGATAAAGATGTATATTATTACATTAATAGTTTCAATATTAAGAATAACTTTGATGACATTATTAATAGAACATAATATAATGATTCATAGTCATATAGGGGTAATCGTATTCATAAGTAAATAATAATTTATATTGTTAGTATGTTTAAACATCAATTTAAATCAAGAATAGTTTTTGTAGATAAATTTTGGGGTGATATTTAATTTGTAACATTATTATAATTATAGAAAAATGTTGAAAGTTGAAAAAATCATTAATAATTTACATATATACACATTCTCAAAGTATAGTTTTTGTGAGAGCAACATGTTTTTTTACATGTATACTGTATACATTTAGAAGATACATTTTATATAGAAGATATTTATAGGTACAAAAGATAGACAAAAACTTCTCTGTACGAGATCTTTCTGTAAAGCTAGAAGGTGTATTGCCCTTTAAATGTTTGCTTGTATATTCAGGTTTATATATATATATATATATATATATATATATATATATATATATATATATATATATATATATATAATCAAAATTATCCACAAAAAAAATCGATGACCTCCACTTATATATTTATTACGTCGAGGTTTCATGGTATTCAAATATATTTATCTCATATATAAAACAACAACAACGTTGCAATCTGTCTGCAATAATGATTATATAGACATAAATGAGTGTTTAAAAAATTGTTTATTGTTTCATTCGGTTACATGTAGACTTATAATTGACAAGTGGATGAACGCAACGACCAAGGGGCAACGCCCCCTTATTTATTTATTTATTTATATATATATATATATATATATATATATATATATATATATATATATATATATTACAAAACTTCGCGTTACTTTTAATTAACAGTGCCAATAATTTTTTTCCAATAAAACTATGTTGATAAATAAAGTTTCATCTAAAACAAAATAAAATGTAACTATAATTTAGTATGGGTATAAATTATTAGAAACGTAATTAATATTAACACTTATTCTAAGTGCGACTAATTTACAATATCCATTTTTTTATTTATGTGTAAACGCATTTAATATAATATTTCATTGTAATTGAAAAAAGATGATACTTTAATTTTATTTAATATTTATGAATTGGTTCAGTATCTTAATTTTATTTACAAATATTTTTTAGAAACTAATTTATATAGATAAGCATATATGAGTCTATATAATAGATGTGAAACTTACTTTGATATTTGACACACGGAAAGTCAATTGTTACTGACATCACGAACCTTTTTTTACGTAAACTTATTATTAATTATTATTTTTATAAGTGCACTTTTTCACAAAAAATATATTATTAAAAAATAAACTCCATACAATAAAAGTGAAATATTTGGAACATTCACACCTAGTGCGATTAATAATTATAATATTTGTCAACAGAATTTAATTTCTATAAGATTTTAATTGAACATTTCTTTATGGCTGAAACAAATTATTTGCCGTTTTATTTAATATTATTTATATGTATTTTTAATACCTAATTTATTTAAAACAATCATTCTTTATATAATTCTTAATGGTCGACTTTAATATTTACATATTTAAAAAATAATAAAACCTAATAACTACTGTTTTAATATTTGTTCACTGAAAATGACTGTATTATATGTTTCTTGCTTAATAAAAATTTATTTTGATTTTCACACACTGAAAATCAAATTTTATTGATATTATGAATATAATTTTTACGAATTTATCTTTATAAGATGCACTTTCTCACAAAAATGTATACTTTTAACAAAGTAAATTCTGTAATTTACAAATAGCGATTGAAAGTATGACAGAATGTTAATGATAGTTAAAATAGATAAGCACATACTTCACATCTGTTTATTTTTTATCGTAATTTAAACCTGTATACGCAATATATATATATATATATATATATATATATATATATATATATATATATATATATATACTCGTATATATGAACACGTTTAGTTTATTTCAGACAAGATATAAAATTGCATACGATCATATTTTATACCTTGTATATGTGTATCATTCTTGTAATGCATGACTGCTTCAATTTGTCATTTTACTATGGGACATCACCGACTATTCTGTAAGGTCGTTCTAATCTGATGATTTACAATTAGGAAGTTAATTTATTCCGTAATTATAGAGTATATAATATATAAACATATATATATATATATATATATATATATATATATATATATATATATATATATATTTTTCGTATATTTTTTTATCGGCAAAGTTGTATTTTTTTTATTTAAGATGATTATACATTTTTGTTTTATGTTATATTTTACTTAATAATATCTTATTTTAAATTAAATATCATTAAGTAAAGTATTAATAACTGATTAAGTCTTAAAAATAATTCATGAAAGTATATAGTATATAAAAATATCAAATACTTTTCTTTCTGTTAATTTACAGTATGTTTTTTGCTTAATATTTCTTTTTCTTTCCTGTTTATATTTAGTATCAATGTTTGTTATTTTTTTTCAAGATGAAAACTTTCATAAGTTCGAACAAAAATTATATTTTTTATTTTATAAATTTAACATTCCTTTAATTTCAAAAAACTCTTTTCTACATTTTGAATTATTATTCTTAATTAGAAAAAAATATATTTTTTTACAATATTACTGGAAATAATAAAAGTTTCACATAGTTTCAGTAAAACCGAGAATCATTACCAGTATAATAACTAAACATTACTAAATACATTATTTATTTACTTTTATTTAAATAAATAAAGAAAAAACACTTCCCACTTATGTTAAAACTGTAATAATTTTTCAATTAATAGTGTAATTTTACAATAAATTATTAGTTTTTCTCACATGAACTACTTTTATTTGACATGTTATTTTGATTTCGATGTTACGTTTATGTTTGTTATATTATTTTTAGTTTAATATTAGATTTTTGTTCAACAAATAACTTTTTTAAAATGTTGTCAGTACAAAATATCATTTTAAGATTTACAATAATTTTAACTGAACAAGTATTAAATTAGAATGAAATTAAATTTATTGACTTCATAACAAAATTTTAATTAAGTGATATAAGAAAACCCTACTATTTAAAAAAGATATTTATAAACACGTAGTGAAACAGGATTTATTCTATATTTTTTAACTATTTGAAACAATTATTTGGGACTAGTATGTGTCTTTTTTAATCGCTAGGAATGTGATTATCGTATAATTGAATTTCCTTACTACGGTTTCATTATGGTAATTTATACCTGTATACAAATTAAATATTGTTCTACTTTAACATTCGATCATTTACCCTACTATCAGGATTACTTTAGGTGTGTTTCTGGAAATATTTAATGTTGTGATTGTATTTAATTATATAAAAATATCTGGAATATTGTGCTGGATAGCATTAATAATAATTTGAAAACTTTCATATAACTGATATTTTTTGGATCAAAGGACTGATATGTACATCATTTCTAAACAATGTTTAATGACATGTCAATGTGCCAATCGCAACAAAAACATACCAATGCTTGCGGAATCGTTTTCAGTAAATCGTGCACTTTGTGATCTATTAACGGCGGTGACAATTGCTGAACTCATCGAAGTGCCGCATTCATCGGAAGCAGGCCTTCTGTCTTTCGCTTTCGATGCACTTCTTTTGAATTGTTCGAGGAATCCTTCGATTTGCGTTTCAATACTGTTAGCAGGTGACGTTGCCATCGTTATCAAGACACTAATTCACATCACAAACACTGCTATTTGTAAATGAGGACGTTGCCGTTTAACAGGCCATGCTTTTAACACCCTACATACGTACGCACACAAAAAACCACCCCGTCACGCCCCTCTTACAAATGTTTTACATTACAACCCGGTTTGAATGCTGGCGTCTTCGACATCGACCCGCGTTTCATACGATACGAATGGTGTCGCCGACTGGCGATGTAAATTTCAAACGGCTACTGTCAACACTATATTATTTAATATTTACAAGGGGGTTGCCGTTTCCGGAAAAACTGTTTTTATAGCATCTCTTAACAATTTAATATTTTATACACGAAGAATCTAACACCATTAAGCGACATGTTATATATTAAATGACATTTCATACGTGCTTCTATCGAAACAGCACACGTTTCGATAAAACTATCCCTCTCCATGTTGTATTGTGTCATGTAGTTCTTAGTGGGAGCTACAAATATATACACACATACAAAACATATCGCCATACACGTATGTAAATATGTAGCTGGTAGCATTTATATATATATATAAATAAACACACAAATGTTTTTATACGATAGTGAATGCATTTATGTCTACATATATGTTTAGATCATAAAGTCACGATGCAAAATGTTTCTAAACAAGACATTATAATAGAATATTCTAATATTTATTTTTAAATGGGTATTTAAAAAAGTCAATATTTTAAATCTATTTACAAGTATTTCAGTTATTTGAAGTATGTAAACATTTATGTATAGTTTTTTTATTACAACATTCGCTTTTATTGTTACTAATACATCGGCATAATTAATATATTTTTTGTTATTAGCATTTTATATACAATTATTTTTTCAGAGAAAAGTAACGTATTTAATTACAAAAAAACACACTAATATTTTTTAATTACTTTAAATATGATTTTTATTGACTATTATTTATATTTTAATATTTCGCCTTACTATTTAACTCAAACGATACTTTTTATTAATGTTTATTAAAATTTACAATCAAATGAATTATAAAAATATAAACTGGTCATAATTATTATTTAACACTATGACTAAACTCACTTTTGCATATAAATCAACACGACAAAAATGTTATATGCTAATATGCATTTCTGTGGTAATGCCATTATTCTTAGAGTCGATTGTATTGCTATCAAACTACATATTAGTGTATCAAAATAGACAGTAATGAGTTATTTTATATTTTGATAAATAAAATGTTGTGATATTCGTTAGTAAATGAAGATGAAAAAGGAAAGAATTTAAATACTCGGCAATTCACAATACTTGTTCAATTGTAATTATTTGTGTTCGATCATTTATATAATTTTAGTTGATTTTTTGTCATTAGAAACTTATCGGTAATTTTAAAAATTAAAATTTGATTAACTTACTTATACCAAATAATATATTATTTTAAATTCGTATTTGAGTATTAAAAGTTGATAAAATAGTTATACGTGTATGTATGAATAGAACTGTTTGCAATATTTATTATAATTTATCTTAATATAGATAACAAAAAAAAAATAAAAATAAAAAAATAAAGCATTTCAATTGCAACAAATATTATTTAAATATTCATAGATAAAAATAAAATTAATTTAAGAATAAGTTATAATGCCATTAGTTTTTTTATAAAAAAATATATAGGTAATAATAATATTTTATCCAAATATGCTATCACGTATATTATATATTTTTAATAAGCTTTTTAACGATATTGAAATGAAAATATATTTTATAAAATGTAATATAAATATTAAAATGATTATAGTAGGGTGAATAAGAAAATATTCTATCTACTACCACCATTTAACTAGAATGAAGGAATTTGTAATCGTCTCTAGATATGTCTGCGACTCTCCTCTTTTGTACACACAAAAATAACTGACACTGTTAGTCAGAATTCGCTGCGTGTTCAATTCTATTCGGGTTTTGTATGTATCTCGTTTTAATCCAATTTCATTCGAATTATTTGTACTTGTTGTACCTAGTCTAGGTTTGTAAGAGGGGTTTATGCATTCTTCCGTCCAGTTTGTTTTTAGACAGTCGTTCCCGAATAACAGAGAAAATAGAATAACACTTATAATATGCTAGACAAAGATGTCACTTGAATGAATAGTGGGGTTTCATGTTTGGAAAGAACGAGTCGTCCCTAGTCAAGTGCACGATGTTAATACATTCAATTCTAGATACTAATATTCAGTGTTCATCGTGGCTAGTGGCACATAGGTCAAATACACATTCTACGTTATTTAAATATAAATTTGTCAGTTCGAGTATCTAGACATAACAATTACGCGATATATTTCGAAATTAACAAAAGTGGTGACTTTGACAGAACAGTTGCATATATTTTTGTAATACTTGCATTTGACAATAAACTGCAACAATGGGCCGTAAGTGTATATTTCATTTCTAGTGTTATATTTCCATATATCTTCAGTATTAAGCACATTTCTTTTCTTATATACTTAATTGGGCAATTTACTAAAACCATTTATCTATGACCATATTTGATGGAATTCTTTGACCGTTTGACCTTCAAAAAACATACGATTTCTGTGCAAAATATTTGTATTTGTTTTTTTATTATTTCATATCAGGTTGCTTACTATCGATAAAATAGTTTTTCTGTACGAAAATCTCGTAGATATTGTCCTATCACATCTATTAGAAAATTGTGATATTGACATTGAAAGTAATTCTAATTAATGAACGGGGATACTTTTTGAATCGAACCGCGGTTTTTAGTATTCAAACTTCTCGTATTGTTTACATGTTTCCTTAAATAGATAGGTTCACTGTCACCGGTATTAGCACGTGTGGAAATTTAAAAAAAGTTTTGCCAAGTGGGTCGGAAAATACTATGATAATTTTTAGAAAATTATATTTAAAACTTACTATACATAAATCATTTACGTACTACATAGAAATTATGTATTTATAAATATACTTTTTTTATAATTATATTTACTATTATTTTCTATCATTTGTCATGTTTACTGTAAAAAATGCCTGTTTGTTCAATTAGTCTTATCATGATATATATATATATATATATATATATATATATATATATATATATAATATTTCTTATTAAAATTGCATTAACGGTTGTTCAAACACACACACACGCATATATATATATATATACACACACACACACATATACAATTGTTTAATATATAAAATATAGTTTAAAATAATTAAGATCACGGAATTCCGATAACTGTAATTATGTAATGTAAATTGATATTGAAAAATATTTTCAATTTTATTGGAAATATGTTATAATATTTGTATTCTTATACAAAAAGATTGTAGATATTTACAATCTTTTAATTTATGAGTACTTATACTGGTGTAAAATTTATAGAATTTAAAAAAGTCATCTTGGACTGTAGTTTTGTACTTAATCACGTAAATTATTCATTTGTATATACACACACACACATACATATATATATATATATATATATATATATATATATATATACACATATACATATATACATGTACATATAAACAGACATACAGATACATTTGTGTATAAATGTAAACGCGGAATTGGACTTATTTTTTTTTTAAATTTTTACATGAAGTTGTATTTGGCATATATCCAAAATAAATGTTTATGCCATACTTCTAGTAATAATAAATAATATAATTATATTCTAATTACAAACATTGAGTATTAAAAATAATTTTAATAAACTTAGTCCAACTGAACTAATTTATTCCAAATAATTTATTTTCAAGCTTCTGTATAAAAAAGAATAATAATGTAAATTTATTATTATTTATATTGAATACAATCTCTTTTATACAACTATATCTATATTGTGATTCGTAATATTTAATTACATAGTAATTTCACCTTTTGCCGAAAAACTTTACCTGGAAAGTACCATTCTTCTAATTAAGATCAACAAGCACTTACGAAGGCATGTATTAAATATGTGTAGAAGTCAGTATTGAGAAAAAAGGGTATTTTAATATAAACATTTGTCAAAACTTGAAAAGTGAATAATATTTTTTCTCTTTATTTATAATTCTTTAAAAAAATATATAGAATATATTTTTACAAAACAATTTGAAAATGGTAACAAAAATGTGCTATAAATTATTTTATCTCTATTTATAATTTAAAAAAATGTTAATCAGTGTTTATATTAAAAGTTATTAAAAAGTAAAGAAGTATATATTATTATATAGTATAACTTCAATTTTTATATCGTTTTTTTTTCTTGCTAAAATTAAATTAATAATTTATTTTTCTGATTTTCGTTACTTATTTACGTTGTATACTACAATGTAAAATTAATATTTTAAAATGTATTTCTGAATAGTATAGGGTATTTCTAAAAATATTACAGATATTTCTTTTGTTCTAACGAGTATACAAGAACATTGAATGTTGCTTTTTTTCTTTTAGTTTAACGTTTATCTTTTAAAGATACTGGTTTAACTTTTTCTATGTTAAGACATTCTAAGTTTAGATAAAAAAAGTTACAAACAAATGTTCAAACATCAGAGTCATTGTCTAGGTATTGAGTATGCCTCCCATTTATCACATTCTGTGATATTTTTGTCGCTCTTGTATGAAACGATACGAACGCATGCCTAAAACATGCATGTGCATGTGAGCGGCAAAAAATGCTTCGTAAATGCGTTCAAGAATAACTAATTACATTGCATACATCTGTGTATATATATATATATATATATATATATATATATATATATATATATATATATATATAATGTGTGTATTTTCATTAAACATCTTAGTGGATGAGTCTCTTAAAATTTCTGTTGAACTGGTAGTATTTTTTGTACTTGAAACTGTATTAGAAGTGGATATGTTTAATAAAATACCTACATTTGATATAATTTAGAAATTAAATATTTGTTTAATCAAACAGAGATATTTGTGTATTCTTATTAAGTTATCTTTTTTTGTAAAGAAAATTTATAACATCTACACATAACCTGCTTGCTATATGATCAAGAAGCGTATGTTATTTATTTCTGATGTTTATTTCTGACGAATGCCTGGTTTTTTACGTTATCCTTTTCGCCTAGTTTTAATGTTCAACTCTAAGTCTATTTTCAATACTCATGTGGGAGTCTGTTCGCATTACTTTAATCAACACTATATACACTTCACGTATGACTGCTTCAAAACCCCACCCTCCACATTCAAAGCTAATATACTTACATGCAGATGGTGTATTATGGCAAATTTCTTTTATTATTTTTAATGAACTCATATCCGGTATATGTAAGCTTGAAATAAATCAGTCTTCTCATTGATTCCTACAATATATTATTCTTAATACAAATGTCTTTTTAATGTACATATATTTGTTATTTTATTTTGTAGAAATAGGTGTTTACTGTATTTAAAGGAATGGGACAGTAACCCTTAACAATTTGCCAACATGTTTTCTTTTTATGAAAGTGTTTGTCTTTATAAATTTATTCGTTAGTATATTAGTAACTTCTCGATAAAACAATATTTTTTTGAATAAAGTTACTACAATATATTTGCAATAACTGCCGTAATCTATCTATCTTCCAAAATGTAAATATATATGTAGAAAATATAAATAATAAAATAGAAAATATATATCCTCCAACAAATGCCTCAATTAAGTTAATGTTTTTATACTTAATGATAGCTCAGTAACAGAGAGTTTCATTTCATGCTATCAATGATGTAGTTGTTCTGTTAATTACAAAATTAATATATCGATACTTAAATTCAATGTACTTTTAGTTTTATATAATGAAATATAAAAAAATATTTCTAAGTACAAAATAATATTGTATAAAAAAACAATTATGTAATGCTAATTCTGTATTTGTCAAAATCCCTGTATAAGGAGAGGAAAACTGTATCACAGATACTTATAAACGATCAAGAAAGATAATTTAACGAAAACAATTATTTTTAGATCGACCTACATTTAGAAAAAACACAAGTAAAAATGTTAGGAATTAATTTTACCAACTTGTTAATGCTTACTTATATTTCAATAGATCTTCTATCCTTTTTTATGCAGTCATATACTTTGGCATAGTTTACTTTCGGGCATGCGTTGGTGTGCTATTTTTTAAGCAAACTAAAATATAAGATTGAGACCACAACTGTTGTCTCTTATCCTAAAAAGAAAAGGATTACCCACAAATTTCACGAATTTGTTCACTTAGCCTCTCTAAGAAATACATTTTTACACAAAAATAATTATAATTCCTTTTTGTTAATATTTTAGGCAGTATGTTGATGAATTTTTTTTATAAATTATTTTAATACAGTACATTTTCCTAATATAATAATATCAATTAAAATTAAAAAAAATCCAGACATGTAAACATCTGTGAAATGTAGGAATATTTGCATTGTGTGAAAATCGTAACATAAATAAATAATCATGATTTTTATTTATGATTGCCTTTTAGTTAGAAAAACGTAAACAAATTCTTTAGAATTGTATAAATATTATGTGATAAAAATGCTTAAAATGGTATAACTAATTATGTGTTTTGTGTTTCTATAATGCTGGCTTTAAAATATTGTAAATATAAATATTTGTTTATCAGTTTATTATAATAAACATGAAATAACTAGTATGCTATATTAATGAAATAATAGGACCGATTTCTAATTATTCATAATTGATTTTAAAAAAAAGAATATACATGTACATATATATATATATATATATATATATATATATATATATATATATATATGTACACACATTTACACATGCAATATATGTTACTATAATTGAAGAATCTCTGATTCACATTCTTATAATCATAGTAAACTGATAGCGAAAGACGACCCTGACAATATTACATTTGCATTCGCCAGCTTCAGTTACGTTGTCCATGACCTTGCTTCTGTTTCAGATTGTACAGTATCAATTAACCAAACGAGATTATCTGATGTACTTATTAAATATTTTTAGATTTATAATTGGTTGAAATGTTTCGAATAGGATAATTATACAGATATTGCACTATATTTTTTGTCAGAATATAATGCCTGATTGACCGTGGAGTGTTGTCGTCAGTAGTCAGAATAATATTTTTAACTAATACTTTGCTATTATCAGAATATGTTTTTATTCAATACATGATATTTATTTTAATAGACATAGCAACAATACTACATATATTTATTATGTCTTTAAATATTACGTTTCAATAAAAACAAATTTACCTGGTGTCATCGAGTAAAGTCGAGATAAACTATGTTTATTATCTCTCTGCAAACTTAATACATCATAAAATTCGTCTCGACTATTTAAATTTTTATGTATATTAATTCGAATTCGCCAATTAAACATAAATTATATTATTATTCAAATTATACTGCATGTGTTAATAATAAGTTAAATTTAATTTATATGTAAATATGTGTTCTATATTATATATTAACATTACAGTTGAATAAATTATTTAAAATCAGTTGATTTATTTTCAGTTTAATTAATTTTTAATGAACATGTACGGCGAATGTGTACTTTGTTCATTTCACTGCATTTATTTCATTGTATGATCAGTCAAAATTTCGTTGCCTAGAAGTTAATTTATATAATATTTTTTTCGGAAATGTTATCTTCTAGGAAATTACTATGTCTATAATATTATTTTTTGTTTTATTTATGTATTTCCAAATATATGATTAAATACAAATTTACTGATCCACAGAATCTCTTAATTATATAAAATATTTAGTACAAATAAAGGTTGTGAAATTCGAAGAAAGTTGTTCTCAATACAATTTATTTTCGTAAATAGAGATATAAAAACTATAAATTTAAACTATAATTTATTAATATTTTTAAAATATATAAATTGTAAATACACGTAGAAGGTACAATTTATGTTCTTCATTCATAAATATGTCATTCATACAAAAGTATATTTTGTAAAAAAATGTATTCAAATTATATTAAATAAAATAATCAGTCAATTTAAGATTATTCTTTATATATTAATGTATGATTACATATTTTAAAAGATTATTTATGCACGTCTGTTGTTAAATATTAATACATAAATAGATGATTTCTTATTCATTAAAGTTTTTATTTTAATACACTCCTTGTTTAATCGACATACAGTAAAACGTAAATGCCACTCTCGTAATACACACTCAGGTTTTACAAGTTAATCAATTGTAAGAAAACAGTAAAAAGAAGTTATATAGTCAGTAATGAAAAATTCAAGACAGTATATTTTCTATCCATATCCGTAAAGTACGAAAGTTGATCAATTTGAACGAATGGTCAGTACTTTATAGAAGATATATTAACTATTTCAATATAATTAACCAGTTATTATGTCTTTTCTTTTAATTTACATGCTAATTTAAATTCTTAAAGAAAGGTTTTTATTAATAAAATCCGTTATAAAAATTAATAGCTTTATAATGTATAACTTTTGTGGAATATTTTCATGACATTGAATCTTACTTTTAATATATTATAATTAATTAATAATATAATTCTTAGTTCTTCTTATGCGGGTTATATATATATATATATATATATATATATATATGTATATGTATATATACACAGGATATATTTAATGTCATTTTAAATTTATTTTCCACTAGTATAATAAAAATAGAAATAAACAATACATTTTCAAGTTCCAAAATCCTGAGTCTTACAGATTTTAATATTTTCAGAGAATGACAAATGCTTACAGTAAAAAATTAGTTTTTTTGGCATGAAGTAAACATTTCACGTTTTAACTTTTTGTCTCCTTGTTTCACGAATCATTTCTATGTTAATTGTAAACTTTTTTGTTATTTTAATCGTATATATATATATATATATATATATATATATATATATATATATATATATATATATAGAGAGAGAGAGAGAGAGAGAGAGAGAGAGAGAGAGGGAGAGAGGGAGGGAGGGTAAAATCATAAAAATTATTATTTGGCAGCAAAATAATTTATCTGGGAATATAAAATTGAACTTTTGGTTTTTGTTGCTTAATAAATATTTTTTACATGTGAGCTTCCACGTGAATATGTACACACACACACACATATATATATATATATATATATATATGTATGTGTGTGTGTATATATATATATATATATATTATTGAAACATTTTATACAACCCTGTACTTGTATATTATGTAGAACATAATATAAATATAAAGTTGAACGTAGACAAAATTCTGTTATTAAGGAAATGAAGTGAAAAATCCAGGGTCAGAGCATCGGCGCCCGTCTAAATTTAAACATTTCAAATAATTCAATGTTTATATTCTAGCAGTGTGTTGATTAGCGTGGTTGTACGTGTGCACCAATCGAAAATCTTAGAAATTATCGCGCACAATATTATTTTCACAGAATTAAATATAGAATTTAAATCGAATGGCGAAATTGTCAAAAATCCTTAGATTGCTGCGTAGAATATTTTGGCTGATGGTGTTGTCGCGTCATAACGTATTGACACGACATAATTATTATTCAGTGTCTTCATTACGACACAACAGATTCTTATCATTTCTAATTTGTTGACTGATGCAATGTTCGATATATATTATCACCTAGAGGATGTTAAATAGAACAATGAACATTTAAGAATACAAGCAGCTATTGCGAGATTTATACTTTTCGTGAAATATAACTTATTCATATGATTATTTCTAGTACTAATTTATGGTAATTAATTCATTTAAATGTCAAGCATTTATATTTATTTATTTGTTTTCTAATATATATATATATATATAGTGTAGTATATAACTGGAATATATTGCAACAGTGGTGATATTCATATTATATTTCGAATACACGTATATAATAAATATAAAAACTGCACGAGGTGGATAGTGAATAGATATACCAAACTTGATAACTTTTAACAAAATGTTAAAAGATATCAGATAAATTAGTTTAGAAAAATGAAAATTCACAGAATAATGCATTTAGTTTATCATAAAAAGACTATACATTTCTAATTAAATGGTAATTAATCATACACTGTCTGGTAGAAGTAATAGTGAATTCAACACTGAAACAAAAACTATGAACTTTATTTAAAAAAAATATATTTAAATACTAGGTTTGATTTAACTGTAAACTTCATCAATCCATTAGTACTCAGTAATGCATTTTTGCTACATTAATAATCAGTGTAGTTTTTCGAGGGTTCACTAAAGTGTGCCTATGTATTATTTATTTGTATACCCGATAGTGTTCTTCATAACATAATACATAAAAAGAGAGAAAAATAACTTTAGGTACTAATGATTTAATATTATGCTTTTCTTCACTAAAAACTTTAACAATAGTTTCAATTGGATAATTATCCTCTTAGCTACGGTGGGCATATATATATATATATATATATAAAATATATATATATATATATATTATATATATATAATATATATAATGTAATAAGGAAACAGTTCGTTCAACTTACATTGTTGAACGATTCCAGACAAATCCAAAAGGACATATTTATCATGAATCATTTATCTATTTTAGCAAAAAAAGAAATATAAACTTTATTTTATATTTAATAATCATTTAACTGTTCTTCGTGTATATTATTATCTTATATATGCATATATTATGTATTTTAAAAGTTTGTCTTACAATATTAACCGAAACGTGCAACATATTAGTCTGCGTATTAATTTAAAAATTCTGATAAAAGTTGAGGTAAGATGAAAGTAAGTTGATGATAATGCCTTTTTTCTTAATGCCATTCATTCATAAAGATTGATAACAAGGATGATGTAATTCAAGGTTTTACTGAAATTATTTTTATACTAGAAAACATATTAATAAGTGAAATAAACATGTATATATTTTTTAACCATTTACATATTAACAGTGATCGAATATTAAGGTTAAATTTAAAAAAAAGATTTACTAAAATGTGTTTCGGTATGAGTACAATCAGATAGTCAACATTGTTAGCAACTTACAGTTTTTAAAATATTTTCATTATAGTTATATAAAAAATATTTAAGTATACATTAGTCGGCTAAGTACGTACGTATCTGAGTCGTAGAAAAAAAGAGTGATTTTTACAATATTATCATTTTTTTACTATATGTTCTAAAAATACATTACTATTAAACGAAAAATCATAGATCATATGTAACTCTTATTTATCAGTAAGTAGCAGCTGTAAACAATGTCACTAATTACAAAAATAAATTAACAACTTTGTTCATTCATAACTGTGAATACAAAACATGCTTTAACGAATATTATATATATATACACACACACACACACACACACACATATATATATATATATATATATATATGTATGTATATAATTTTATATTGGCATAAATTATTTTTCATTGATAATGGTTGCCAAGAGTATATGTTGTTGGTGATAATGTCAATAAAACATTAATTGATGAATAATATTTTATTCTGATTAATTATACTGTCTCTTAAGAATACTCCGATAACTTGTGAATCAAAACTTTTTTTTTTAATATTGTACAACATTTTACTTTAACTATTAAAAGAGAAATATATACATATTTAATATTACGAAATTATTTTTGTTGTAATTATTTTATGTTTGTATTAAAAAATAAACGTTTTTATTTTCTTAATAGATACATATTAACCAGTGTATTGTCGAAATTATAAAACAAACAAATTATACTTGATTTCTAAGTCTAAGAATTTGTTAATATAAATATGTACATTTTGAAAAACATTTGAAACGAGTAAATACTGACTAACATTTGATTTATTCTAGGTCTAGCGTGGGTGACACTGGCGACTAATGATTCGTATTGCCTTGGTGCCTTAGTTTTGGCACATTCGCTACGTAAAGTAGGAACACAACAAGAATTTGCTGTACTTATTACGCCAGGTGTTTCAGATTCAATGAGGTATGTTATTGTTCAATATATGGATCGTTTTATGTTTGATTTATTATTGATCAATATCAACAAGTGATGAAGAATTGACATGTTTATTTATAATTACAAGGTTATTTTTAATCCTACTATTATATATATATATATATATATATATATATATATATATATATATATATATATATATATATGTATGTATATAAACACACACAAACATTCTTTCATAAACTGATTTATAAAAAATATGTCTATAAATACTTCATATCGTTTATAATGAAATCTAATAAGTACGATAAAAATAAGTAATAAAAAAATGAGATCAATTTCAAAAAAAAAGATTGTAGTAAAACCACAGATCAATTTTAGATCTTTCTTAACCACAATATTGTAAATTTATATAACAGACTATTCTCGTTTTTCCCTTTAAAATAGTCATAAAATCGCCAATGATATTCGAGACGTAAAAAAGCCTATTAATCAGATTGATTACATATTTCTTGGATATATATATATATATATATATATATATATATATATATATATATCTATACTTTTAAGTTATATTCCTAATTTTTTGATTAAATAATGTTATTTTCTGTTAGTTCATAATTAAAGTAATCTCCGAAAATCTTTCAATTTAAGTATTATTTTTAAGGAAGTAGGTGTTTATAAATAAATTTGATTACTTTTTTAATTTATAATTTTAATATCTTTTTGATAAGAAAAAAATGTCTTAAAAAACATAGCCGTTAATGATAGTAAACATAGACAATTAAGTAGATTTATTTTTTGTTTGTTATTAAATTGATATTTATGGACAAAAATAGTTATTGATTCATTAGTGTCCAGAGTTTGTCTTGGGAAAGTTTAAATTTTTACTGATATACTCTACTTCTCTACGTATTTTTATTTACTTCGTATATACTAATTAATATAATATAAAGAAAAGTTGAAAGGTCTCCCTATCGTTTTATTTAGTTTACACCTTATCTAAAAATACGTTTAGGTATATTTTAATCAGTGATATTAAAATATTAATGTAAAATATAATTTAAAAGTATGTCAATGTAGGCACTTGAAACACTAAACAAATCAGTTTAACATGCTAAGGTATAATCGCAGTTAAACAGATCCATCTAATTAAAAACTAAACAGTAGTCATGAATTGTGCCTAAAAATTATTTAAATAATCGTACGTTGTCAAGTGTGCAAGTAAACTTGTCTTAATATAAATAAAATAGATTTGATTTTAAATATTTATTCTGAGAGTTGTGATTTTTGAAATATTTTTATATCTAAAGCTACATGTAGACATCAAAATATTAATTGTTAAATAATTCTAACTTCTAAAGATAATAAATTTAAAAAAATGATCATTATGAATGTAATGAAAGAAATTTTCAATTATTCGTTCAAAAATATATATGAAAATATTGCTAAAAAACTTTTTATTGTTACGATTTGTCACATAAAACTTAATTTCTGTAAATTTTATCTACCACTTGTACATATATTTTATATGGACAATAGATTAATAATATTTTTTTTTGTCGAAAAAAGTCAAATATAAAATAAAATCTATTAAGAATAATATGACAAATTTGTATTATGTATGTTTGTATGGTTATTAGTTTTTGTATTAACCTAAATACAAAAAAAATCTATTAAATCAAATTCTATGAAACTTTTTTAAATAAACAATGAATTTTCATATATTTATGAATAAAAAAAATCTTTCATTCAAGAAGGAAAGTGATAAATGTTTGCAGACTTTTCTTATTTATTTGTAAATTTAATATTTGAATAACTGTAATTAAGTTTAATATCAATATATATATATATATATATATATATATATATATATATATATATAAATAAATATATATAAATAAATATATATAAATAATATGTACATTTGTCTTCTAGAGATAAGCTATCGCAAGTTTTTAATGTTGTTCAAGAAGTAAATATTTTAGATTCAAAAGACGAAACAAATTTATTACTTCTTAAAAGACCGGAATTAGGCGTAACTTTTACAAAATTACATTGTTGGCGTTTAACTCAATATGAAAAATGTGTATTTTTGGATGCAGATACTTTGGTATTATAAATGAATAAACTAGTTAATATGTATACAATATGTAAATTGAATTTAATTTGATAATCACTTTTAGGTAGTAAAAAACTGTGATGAATTATTCGAAAGAGAGGAATTATCTGCTGCACCTGATGTAGGCTGGCCAGATTGTTTCAATTCTGGTGTTTTTGTATATCGTCCGTCTTTAGAAACTTTCGATTCTATTGTTAAATTTGCTGCTGAAAAGGGTAGTTTTGATGGTATGCTTGCATTTATTTCTTTATATTTTTAATTAATTTATATGTATACCATTCTGTTTTATGTATAAACACGTTTTTTTAGGAGGGGATCAAGGACTGTTAAATTTATATTTCTCAGGCTGGGCGCATCAGGATATCAGCAAACATTTACCTTTCATTTATAATATGTGCTCAACAGCTTGTTATTCTTATATGCCAGCTTTTAAACAGTAAGAAATTTTATATATATATATTGAAGAATATTAACGAAAGCGAATGAAAATAAAAATTAATAGATAATTATTTAGCCATATTTGAGTTGAATATTGTTTTTTGTAAAATATTATCTCCGAAACCGTGTCTTAATAATTCATATTTTCAGGTTTGGTGAAAATGTAAAAATCATTCATTTTATTGGAACTGCGAAACCATGGTTACAACCATTTGACACAGAAACATGTACTGTTCACCCAACACCGGGTTATGAACACTTACGCGGATTACTGCAAGCTTGGTGGGATCTCTTCTGTGCTTGTGTACACAGTGTACTTTCATCAGATATGGTGAGTATCGGCAGTTAGTTATTTTTTTATTCCGTATAATTAAAATTTCCGCCGAACGGGACTCGATGCCTGTTTTATTTTTTTTTCTCTTATGCTATTAACAATGTAACATCTGAAGCTTATTTTTTACCGTTTTGAATTTATCATAGTCTTGAAATCGTTTCTTGAAATGCATTAAAATATGTAAGAATATAGTTATGGTTACATTTACTTATTTAAATATGTATAATATAAAGGATTCACATTTATTTCTCCATCATATCATGAATACTGCAATATGTATTTAACAACATTGTACAGCCGTTATTGAGTTATTTATCTTGTATAATCGTTATTTATGATTGTTCTATTTGAATTCTAGAGGTTGGTTCATAGGTGATTCAGGGTTACCTGATCACCAGAATTCAGTAAAACAACCAAGAACATGGTACAAAATTGAAATAACAAATTTTACAGTCAGTTATAAATAAATATCATCAATTGCTTTATTTGATTATTAATTCAACCCGTTAAAAATAATTAATTAATTGATAACTTAATATTATATTTACTAGATTACTCTCTTTCCTTCTTTCTCTCTATCTCTCTCTCCACACACACACACACACATATATATATATACACTAGTCTTAATAAATTACGTGAATCTATATCTATCATGATTAATTTCGGCTTTTGAGCCATCTCAAAAAGTACCTGTATGGATCATGAGCCAAAATTAGTCATGGAAGTACACGAATAAATCACAAAGTTCATCAATTTTTTTGTTCGTTGCTTCTAGTCAATAATT
>CM068324.1:12563267-12605767 GCA_034766995.1 Acanthacorydalis orientalis | reverse complement strand
AATTTCATTTATAAATTTAAATAAAACGTGTAAAAGCAAACACATAATATTAATTTTAATATACAATTTACTAACGTTTTCTATTTGAAATGAATGCTTTTGATATTCATTATAAACGAATCGAAGCGCAAACAAAGAAAAAGAATACACTCTCTTGTTTGCACACGATTTTTTTTTCTTTTGCATGTTTGTGTTTGGATGTATTTCGCACAATGGCTAGAGAATCTCAAATTGGATGTTGACGCAAATGAAGCACAATGTACATATCAGTTCCAAATATGCACATTCCTATACTGATATATCCAATGTATATCCTAGAGAATACCATGATTGTACAGAAAATATTTTCCCACAACCCAATGTTAATGAAATTGTGTATCGGTACGAATATTGGGATCCTTGGGATGAGTACGATGAAAATAAATATAAGAATCATGTGATTGATTACCTTAGTAATGATGATTCTTCTGAGTATATAAATTTATCTAATGAAAGTTACGTTCAATATATCAATAATGATCAAATTGAAAGTGAGGTAAATACGCAGACTTGTAATGAAAAAAATGTATATACGTGTCCGGATAATAGTAATCATGAAAGCGAACAAACACCTTTTGATTTACAGTATAGTAATTTTTCCGAAATTACCAATAATATATCAGATTTTCCGTCTAATCCTATTGATTCTATTGAACATTTTGAACCAAATTTAATTACCGAAGAAACTAAATCTGATATTAATTACTCCAGTAATAATGAAAACATTTTTTCCTACACAAATTCATCCCAAATAAATACAAACGTTCAATCATGTAATACAAGTTCTGATGCATCTAAATCACATAATGTCGATATACAACCTGTGACATTAAGATATGTCGTACATTCTAAAAGTTATGATGAAGAAGAATCATTTCTAACAAACACTCATGAAACAACAAACATCCCGAATGAGAATCGATACAACACAATTGTCGATTCAAATTCCTCTCTTAACAATGTTCCTAACCTAAATATGAACAACAGCACAGCTTTTACTGCTTTGCAACGATCGAATTGTAATATTGTTGCTGATGAAGTTGAGGAAAACGTAAGTAAATTGATCTTGATATAACATGTTTGCTTTTGTTTCGCTTATAACATATTCTAATTACATAATATTTTTTGTTAGGAAGTACTTTATGATATTATATATATATATACGTGTATTTAATCCTTATGTTACAAAATTATTCTGGTATATAGGTAAACATTTAAACACCTACCAATTTAATCAGTATTAAATTTGATTAAAAATATAAACAAAATGAAATTCTCTATTCATTTTTATTATTAGATTGACAATAATATGAGAACATAGAAAAGAAGGTACTGAAGAGGATCAAAATCCAGAGAAATGAAAAATGATTTAATTATAATTTTAACAAAATTTTATTTTTATAATTTAAAGTTCTCTCAATTTATATATACGAGAGAATTATGTTTTCATATCATATTCAGCGCATAACCTATTAGACTTAAATTGAAAGTTATAACTCAGTTACATTTGTACAACCAATAAGTATTTATTTCCTGCATTTATGTAGTTGCATTTTTATAATCGAGTCATTATTTTAAAGTGTGTGTGTATATATATATATATATATATATATATATATATATATATATATATATATATATATATATATATATATATATGAAATAGATAATTTAATATTATTTATTATTATTTCAGTTTTTCATGTAATTTTCTTTATGGCGATCATTTTAAAATTTCATATTCGGTTCTTTCGTATCAAGCATTATTGTTGTTTATTTAATATGACCACAATATTATTATTTTAATATTTATATCAAATAAGTTACTACTCGACAAAATATATAGCTAGAGTAGCAAAAAAATGCAGAGTTCATGCAAATAAATATTTCAATTGTAAATAACTTTAATATTGAGTTAGTTTGTGGTGTTTTAGTTCGCAGTAATGTTTGTATGTAATTGATAACTTAATTATGCAGAAGCACATAAAAATTTAACAATTACAGGCAGGACTGGCTGGAGCTTTCGCACAAATGACGCTTGGAGCTCCACGTTCAGGAGAACAATCTGCGCTCGAGGATCATTTTAGACGTCAAAGTTGGGAAGTTGGTAATATCGATTATATGGGTCGTGATTCGTTTGCAAATATTTGGCAGAAGATTTGCACCACTTTATCTGGGCCAGCACCGCCACCTCCACCAGCACCTCAACCGCAACAGATTGTAGAAGAAGCTTTGGTGCAGGTAGAAACGAAACAAGATGTGTCTAAACCGCCAGAAACACAGGCGACAGGTGTATGCACACCTGACGGTACGAATACTACGCTAGCTGACTAACTAACTCGTGCGTTCGTTTATATTTTAGGTAAAGTATAGTGTAAATGGCATGCTCTCTACACACGTTACACATTCTGATCATCATGATATGGTGAAAATGGTGATTGGTTGTGCTGGTCTTATATGGTAGCAGTTGTAGTGGTGAAGGTTTTCAATTAATTTTCAGTTTACTTTTCATATTTCATGTTGTTTGTTCTGTGCTTACAATTATTCAATAATCTATACTTTTTATTGTGTCTTCTACAATATTTATTTTTTATTGGTCACTATTCAATAAAATGTATTTTTATAATTTAAAATATTTAAATAAATCGTAATTGAAATAGATATTCTAATAAAATAATTCTGACATTATAAAGTTATTAACGTTATGAAATAAAATCTGATTATGGCGAAACTTTTAATGAAAAACTATTTTTATTAATCAGAATTTGTATTTATTAACAATAGTGTTATAATTTCATAAATTACACATTATTCTGACACATTAGAATCCTTGTAATGTAATTAATTTCATTATCTTGTCATGTAGATTATCAACAATAAAATATATATGTAACTAATACTAATTACTACATGATCAGTGTATATATATATATATATATATATATATATATATAAATAATTTAAAGTATTCAGAACATGCAGTATAAGATTATAAAACTAGAGTATATTTTCATTTTGTTTAGTAGTATAAAAAAAAATTAAGGCAGCCATGTTGCACTATAAGTTACTGTGTTTATTTGTGTTAGTGTTTGGTTGTTATATATGTTATATACATATATATATATATATATATATATATATATATATATATATGTATGTATATGTATATCTATTTTTTTTATTAAAATTTATGCTTAATCATTACGACGTTCTGCTTATATTTTCAATTTGTGTTATGTGGCAAAGTATGATGCAGCTCATATACATTCAATTTACTTCTTAACATTTTTTAATTTTTTTCAATACATATGTGCGTATATACTGTGTGTATTTTATTCAAATAATGGCATTATTAATAGCTATGTTAAATTTTGTTATCTTTTTAATGATTGTATTTCCTATAATTTTTAGCTAGTAGTGGTGAAGATAAACAAATTCCTATCCCAGCACAAAAAGAACAAACTGCAACTGCGCCAAAAGAAACACCAGCACAGCCTCCAGAGCCAGTCCCTGTTTCTCAAAAACCAGACCTTAAATCTGAAATACCACAACCAGAGTCAAAAATAACTGAAACACCTGTACAAGAACCAGAAGTAACCAAACAAACTTCACTAGATGTTGCTCAAGTATCAGAACCTGCTAAGTTAATTGAAACAGAGCCAGCTCAAGAACTACCTGTTGTAACTCCATTGATTTCTTCACAATTGAAAAAGGAACAAGAAAGCGTGGTCATAACAAAGCCTATCACATCTGAAACAGTCAAGCCAGCAGAACCTGAAAAACAACCCGAAATTCAAGAAACTGCAGTTACAGAAATGATTTCAAAACCGGAAAAGGCTCCAGAACCGGAAAAGGCTTCAGAACCGGAAAAGGCTGCAGTACCGGTTAAGGCACCAGAACCGGTTAAGTCACCAGAACCGGTTAAGGCACCAGAACCGGAAAAGGCTGCAGTACAGGAAAAGGCACCAGAACCGGTTAAGGCACCAGAACCGGAAAAGGCTGCAGAACCGGAAAAGGCTGCAGCACCGGAAAAGGCTGCAGCACCGGAAAAGACTGCAGCACCGGAAAAGGCTGCAGCACCGGAAAAGGCTGCAGCACCGGAAAAGGCTGCAGCACCGGAAAAGGCTGCAGCACCGGAAAAGGCTGCAGCACCGGAAAAGGCACCAGCACCGGAAAAGGCACCAGAACCCGTGAAGATTGCAGAGTCACCAAAAGCTACAGAACCTGAAAGCATTTCTAAATCCGTTAAAATAGAACCTGTACAAGCTACGAAACCTGTGAAATGTGCAGAACCAGAAGTTCAAAAAGAATTAATTAAACAATCAGAAGATAAAGATCAACCTACCGTAACGCAAACAACGAAAAAAGTTTCAGAAACCACTGAAAGTGAATCGAAATCAAAAATGAAACCTGCAAAATCTAAATCAATTGAAGCAGTAGAACCAGAAAAAACTGAAGAAAAAAGTGCAGAATCGGTTGTTTCTAAAGAACAGCAACAGAAAAAGAAAGGTGGTAAAAAAGAACCGAAGCAAGTTCCAAAAGCAGAAGATTCATCAACCGGGCCTGGAGTAACTGTTCAACCTGCAACTCCTGTTGAAGTTCTTACACAGAAATCTGTAGAAGAAGCTTCTGGTCAACTAAAAGAACCTACAAGCGAGCCCATACAAACACCACCTATTGGTGCAAGCAAATCTAAAGAAGAACTTTCTGTTAAGAAACAAACATCTTCTAAACCTGAAACACCTACGGATACAGGTGCTGAAAGTCCTTTACCTCCACCACGAAAAGAAAAGAAAACATCTGCTGGAGCTGCTCCCAAAAAAACTCAACAGCCTAAAGCAAAGAAGTAATTTGATCTGATTTAAATTTCATAATCTTTTAATGATATATCTTTAGATTGCAAACTTAAAAAATTAAAGTATTGAGTACAATTTCCATACGACGTATTTTTTCCTGTTTAACACATTTTTAGTCAACCTTTAAATTAGATTTATGAAAAAAAAAAAATTAAATCTATTTAAAATTCTACATATATTTTTTTCTTATAAATAAAATTGAAAACTTCACAATACTCTGTTGTGATATTTTGTATATATTTATATAAACAGTATGCGAGTATAAATGATTACTGCTAAAAGCAATTCACAGTTTGAGATATTTTTTGAGTTTGCAGTTTATTTGATATGAATTATTTCGATAGTAAAAAGAAACAATTTCTTTTAAACGACAAATAAGTTGGACGAAAATACTTTGGTTATGGTTACGGATTTTTTAACTTTGTTTTAAACAATCAAAACGAGGCATTTTAAAATGTATGTCTAAAAATGTTTAAATATATGTCAAACTATTTATTTTTTGAATAAATTATCGAAATACGCAGCTAAGTAATTTGATTATGAAAATCATTTTTTTATAGATCGTGAAATATATTTATTTACACTCGATCGAATTGCATGTCTTTTTATTTTGATTGTTTAAAACTTCGAGGGTTATAATAATCAGCTTGCGAAAATCTATGCTTAATAAGTAAGCCATAGATTCAGTGCATGCAACATAATTGATTTTAGCGTTCTTTTTTCACTTATATGATTATTAGTTTATCGTCACTGTCAATATTATGATTATTATTATATCTAGTCTCTAAAGAACTGCCTTTTTATGTTTTTTTCTATTATTTCTATATTTGGTATGTTTGTTGCGAAACTTTATAATCATGATAAATATAATAATTAAATGAGTACTTTTTTATAATCCTTAAATTCCTGAATATATTTTCGAAGTAATTTATTCGCGTGTTATTTGATGTATTACAGGTAAAAGTTTGTAAATTATATATATATATATATATATGTGTGTGTATATATATATATATATATATATATATATATATATATATATATATATATATATATATATATATATATATATATACATTTTAAGTTTGTTTTAGCAGGCATATCGTTAATAAACAAGGATCGTTCAAAACCTAATCAGCAGAAAACAGTTTCGGTTAAAAATTTATGTTTTTTTTTGAAATATAAAGAATTTTGCAATGTGTCAAACCCTAAATAATTAGTTAATCCTTACAACTTATAAGGAACAACAAAAAAATTATTTCAGCTGTGATATATTTGTGTAATAAAAAATACCGATACAGAACAATATAAATTATTAGCCATTATAATTAACTATATACAATTTGTAATTTTTAATAAACGATTTAAATTATAGTGCACAAGCATTAAAAAAATTGATCACATTAATAATGTATCGTGCGATTACATATGCTTCACAATTGTCTTTATATAGTTTATATAACATTGGCTATAAAAAGGCAATATAAAGTACCAATAATACAGATTTAGTTCACTAAAACAGTACATATATGCGAAAAGGCGTGGCCAAGTTACAATGCATTCTATATATATTCGATATCATGAGCATTACTATAGGTTCTTAAAAAAATGTTTCACAAGGTCCGGTACGCCGGCCTCCTATATAGCTCGTGTATATGGACTTCCTCGATTGGTTGATTCATCTAACGGCTTCATACCTCTCGGGAGGTTCTTTCCACGCGAGCGTAGAGGGGGCACGATCGTCTATTTGTCGAGTTAAAGCTGGAGTTCCACAGGGTAGCGTAGTGAGTCCGGTACTGTTCAATTCGTACATCAACGATATATTGAGGGAACAGGCCACTGCACTATGTGCAGATGATAATGCAATTGCGACGCAGTTCTTGTAGGCGAGATTCGTTCACGCACATTGCAGCGGCAGCTCTATGAACTCTATGAAGCCGCGTGCACCCTACTGACACGTGATGAACATTACCTGGTAAAACATGAGCGCCATTTGACACATTCTCACATATTTCTGTTTCTGCAGACATTTCGTGACATGTAACACTTTTGAATTAGTTGTCAGTTGATATTTCAGTTTAATTATCGAGATAAATTGAAAATAACAAAAATGTATTTTTTTTTTATTATAGTATAGTATAATATATAGTCTAAATAATATAACATATAGTATAGTATAATATAACGTAATAAAACAATTTGTTTTTTCCAGGTAAACAGAAAAATAACAAATAAATTAACAACATTGTTATTTATTAAAATATTTTTTTTATAACGGTTATTATTATCAAATAATATAAAAAATCTGGATAGCGTCAAACACATTATTTCCAAAATCTAGGCAAGAGTAAACGTAGCAAAATAAAGTTGTGAGACTCCTATGACATGATACCAAACATCTTGTAACGGTGTTATTCATACAGAGAACAGTACGCATTTACAAAACAGTCTAGAGGTTGACGAAATACCCTCCACCGTGATGCGAGTATGCCAAACGCATTTTCAATGACCCTTCGAGCTCTCGCCAATCGATAATCGAATATCTTTTTGTTTTCATCTACAAGTTGATGTCTACTATATGCTCGAAGTAAGTATGATTTCAGCGGGAAACCTTCATCTCAAACTATAACGTAGGGAAGCGGTGGAGAATTTTCACTCGATGGGCTGTCTGGTGGTGTGAAAAATGCTTGGTCCTGCTTCTTTTTTCCAAGTAGAACTAGTGAACGGAAGCCTTTATAATTAAAATATTTCGAGCCTCCTCGAATCAGACACTGCATGGCGATATACTTCCCATCAATTGCTGCAATGAGGTTCAGGAATTGATTTTTAAATTTTTCAGCCAACGTTTTCCAAATGTTTTAATTTGGCACCGGCATGAAAATTGGATTCAATCTCTTCTAAATAGCATAGCAAACAGATCTATCTCTCCTACTGTGCTGAATCCCATGTGATAACTGAATTCAAAGTTCTTGAAAGAGTTTCTAGTGGAAAGAAATCTAAAAATAAAATATTCAATTTAAAAAGTTTTGTAAATGGCAGAAAAAAGTGAAGATGCTGCATAGCGAATTGTCACTTAAAAGTTCGACAGGAAAATATATTTTTTGGTATCATCTCTACGTACTCGAAAAACGACAACAAACAACAAGAACGTATAGAATTCGTCGATAGCTCTATATTCTACTTTGCCCTGTACCTCTGAGGGCGAAGTAAAACATATAGTTGTAGCATTAAAAGAAAATAATAAGATAGTTGTTTTGTGTTAAATTTATCTTAAACACAGGGCGAGTTTTTCTTCCGTATTAATTACTTCTCGCATTTAGGGACCATCATCAAGTTTATTCTCACGAACAAGAGTCAACGTATGGTTCTGAATCCGATGCGGTGATAAGTCTGCTGGAAAAATTCGCAAACAAGTAGACAGTATGAATCAATCTTTTGTATTGTACACAAATAAATAATAAACATATTTTATTGTTTTTACATCAGTAGACCGTTCATAGTCGTTGAATTAATATTTAACGGTCCATTTGGCGAAGCAATGTCAAGTAAAAAATCAAATCGATTGATAATGACCTGCATGATTTTCATACCGATGGTGTAGGTACCTCGGTACATTATAGAAACGATGGTGGACGGTTGGCTTCGTATTGTTGCAAAAATTTGTTATAACTAGATCTCTATTCTCCTCACAGTCTCATTGAACTACGACAGTTTATAAATGATTATACGAGTGCAAAATGGCATCGTATATAACCTGTATATCAATCGAACAGGGACGAATTACATTCATTGTTTACCGGTTAGTCGCATAAAACACCGTTACATTTCCACTTACAGTGTATTTGAGTCCGATAATCAACAGAATCAGTCCGGCGCGCGGCGGTGAAACGAACTGCCGGCCGACGAAATCGCGCGGTCTTACGCACACACAATAGAAATACTTGCGCCGAAGAGAACATTTCTATTGAGGTAAAATTACTTATACGTGGATCTACGGACCAGCTCGCTTCCGATGCGGTGAAAAATTTTCCAAAAACGCGAACAATTATTTTTTTGCAAATAATTATATGTTCAAATGGACGGTTTTTGCATTGCGAAGCGATACTAGACACCCATTTAATCTCTGAATCAGTTTCAGTGCATCGGTAACATGTACGGTACCGGAACAATCGCGTCTGTAATTTCGCACTGTCGTCACTGGAAATGTGAAATTATCGTAAATCGACCATTTTTGTTGTGCGATGTGATACTAGACGTCTATTTGAATACTGAACCAGTATCGCTTTGTCAATTTAGCGTACAGGGTCGGAGAAATAGGGCCCGAATTTTGTGACTGTCCCACTTTGCAGGCCGATTCAAATACATTTTAGAGGCCGGTGTCACTTTTAAACACTAGTGCGTGGGTCTACAAACCGACCTGCTTCCGATGCGATAAAAAAATTGCAAAGAAAGCGAAAAAAAATTTTTTGCAAAATATTTTTTACAAATTGATAGTTTTTGTGCTGCGAAGCGATACTAGACGTCCGTCGAATCTTCGAACCTGTTTCAGTTCATCGGTTGTATGCGTGGTTCCGGAATAATCGCGTCTGCAAATTCGCTCTGACGTCACTGAAAATGTAATTTCGCAAACCGGCCATTTTTGATGTGCATTGCGATAGACACGTCTATTTGTAAATAGATGAAAAAATTGTAAATCGGAAATTTTTTCGACGCGATGCGATACTAGACGTCCGTTGTATGTCCGAACTGACATCGCTTTCCTCGCTCACATGTACAGGGCCGGCACAGAGGTCCGAGAACCAATCGAAGACGGGAATTTTATTCGACATTTCTAGACGTTTATGGGCGTCGGCGTTAACTTTTATTGCATAATTACAAATTTCCGAGGCCTTCTTACTTATGATCCGCAAAAAAACTGCAAAAAACAATTGTATTGTGCGTGTAGGTCTGTATGGATATATGTTTTTTCAAAATTGTTTGAGTCTTGCAATCAATTAATTTGACGGTACAGAGCGAATGTACGAGCCTAGTGAAACTGCGGACCGGCGTCAGTTATTCGGACGCGCGTGCAGGGCCGAAACAACGGCCCGAAGCACAAGCTATAGTTGATCGCTTCTGACATCGTTTTAAACACATTTAAGCAACGGAAATTTTAACCAACGTATGTCTAAGGAATGTCACGCTTGCGATGCACCGACAAATTTACGAAAAAAAGTAGAAATTTTTTTTTATTAGATTGTTTTTCTGGCAAAGATTATTTTTAAAAACGAAGACGATTTTGGCTGTATAGGACGATAGCGGCTACCAATCATTACAATGGACTAGTGGCGTTCAGCGCTTCACACTTTTAGGCGCTAGCGCAGTCTTAACACTGAATCGCAATTGTACGAATAGGCACGTTTCCGATTCCAACAAAAATATCGCAATAAACAATTAGTATATTTTTTGAAAACTTTTTTTACCGAATTCAACGATACAGGGCGAATTAACGATTAAAAACAAACTATAATTGCATATATATATATATATATATATATATATATATATATATATATATATATATATATATATATGAATATATATATATATATATATGAATATATATATATATATATATATATATGTATATATATATATATACATACATATACGATTTCATTGCTTATTCTATTAAAATAGATTGTATTTAGAATTCCTTATACTTTAATAGTTTTATACATATATTATACATGGTATATTATACATATGTAGGAAATAAAATATAAACATATAAAATTTAGACATCATACAAATTTGCATGTTTAAATACCGTTATATCATGGTTTAAAAACTGTATTTCAGTAATTAAAGAACCTGTTTAGTAGAAATGTTAATAAAATACAAATAAAAACTAAAAAGAGCATTGAGTACATATATATATATATATATATATATATATATATATATATATATATATATATATATATATATATATATATATATATGTATATATGTATGCGTGCGTGTGTCATTTATGTTGATTGCAATTATTTTTAATTATAAATTAATCAAAGTTTGCATATCAATTTTTGTAATTTGTTATTATTTTCTTTCAAAAAACGCGCTAAATTATCTTAAAACATTAAAAAACATATGAAAATGTCACTCGGTATTTAATACCTATCCGAGCCGACTGGCGTTGACGATGCGATTTGTGACGTTTGCGATTGTCGATTTTTAAAAATGGCCAATATTATCTGCAACAAAACTGTCAAATCCTCCCTGTTTAAATCAATATTACCATGGCTAAATTAATAGTAAAAAATTGAAAATATTCTTAAAATGTGGACGAAATTTCGAATTAGATTGTGGAATACAAGCCAGTGGCATTTATTAAAAAAATGTGAATATTTTATAACTTTTAAGGTACAGCAGTATCATTTGATATTCTTAATCTTATGTATAAATATTAATTTATAATAATTTTCTGCCGAATGATTCTAATTTGATATTATTTTATTTTCAGAAAACAAATAAAAAATTGCATTATTAAAAATCAATAAATAGACTGAATATGATCCTGACGCAGTTTTCTCGCTTGTCATACAAGGCGACTAAAAGGAGCTCGGTTCCAAATTACCGAGGAACGATGTAGACTACTGCTGCAATTGTGAGTACTCAGCATTTTCTTCAAAATACATTAATTTCTGTTTTTTATTGATTAAATGTTTTCCCTAACAATGTATTGATTTTTGATCTCGTAAATTAATATAGTAATAAAATAATAATTTCCATCGTTCTTTATATATTTTATTATTAACTATACATAGAGTATTGTCTTAAAACTAAGATAGATGTGTACGGCCATCTCTAGGAAAAACTGAAATATATTTTTCCTATCTTTCAAGCGTCGGTATGAAATTAGTTTTAGTATAAGTTGGAATATAAATTAAAAAAATCAGTATTTTCCCTTAGTCAAATGGTAAATAAATTTTTTTTCTTTATGTATTTAGTTTATAAATTACAAAAATAGCAACAGATGGCGTAAGTAGCTCGATTTTGAATTTAAAATGTATAAATGAAAACGCAGACGGATTTAATATACACATATTTAATATATAAGGAATACTACTTTGTTAGCATTTAGCTTGTGAAAAAGATGTATATATACACAAACATGTATATTAATATTATTTATTATTTTTTACGATCCACTGTTCTTTATTTGAAATTATTTCAAACTGAACCATCAAATACCTCTTGTTTCATTTATAAATCTTTTTAAAAATGAAAATAAAAATAATATATATATATATATATTGATATTGTTACAACCAAAGCATATTTCATTTGCAGTCAAACTTAAAAATGTAAAGCATTCAATATTATGAGTTCCCTGAAACATTACATGTATAAATAGAAATGGAAGAAGCTATGATGTTCTAAATAATAAGTACTTTTAGACAATAAAATATAATTATTAATATATATATATATATATATATATATATAAGTGTTGATATTTAAATGTTGAGTATATTAAATGCAATTCACTTACTGAATAAATTTTAGTCATATATAGTAAATTATAAAGAGTATAAACCATCTATTTTTTATTTTTATATCAGTTTCGTATTTATAATATATTAGTTATCAATATATTTGATTTCCTACATTGGTATAATATCATATATCAGTATTACAATGTAAGAAATTCTTGCAATGAGTACATTTATAAAAATCAGCGCTGAGGAGCTTATTTAATATCATCGAGTGTTCACTTAAGTTTATACGAGTGATTACAGATTATGAAAACTAATCTTGAGTGTATCATCTATCGAACAGCGATGTGATTCTGGTAGAATCGATATTAAATAATGAGGCAATAATTTTTAATAATTTTTTCTATAGTTTTCTATACTTTACATGCAATAATATTAACAAAGTCAACAGTATATTGTAGCGTCTAAGATAGATAGATAAAACTATCTCCTAAAAATATTTAAATATAATTTTTAAAATTTTCCTAGAGCTTGTATTAAAAAAGATTTCATATAAGTTTGGATATGAACTAAACAAAAAGTCAATACTTTCTCTTAATTGAATGGTAATAATTTTTTTCCAAAGATTTCTAGTTTATAAATTAAATATATCAATAATAGAGTGCGCTATTAGAACGATTTCAAATTGAAAACATACATATATATATATATATATATATATATATATATATATATATATATATATATATGTTAGTTTAATTTTTAATTATTGATGATCCACTATACTATATTTCCAATAATTCTAATTTGAACCATCAAGTGCCTCTTTATTTCTGACGTTTGTAAATATTTTTTTCAAATGATAATTATCTATCTCTATCTATCCATATATATATATATATATATATATATATATATATATATATATATATATATATATATATATATATAATTATATATTGTTATAAACAGAGCTTGTAATTTTTGCTGTCAAATTTAAAATAATCTATTATTTAACGCTATGAGTACTCCAAAACATTTTTTATATTATTAAAAAAAGAGCTATAATGATGTCCAACATAATAAATACTTTTAGAATTCTCATTCGAAGCAATGAATACATCTATTACAATCGTCTTTATAAAAATATAGCAATCGTTATTTAGTTAAAATAATTTATTGTCATCTTGCTTCATTGATAATATATATATATATTTATTAACATATATATATATATATATATATATATATATTATATATATATAATTTCCGAATTTAAAATAATATACTACAAAACATTTATTATACTAGAAAATCGTCAAGTAATAGTTTATATATATATATATATATATATATATATATATATATATATATATATATATATATATATATATACGAAATAAATTTTTGTTTTATGGAATTATTTTATATATATATAGAAAGATTACAAAAATTATTGGCATATATGCCAGTTTATGCAGTATATGCAATATTCAATTGCATCGAATCTGTTTTTTTGTTTAGAATGGTAACTGAATCAATTTTTCTCAATTAGAATGCAAACGAAAAACGAAAGCTATTGAGTTAAAGAGAGATGTCTTGTAGAAACCTAATGCCTGCGCTAGTACTCTATAAAATTTCTATTCTATGTGCAGTACGTAGTATTCACAAAAAAAATGGACTTAAATTTTGATAATATTCGCGCGATTTCTATATTATCTTTGAAAAAAATCAAAAGATTATTGTAACAGAATTGTTTTTATGTATTTAAGTATTCGAAATTGAATATATCTCTGGAAACATTATATTATGCATAAGAAATGTCTATTTCTAACACATGGCGGAGTTAGTGTCAATGTTATATTGTTATGAGAAAATGTGAGATTGTGAATTGTTTTTTCACTAAATTATTTGTAAAATTTAATTAAAAATATTTGTTCCGTATAGAAGAAATATGTTGCTAATGTACAATGTCATTTATTGAAGCAAGGGCAGGTAAGAAAACGCAATCATGTTTTCTACATTTAAATTTTAATTAAATTGAACTGTCATTGCGTGTTTAAAAATGGACATGTGTAATAGATTTAATTTAGAATCTACATTGAAAGTAGAATACAATCTAAGAATTTGAGAGTAAATTGTAAATGAAGTAATGTGAGACTATTATTATATTTAACATGACTATATTGAAATGTACAAACAAATACAAATTATACATTTTCACTATCCGATTTTTAGGTATCTAGAACGATTTACAAATAATTTTGAAGTGTACTAAAAATCTGAATGTTATTTTTACAACTTTATATCTAGTTTTGTAGTATTGTAAATTTTGTCTGCAAACAATTATATTTATATATCTACTTTTTTTCCTTTGAAGTACAATGCAAATAAATTGGCATAAACAGTAAAAAAACATATTTTGTTAATACAGGTACGCTCTGGAAAACTTTACCTTTGCCCGAAAGACACCATTCATGATTAGCAGAATATTTCAGTATGACAAAAAAGAGATTGACAAAATGGAAGTAAAGATGTAAGAAATCATGGATGATTGGTTGTGTGGAGAGGGACAGGCAGTCGGTCCTAGGAAGTGGCAGCAGGGAGGCAGTTTGACGTGACGTGGCAAACAAGACATTAATTTGCGTTCAATAAAGTGAAGTGACTATTACAACAATCCGTCTTGAAGCACTTATCTTTGAAGATAGTTAATTATCAATTGAAGTCAACAATTTGTCAATTTTTGAACTTTCTAATAACAGTCTGATCGTAGAATGTAGTAATGTAAATTTTGTTGCAATTTGTTAATGAAGGGCATTTTCTTGGCTTGATAATGAAGTCATTTATTATTAGTAAACTTACTATCAAAATATGAATCTGTGTGATTTTGGGCTAAGGATTTCAGTTTTTAATTAATGTATATTGACAAAATTACACAAATATTCTAAATTACATTGATTTTATAAATATGTACACAAGGCAATTCAAACATTACTTTTACTATAAATGTGTTAAAAACAATTTTAGTATTAATTATGAAATGTGTAACATTCACGTAACATTTTCTTTGTACATGGATTTTGTTCGAGATACTTAACCTCTTGTTATTTCCAAGGAGTATTATTTCACAAGTTTAATAATAGCAAATTTTTCATTTTTTGATGAGGATATCTAGAAAGAATACAAAACTTGTAATATTTAATTTAATAATTCAATTTTTTAAAGCAACATAAAAACTATGAACTTGTGTTTTTGTTCTAAGAGTATAATTTTTAATAATAATAAATAAGATTACAATAAAGATTATAATTTACAAAATTGTAATAATGCCAGTAACTTTGAAATGTATTTAAAATAATAATATACATATATATATATATATATATATATATATATATATATATATATATATATATATATATATATATTTATGAAATAATTACAATTATCCTTAGAATAGAGAAAATTGAGTTCCTCATATAGTATGCTAAGTTTATGAAATCTCGAATAAATATTAATTAATAAATGTCCAATTACATTTTATTAAGATTTATATGAATGATGTCAAATTTAGTTCTTTTTGATACAAATGCATTTGAAATTAACTAATCTTTCATCAATAATAGTATATAAATTCATATCAAATAATGAGTGTTCAAATGAAAAGTAAAGTAAAAAATTTTGATGTAGGGAATCAGTTAAGACTAATTCAGTACAAATTATATTTTAATGAACTTGTCTATTCATATAAATATATAATGAATTGTAATGTTTATTAAATATTCTTTGAATGTATTTTTCTTTTGGGATGATTTAACATGAAATTAATTGAAACTGTCAGCTCTGAAATGATATAAGTTTACTAATTATTATTATCGTATGTTTTTAATAACAATATCTCGATGTTGCTTAATAACATGTATTTTTTTTAATAATTGCAATATTTGATTTTTAAAAAAATGTCACATTATGCTATGAAATTAAGAACATTTAACTTAATGAGATAAATTTATTTGCATGTTTAAATATCTTGACAGCAAAGTAATGACTTGTAATATTTTGGTACTGACATCAGAAATTTTAATTAATACTGACAAAATTAACAATATTGCATTTATATATAGAATGATAGAGAGCAGTAATAAAAGAACTTAAAAATAAATTTACAAAAATGAAACCAAGATATTTCAATAACATTAATTTTATAAATATTTACACAAGTAAAATTAAAAATTACTTTAAATATAAATATGTGGCATTCATAAAACATGTTCTTTATACATAGATTATTGTTGGAGATACTTCAGTCTGTTATTTCAAACAAATATTATTTCATGAAATAATATTTGATTTGAGAAAATAATTCAGTTGTTTATCATAGTATTATTTTTAATAACACAAAAATACAATGGATTATTATTTGCAGGATTGTAATGATAATGCCAACACTGAAATGTATTAAAACAATAATGTATGTAATTATCTTGAAGATCTACACAGAGTAGATAAAATTGAGTTCTTGATGTAATCATATTTTAAAACATTTCATATTTATAATGAAAGTAATGTTAAAAAAATGTCTTAATATGAACTGCTCTGTGAGTTTATAAACTCTTTGATTAATTTTAATTACATAATGAACATTAGATTACATTTTATTAAGATATTTATATGAATGAAATCAAGTTTAGTTCTTTTTGCTACAAATGCATGTGAAAATATTCCATTTTCCTTCTAGTATTTCTTTTAAATCTTTTCATTTAGAATCATATTTTATTAATAGAACTGCATTAAAAATGTCAATTACAAAGCAATAATGAAAAAATAACAGTACATAAATATATATTTAATAATGAATGTTCAAATGAAAAGTAATATTGTTTATATGGCAGTAAACTTTATTGTTAAAACTGATTTAATACAAATTATATTTTAAGAGTCTGACTATTCATATAAATATATAAAAAATTGTAATATTTATGAATAAGTTTTTGAACATATGTTATATTAAATTAGTTGATACTGTCTGTTCTGAAACAATACAAGTTTATTAATTATGATATGTTTTTAATAACAAATTCTTGATGCAGCGTAACATAATAAGATTATTTATTAGCACTTGTGATGTTTTAGAACTGGTAGTTTCGTTTTAGTCAATGTTGATAGAATCAAACGTTAATAATTATATATTAACCGGTAGTGCTGTTAATAAGTTAAATATCGTCTAATGTAATAGCTGTCTAATTGAATGGCAAGTGTAATTATAGTAGAATTTTCATCGCTTAAAGATCTATATTTATAAAATCTAGTAGAACTCTTTGTTTTTTAAATGTAAAAGCATTCCAAATTATTTTGAATATTATTTTATTTATTCAGATATAATGTTCTGAGTATAATGTTGATGAAACATGTTTCAATATATAAATTCACATTTGTCTTCATTTAATATCAATAACTATATTTTCAATTAATATAATAACGAATGCATTTAAAATAGGAAACTGTCGAAATGTAATAACTTACATATTGTTATATTTAAAATATTAATGAATAACATCGAGCCGGGATAAATCTTACTATATATAAGTTTAAGGTTTTTTTTATTGTTGTTAATGTGATTCTATCATATTGATTAAAATCTACTAATTAAAATTATGAATAATTGTATGATAAAACGGTAAACAAATTTATGCAAAATTGTCAATGTAATTGAAATTGGTATATGTATTATGATTGATATATGTATTGTAAAACATATTTTTATGTATATAAAAAAAAATACAATAGGTATCGAAGAAATATCTACATCAGGATCATCATCGAATGACTATATATGTAAAGAATCAAATGGATTTCATTGTATGTATTAAATATTAACTTCATACGTTTTATAATTAAATATGCCGTAGATAAGGCATTTGCCCTAGTATATAAGTAAGTTACATGAAATATAAATAAATGTCTATCAAGTATATTAAAGTCTAGCAATTAATGTTTAACTTATATTTGTTGGCATGTCAAATAATAGTGGTAGAGCAATACCATCAAGTATATCTGCGACCGATTTGAAAATTTGGTCGCAGATATGTTTGGTGGATCGGCAATACCACCAAATATATCTGCGACCGATATGAAAATTTGGTCGCAGATATGTTTGGTGGAACGGCAATACCACCAAATATATCTGCGACCGATTTGAAAATTTGGTCGCAGATATGTTTGGTGGGTCGGCAATACCACCAAATATATCTGCGACCGATTTGAAAATTTGGTCGCAGATATGTTTGGTGGAACGGCAATACCACCAAACATATCTGCGACCAAATTTTCAAATCGGTCGCAGATATCTTTGGTGGTATTGCCGTTCCACCAAATATATCTGCGACCAAATTTTCAAATCGGTCGCAGATATATTTGGTGGTATTGCCTTTCCACCAAACATATCTGCGACCAAATTTTCATATCGGTCGCAGATATATTTGGTGGTATAGCCATTCCACCAAACATATCTGCGACCAAATTTATAAATCGGTCGCAGATATATTTGGTGGTATTGCCCTACCACTATTATTTGACATGTCAACAAATATAAGTTAAACATTAAGTGTTAGACTAATATATTTGATAGACATTTATTATTTCATGCAACTTACTTATATACTAGAGCAAATGCCTTATCTACGGCATATTTAGTTAATATAAAATATGTAAAGTGAGTATTTATTGATACGTACAAGTAATACATTACATATACTGGCACAGATTATCTGGTGTTTCTGCTTGTTGACGTTTCTCGAAGACCTGTTGAATTATTTTTTTTTTATACATATACATAAGTGTTCAATATACAGATTTTTTTATACATATGGAATTACAATATAATGTTTGTTGCTGTTGAGAATTTTGTGTATATTATTTTGTATATTATTATCCTCGGGAGTGTTTCACTTAGTCGTATTTTTGTCGAAATTACAGTATCATAAGTTATATTTAAAATATTTATATTAATAATAAAAATGTAAACGTATATATAGTAGAAATATATTATAAACTCTGCTTAATGTCATTCATTAATATCGTAATGTAGCAAATGTAATATTCAGTCATTTATTATACACATTTTGACATTTGTTCTACATGTAAACATGTTTCATTAACATTACACTGAGAAATATATTTGTGTAAATGAAATAATTAATCAAATTGTTTTAAAAGCATTTACGTTAAAAAGATATTCGTTTAATTTTATTGATGTAATTCTTTAAGCGATGAAAATTCCACTATGAATACGTTTGCCTTTTATTCGAAAGCAAATTTTAGAACGTTGTAATTCTACATCAATACTGATTTACATATAATTATACTTAGATGATTTAAATAACATTGATTAAAACGGAATTGGCCGGTCCTAAAACATCACAAGTCCTTATTTTGAGAATGAAAGTATTTGTACATACAAATAATTTATCTAGTTAAGAGATCAATATTCAAAATGTCATTGTATACACGACAGTTTTCAAACTTGTAATTATTTTAATATTGTAATTATTAAAAAAAATATTTTACTAGACTACATCACACTGAGAAATTTTTATTAAAAAGATTTCATAGTTTTAATTTCTAAACTTGTATTGTTTCAGAACTGCCAATTTCAACAATTTTAATATTAAATCATCTTCAGAAGAACCATATTTGAAGAATGTTAGATAAATATTACAATTTATTATACATTTATGTGAATGGTGAGTTCTTTTGTATAATTTCTATTCAATCAAATAGTTCTGGTTTTGTATAGCAAAGTCAACTCATAAATAATATTACTTTCGTTTGAATATTTGTTTTTTGGTATGTACTTTCTCATTACCAATTTGTAAATGATATTTTTGAATGGAGTTTTATTAATATAAAAGAATAATTCAAAATGAATGGATTTTAAAAGAGGTACTTTAGTGAAAATAGTTTATTTTCAAATGCATTGTATCAAAAAGAACTCAACTTGATTGCATTCACACAAATCTCAATAAAGTGTATTAATTAAAATTCATTAAGTTATTAGAATAGTATCATTTCACAACTGACTTAAAGATAAAATCATTTCAAAATAAATATATGTTCGAAGAGTGTTTCATAAACATTACAATTCATTATATATTTATAGGAATAGCGAGTTCTTTTACAAATGTAATCTATCGAATCGAATAGTTTAAATCGATTCTGTGAAACACATATAAGAATGTCATTTCATTGATTTTAATTTGAATATTCATTATTCGATACAGATTTATATATTTTCATTATCTCTTTGCAAACGTATTTGTAAACATAGTTTTATTAATATTAATAAAAAGTAATCGGACACAATTGACATCAAGAGAAATAATCAAATGAAAATAGAATACTTTCAAATGCGTTTGAATTGGAAAGAACTCTATTGATTTTGTATTAATTTTAATAAAATATAATTTGATTGAAATTGCATTAATTCATATAAATTCATTCAAGATGTTTTTATTTCAAAGTTAATTTAAGATAAAACACATTCATGAAAAAAATATATATTCTCAAATTTTTTCATAAATCTGTTCAATATATATTTATGTATTAATAGTTTTTCATTACTGTTTTATAAATGACATTTTCAAATGTACTTTTATTAATATTAATAAAAATATTATCCAAAATGAAAGGACTATGGTGTTTATTAATTCTTATCATTGTAGACTTAATTATTAGACTAGTTTCATTTCAGAAATTTGGAACAAACAAGAGGTATGCTTTTGAAATTATCAAATGTTTATGTGAATAGTTTGTTTTTTCATATTTAATCTCTGTTAAATCAAATAGTTTTAAAAGAATCTCTGCAACAAAGTTTACTGTAATATAAGTAATGTTACTTTACATTGTAACATTCAGCATCCAATATGAATTTATATACTAACAATTTTTCATTACTACTTTGTAAATGACATTTTCAAATGCAATCTTATTAAAATATTAAACATTTTTTTTTTCAAAATGATTGAATTTGAAAATAAAGAAAAGTTATTTGAATGAAAATAAAATGCTCTCAAATACATTTGTTTAAAAAAGAACTCGACTTCATTCATATAAAGTTATAATTAGACTAGTATTAATTCTGAATTTAGTGTTTCTGTTAAGATAAAATAATCTGAAAAGAAACATACTGTCTCAACATTTTTTATAAATATTTCATTCATTAAAAATTTATATGACTAATCAGATTTTTGTATCTAATTTCTATTATATATTATTGCTTTTTCATTACTGTTTTGCAAATGACATTTTTGAATTAATTTTAGTTAATAGAAATAAAAACGATTTGACATTAAAAGATGCGAGAGAAAATAAAATCCATTTGTATTAAAAAAAAAACCAAACTTGACTTCATATAAACTTAGTAAAATGTAATTTATTGTTTTTTTATTAATTAAAATTAATTTGTCTCTAAAATGAGACTGGTATCATTTTTAAAACTGACTGCTTTAACTAATTCAAGATTAAATGATTTCAAAAGAAATGTATATTCAAAGAATGTTTAATAAAAATTACAATTTATTTTATCTGTATATGAATAGTGTCTTTATTTTATAAATATAATCTATTAAATCGCATAGTTTTAATCGATTGTGTGCAATAATGTTTACTGTTATGTTACAAATGTTATTCTGTTAACTTCATTTCAAAGTTCATTATTTAATTTGCATTTATATTGTATTACTATTTCATTACTGTTTTGCAAATGACATTTTCTAATGCAATTTTATTAATATTAATAAACAATAATTCAACATGAAGAGACTTCAAAAGAAATACTCAAGTGAAAATTAAATGTTTTCAAATGCAAATGTATGAAAACAAACGAAATCTGACTCAATTCATATAAATTTTAATAAAATGTAATTTAGTATTCTCATTAACTAAAATTCATTCAAGATTTAATTAAATTAGAGAGCAATTCATGTAAAATGAAAATTTTTTTCAAACGTTACTTTCCATATAAATATGAAATACCAAAATGTTTTAAAATATGATTACACTGAAAAGTAAATCTTATCTACTCCACATAGATCATAAAGATAATTTTATACATTGTTGTTTTAAATACATTTTAAAATTGTTGACTTTACCACTAACATTTTGTAAATAATAATTTTCATTGTAATTTTGTTATTAAAAATGTTACTTTCAGAACAAAAACAAGTTTTTATTTTGGTTAATGATTTGAATTAACTTATCTCGCTATGTTCAGTGTTATAAGGATTTCCAAAATAAATATAAAACTTGTAAGAAAAAATATTAAAATCACCATTTTTGCACTTGTGTAGTTTTGAAGTAACAAGGTCCACGTACAAAGAAAATATTGTGATTACCATATTTCATTACATATAGAAATACTAAAAATGTGTTTTAAACATATTTATATTGAAATTAATGTTTGATTTTACTTGTGCAAATATATTTATAAAATTAATGAAATTTAAACTATCTTTTTTTTTGCTATTTATTACTATAAATTTATTATTGCTCTCTCTCTCTTTGTATATATATATATATATATGTGTGTGCTAATATTGTCAATATACATTAATTAAAATTGAAATAATTAGACTGAAAAACTCACAGATTTATGTTTTGATACAAAGAGACAATGTGTCATCATATTGTTATTACAAAAGTTCAAAATAGTTGATTTAATCTGTGAGATTGACAAATTGATAACTTCAATTTGTAATTAATTACAAAAAAAGCATATATGTATGTATGTATGTATATATATATATAAGAACATGTTTTTAAATGCATTTACATTGAGAAGAATTTGTTCATTTTAATTGTGTAGGACATTGAAAAGAATGTGATATATATATGTATATAATTCTACTTTGTTTCGGTATCTAATAATTTATAAATGCATTTACAAACTGTCACCAATTTTAACATTCAATAATCACAATTCTCTGACTGATGTGAGGATCAAATTATTCGTAGGTGGCTAGTCGGTCTTCTTTGTAGAATCCATGTAGACAGCAGACGATTCCAGATGTATTTCGAATGATCGGTGAGCTGCCTCCCTTGCAAGTTGTTCACGATGGGTAAGATTCATTTGTTTGTAACCTAGCTACTAACAGACAGTTACTTTTATATTCATCTTTATTAATTTCATACATTGTATATAATTCACTTATTAACTTACACATTTGAAACACTGCCTTGAATCTCATTCCGATATTAAACTGGAACATTTTGCTAATTATAAACATCGTTCAAAGTGGTGAAAGTGATGTCTTTTTGCCAGCTGAGAATTATCAACCACAGTGCATACTACAGTACATTGTTTCGATACAATGTATTTTTTTTTTATTGCTTTTGTCGATTTGCATTTTATTTGATACTGAAAAGTAAATAAACATGTAAATACAAGCTTTATTTTACTTCTGCATAATTGTTTACAACGAAAATGAACAATGTTATAGAACTACGCACAAATTTGTAAAAATAGTATTTAGATTTCTAACGTACTTTTAGTACTGAATTTATTATGAACTGTAAACAATTCAAGACTTAAAAATCAGATATTGAAAGTGTTTCTTATGATTTGTACTGTATTTGAATGCAATCATATTACACATTCATTATTAACTATATTAAAAATCATACATTAATCAAAAGATAATTTATTACCGAAATCTTATATTAAATAATATGTAATATAATCAACAATGTTTGAAAATTAAATCTATTTTAGTAGCGTCCATTTTAACATTAAGAACTGCCTGTACTTAAATAATATTTCAAAGTAGAAAAATTGTTTATATCAGTTTTTTTTTAACTATACCTTGGTTCAATATATAATATTATTTATTGATGATATATTTCTTTTATATGAAACAATTTTTTTTCAAATAAACTTAACGGATATTTCAACAATTGCACTACGACGCTACGCACCACAGATAAAGTAGGTCCACTTTCACTATCTCTACAATACCTTCGCCGCACATTGTGGGATGACATTTCTTCGGCGGAATATAAATTTTAACAGAAATATCTTCGGAATTGAATATTAAAATAAAACGTTATAATAATATTTATGTTAATTTCATTTTTCTAATTGAATATAGAAATCGCGCGAAAATCACCAAAATTTAAATAAAAATCTTTTTGTGAAAGTTAATTTCCCAAACAATAGAAATTCAATGAGTACTAGGATAACAACTACACGTAGTGGCGTTTACTACATCTATCTGCGTCTTACTCCATAGCATCTATTATTCGTTTACACTCTAATTGAGAACTGTATTTATTTATAATTATGAAAAAATAACAGTTCTCTAACGAGTTGAAATTTGAATGCAAACAATTTTAAATTATAAAACAATATTAAATTATTTACCAAAAATATTTCTATTCCTCAATAACTCACGTGTGATAATAATAATGCAACCAATTTTTTTAAAAAAATCTTGTCTTGATATATATATATATATATATATATATATATATATACATATATATACATACATATATATATATATATATATATATATATATATATATTCACCGAAAAAATATACAGATTCTTTCGTTTTCGTACCTATTACTGTAGAGTATTTGTCATTTTTTAAAAAAGAAAATGAATAATAACATGAAATGATTGTTGTTCATAGTAAATGGTTGTAAATTATCGTAAATTTAATGAAATTATCAAAATATCAAAATTGCTTAAAATCTGGTAATTAATTCATTCATACTAGTCGATGCGTATTTTAATATTCTATATCATATCTTACACAAAATTAATATCGGTCCATAATAAATACTGAAAATATCAAAAGAACCGTAAAAAATCCGCAAAAAAGCACGTTTTTCTTTCATAAAATATCCAAATTGTTATAAAAATGGCAATTAATTCATACTGGTTGATCCGTATTTTAATATTCTATATCGTATTTTACACAAAATTTCATCGGTCCATAATAAATATCGAATATATCAAAAAAAAGGCAAAAGTATAAGTTTTTCCCTCCTAATAAATGTTTCAGAATAACAAAAACGAGTACGACAAAATGGAAGTAAAGATATAAGTAAATAAATTATGTGCAAAATTAATGAAAATGAGTAAATTTATAAAATATAGTTCTGTATAAAATTTGATAAAGACGAATATAAAAGTGACTGTTTTGTAGGGTTGTACATAAATTATAACAGTTTGTAAATGCATTTATAAACAACAAGTGGATATCGAAACACAAAGTGAAATTTATACATATATATATATATATATATATATATGTGTGTATATATATATATATATATATATATATATATATATATATATATATATATAGATAGAGAGAGAGAGAGCATTCTTTTCAGTAATGATCTAAACAATTAAAAAGGACAAATTCTTCTTAAAAGTAATGTGAATTCAATAATTCATTTCTTTAAAGCATAGAAAAAACTATGAACTTATGATTTGTTTTAAGAGTATATAATAATAACAAAAAATCAAATTACAATCGAAATTATAATTTACAAAATTATAATAAGGCCAGCATCTTTTGTAATGTATTTAAAATAATATATATATATATATATATATATATATATATAAACTAATTATAATTATCCTTATGGAATGGAGAAAATTGTGATTTTCAGACCGATGGTGTAGGCACCTCGGTACATTATAGAAACGATGGTGGACGGTTGGCCTCGTATTGTCGCAAAAATGTGTTATATCTAGATCACCACTCTCCTTATAGTCTTATTGAACTGTGACAGTTTATAAATGATTATAGGAGCGTAAAATGTCATCGTATATGTCCAGTATATCAATAGAACAGGGACGAATTACTTTCATTGTTTACCGGTTATTCGCATAAAATACCGTTACATTTCCACTTACAGTGTATTCGAGTCCGATAATCGACGGAATCAGTCCGGCGCGCGGCGGTGAAACGAATTGCCGGCCGACGAAATTGCCCGGCCGTACGGACACACGATAGACATATTTGCGCCGAAGAGAACATTTCTATTGAAGTAAAATTACTTGTACGTGAGTCTACGGACCAGCTCGCTTCCGATGTGGCGAAAAAATTGCCAAAAACACGAAAAAAAATTGTGTGCAAAAATTTATATTTTGCAAATTAATAGTTTTTTCGTTACGGAGCGATATTATACGTCCGTTGAATCTCCAAACTCGTTCCAGTTCATCGGTAGCATGCGTGGTTCCCGAGCAATCGCGTCTGCAAATTCGCTATGACGTCACTGAAAATGTGGTAATTTCGCAAATCGGCAATTTTTGTTGTGCGATGCTAAACTAGACGTCCATTTGAACACTGAATCGGTATCGGTTTGTCAATTAGCCGTACAGGGCCGGAGTAATATGGTCCGAAAATTTACGACCCGCCCACTTCGGGGGCCGATTCAAATACCTTCTACGTTCCGATTTCACTTTTAAACGCCAGGACGTATATCTACGGACTGCCCCGCTTGCGATGCGTGAAAAAACTCGAAAAAATTTTTCTCAAATTCACGTATCCCTACCTTTGATCACGATTTTCGAACGCGAAATTTTTTTCGAAAATTTGCAATTTTTTCGCCGCGGATGGAAACTAGATGTCCGTCTGAACTATGAATAGCTTTCGGTTTCTCGATAGCACGCCTAACACCGGAGTAATGGCGCCTGAAAGAGTTTGCGGATCCGAAAATTCGCCTATTTTCGCATTTTTCGCACACTTCCCACCGTTAAATTTGCTTCCAAATGCGGAAACTAGGTGCGCCGGATCCGTCCGCTCCCGATCCGCTGAAAAAAACATCGAAAAGTCGAAGTTGAAAAATTTGCAATTTCGCAAATCCGAGCATTTTTCGATGCTTGTTTATGGAGATGATGGTGGAGGCGCAACGATTTGATGGTGGAGGCGCACAATGTATTACCGTGCTCGGCGAGCGTTTTCCTTTTGGAAATCGCTTGTTTCGACGGTGTCACACGATTCTAGACGTCTACACCGACTGTATACCAGTGCCGGTGTGCGGCCCGCACAGGCCCGAGAAAATTTGGAAATAGAAAAAATTACAAATCGAAAATTTTTTCGACGCGATGCGATTTCAGACGTCCGTCGGACCTTCGAACCAACGTCGCTTCCTCGCTCACATGTACAGGGCCGGCGCAGAGGTCCGAAAACCAATCGAAGACGGTAATTTCATTCGTCATTTCTAGACGTTTATGGGGATCGGTGTTAACTTTTATCACGTAATTATACATTTCCGAGGCCTTCTCACTTCCAATCCGCAAAAAAATAGTTGTATTGTGCATGTACGTGTGTGTGTATGTATGATTTTTTTCAAATTGTTTGTCTTACAAATCGATGAATCTGGTGGTATAGAGCGAATGTATAGCCTCGCTTACATACAATAGCATTACATGTAATGGCATACTTAAAAAAAAATTCTAAAAGAATAAAATCTAACCTAAACTAATGTCTAATTTTAATTTACAGGTATCTCTACAGTACCACGACTAAACGGTTTACATAAAGCAGAACATTAATTGATATTTAAATATTAATGATATTTATTAATTATATTAATTTATATTTTTATAATTTTATGTTTTATAAAAGTGTATTTAATGTAAAGAGGATATAAATAAATAAAGTTTAAAACTAAATTTTAAATGATTTTTTTTATTTATTTTAAACACAAACATAAAATAATTTAATAATTATTTACATTGTAATTAATCAATTTTTATATTTAACAATCCCTATATAATATAATAGATTGAAATTAAATATGTGAAATTAAATTTGAAATAAAAATATTTTAATTAATTATTTAACATACAAATACATATATTATATATATAAAACACAGTGTGTTTAATATGCAAATAAAAATCTATATTCTATATCAGTATAAAAAGCATCTCATTCATTGATTCTTCTTAACCATGCTTCGCCAAATGGACGGCTAAACATTGATTGGACGACTACGAACGTACTCCTGATATACAGTAAAGAATGTGTATCATATATTAATATGTACAAAACACAACATTGATTCTACTTGCTTTACTGTGACGTATTCGTAGACTACCGTTCGTCTAATTAAACTTGACGCCGGCGCCTAACAGTATATCAATCGAGATCAGAGGTGGATGAAACTAGCCTCTGATACGGACATCGGGCTGTTACTACGGCTCTGCGTGTGCGATATAGGAACAGACGCAAGTTCGCGTATCCAACAGGCGCCTATATTCACTCTGTATTTGGAAAAAATCATACATACATACAGACGTACACGCACAATACAAATATTTTTTTGCATTTTTTTTGCGGATCCTAAGTGAGAAGGCCTCGGACAATTATAATTACGCGATAAAAGTTAACGCCGACGCTCATAAACGTCTAGAAATGACGAATGATATTCCCGTCTTCGATTGGTTTTAGGGCCTCTGTGCCGGCCCTGTACATGCAAGCGAGGAGGCGACGTCGGTTCGAAGGTCCGACGGATGTGTAATATCGCATCGCGTCGAAAAAATTTTCGATTTGTAATTTTTTTTATTTACAAATTTTTTCGGGCCTGGTACACCCCGGGCCTGTGCGGGCCGCACACCGGCACTGGTATACAGTCGGTGTAGACGTCTAGAATCGTGTGACACCGTCGAAACAAGCGATTTCCAAAAGGAAAACGCTCGCCGAGCACGGTAATACATTGTGCGCCTCCACCATCAAATCGTTGCGCCTCCACCATCATCTCCATAAACAAGCATCGAAAAATGCTCGGATTTGCGAAATTGCAAATTTTTCAACTTCGACTTTTCGATGTTTTTTTCAGCGGATCGGGAGCGGACGGATCCGGCGCACCTATTTTCCGCATTTGGAAGCAAATTTAACGGTGGGAAGTGTGCGAAAAATGCGAAAATAGGCGAATTTTCGGACCCGCAAACTCTTTCAGGCGCCATTACTCCGGTGTTAGGCGTGCTATCGAGAAACCGAAAGCTATTCGTGCTTCAGACGGACGTCTAGTTTCCATCCGCGTCGAAACAATTGCAGATTTGCGAAAAAAATTTCGCGTTCGAAAATCGTGATCAAAGGTAGGGGTACGTGAATTTGAGGAAATTTTTTTCGAGTTTTTTGGCGCATCGCATGCGGGGCGGTCCGTAGATACACGTCCTGGCGTTTAAAAGTGAAATCGAAACCTAGAAGGTATTTGAATCGGCCCCCGAAGTGGGCGGGTCGTAAATTTGCGGACTATATTACTCCGGCCCTGTACGGCTAATTGACAAACCGATACCGATTCAGTGTTCAAATGGACGTCTAGTTTCGCATCGCACAACAAAAATTGCCGATTTGCGAAATTACCACATTTTCAGTGACGTCATAGCGAATTTGCAGACGCGATAGCTCGGGAACCACGCATGCTACCGATGAACTGAAACGAGTTTGGAGATTCGACGGACGTATAGTATCGCTCCGTAATGAAAAAACTATTAATTTCCAAAATATAAATTTTTGCAAAAAAAATTTTTTCGCGTTTTTGGCAATTTTTTCGCCACATCGGAAGCGAGCTGGTCCGTAGACTCACGTACAAGTAATTTTACATCAATAGAAATGTTCTATTCGGCGCAAATATGTCTATCGTGTGTCCGTACGGCCGGGCAATTTCGTCGGCCGGCAGTTCGTTTCACCGCCGCGCGCCGGACTGATTCCGTCGATTATCGGACTCGAATAAACTGTAAATGGAAATGGAACGCGACTAATCGGTAAACAATGAAAGTAATTCGTCCCAGTTCGATCGATATAGTGGATTTATACGATGACATTTTGCACCCGTTGTATCATTTATAAACTGTCGCAATTTAATAATTCGCCTGGCCTCGCCCGGCGAGGCCCGGCCGGTCCGCAGTTCCACTAAGCATATACATGCGCTCTGTACCGCCAGATTCATCGATTTACAAGACTGAAACAATTTTGAAAAAATCATACATCCATACACACGTACACGCACAATAAAACTGTTTTTTTGCAATTTTTTTTGCGGATCGTAAGTGAGAAAGCCTCGTACATTTGTAAATATGCGATAAAAGTTGGCACTAGCACTTATGTACGTCTAGAAACGACATAGGAAATTCCGGTCGTCGACTGATTTTCGGGCCTCTGTGCCGGCCCTGTACATGTGAGCGAGGAAGCGACGTCGGTTCGAAGGTCCGACGGACGTGTGAAATCGCATCGCGTCGAAAAAATTACCGATTTGTAATTTTTTCATCTATTTACCAATTTTCTCGGGCCTGGTACACCGGACCTGTGCGGGCCGCACCGGCACTGGCATACAGTCCATGTAGACGTCTAGAATCATGTGACACCGTCGAAATAAGCGTTTTCCAAAAGGAAAACACCCGCCGAGCACGTTGATACATTGTGCGCCTCCACCATCAAATCGTTGCGCCTCCACCATCATCTCCATAAACAAGCATCGAAAAATGCTCTGATTTGCGAAATTGCAAATTTTTCAACTTCGACTTTTCGATGTTTTTTTCAACGGATCGGGAGCGGACGGATCCGGCGCACCTATTTTCCGCATTTGGAAGCAAATTTAACGGTGGGAAGTGTGCGAAAAATGCGAAAATAGGCGAATTTTCGGACCCGCAAACTCTTTCAGGCGCCATTACTCCGGTGTTAGGCGTGCTATCGAGAAACCGAAAGCTATTCGTGCTTCAGACGGACGTCTAGTTTCCATCCGCGTCGAAACAATTGCAGATTTGCGAAAAAAATTTCGCGTTCGAAAATCGTGATCAAAGGTAGGGGTACGTGAATTTGAGGAAATTTTTTTCGAGTTTTTTGGCGCATCGCATGCGGGGCGGTCCGTAGATACACGTCCTGGCGTTTAAAAGTGAAATCGAAACCTAGAAGGTATTTGAATCGGCCCCCGAAGTGGGCGGGTCGCAAATTTTCGGACCATATTACTCCGGCCCTGTACGGCTAATTGACAAACCGATACCGATTCAGTGTTCAAATGGACGTCTAGTTTCGCATCGCACAACAAAAATTGCCGATTTGCGAAAGTACCACATTTTCAGTGACGTCACAGCGAATTTGCAGACGCGATTGCTTCGGAACCAAGCATGCTACCGATGAACTGGAACGAGTTTAGATATTCGACCGACGTCTAAAATCACTTTGCAGGATAAAAACTATCGATTTGCAAAAAAAAAAATTTGCAAAACATTTTTTTTTCGCATTTTTGGCGATTTTCTCATCGCATCGGAAGCGGGTCGGTTTGTAGATCCACGTGCTAGTGTTTAAAAGTGACAGCGGCCTCTAAAATGTATTCAAACCGGCCTGCAAAGTGGGCCAATCTGAAAATTCGGGCCCTATTTCTCCTACCCTGTACGCTAAATTGACGACAAAGTGATACCGGTTCAGTATTCAAATAGACGTCTAGTATCGTATCACACAACAAAAATGGTCGATTTACGCGGAATTTTACATTTCCAGTGACGTCAGTGCGAAATTGCAAACGCGATTGTTCCGGCACCTCCACGCGATACCGATGTACTGAAACCGATTCAGAGTTTAAATGGGTATCTAGTATCGCTTCGCAATGCAAAAAATGTCCATAGATATCCGTTTCGTCTATTAAGTTTATTGCCGATACTTAAATGTGTTAGAAACGGCGTCAGAAGCGATCAGCGACCGCCTGTAATACAGGCGTGGGGCCGTTTTGCCGGCCCTGAACGCGCAGATAGATAACCAACGCCAGTTCGCAGTTCCACTAGGCCCGTACATTCGCTTTATACCGCCAGATTCATCGATTTGCAAGACTCAAACAATTTGAAAAAAACATACACACATACACGCATAATACAAATGTTTTTAGCAATTTTTTTGGCGGATTGGAAGTGAGAAGGCCTCGGACATTTATAATTACGTGATAAAAGTTAACGCCGACGCCCATAAACGTCTAGAAATGACGAATGATATTCCCGTCTTCGATTGGTTTTAGGGCCTCTGTGCCGGCCCTGTACATGCAAGCGAGGAGGCGACGTCGGTTCGAAGGTCCGACGGATGTGTAATATCGCATCGCGTCGAAAAAATTTTCGATTTGTAATTTTTTTTATTTACAAATTTTTTCGGGCCTGGTACACCCCGGGCCTGTGCGGGCCGCACAACGGCACTGGTATACAGTCGGTGTAGACGTCTAGAATCGTGTGACACCGTCGAAACAAGCGATTTCCAAAAGGAAAACGCTCGCCGAGCACGGTAATACATTGTGCGCCTCCACCATCAAATCGTTGCGCCAGGGGTACGTGAATTTGAGGAAATTTTTTTCGAGTTTTTTGGCGCATCGCATGCGGGGCGGTCCGTAGATATACGTCCTGGCGTTTAAAAGTGAAATCGGAACCTAGAAGGTATTTGAATCGGCCCCCGAAGTGGGCGGGTCGCAAATTTTCGGACCATATTACTCCGGCCCTGTACGGCTAATTGACAAACCGATACCGATTCAGTGTTCAAATGGACGTCTAGTTTCGCATCGCACAACAAAAATTGCCGATTTGCGAAAGTACCACATTTTCAGTGACGTCACAGCGAATTTGCAGATGCGATTGCTCGGGAACCACGTATGCTAACGATGAACTGGAACGAGTTTGGAGATTCAACGGACGTCTAGTATCGCTTTGCAGCACAAAAACTATCGATTTGCAATAAAAAATTTTTTGCAAAAAATTTTTTTTCGCTTTCTTAGCAATTTTTTTATCGCATCGGAAGCGGCTCGGTTTGTAGACCCACGTACTAATGTTTAAAAGTGACACCGACCTCTAAAAAGTGTATTTGAATCGGCCTGCAATGTGAGCCAGTCACAAAATTCGGGCCCTATTTCTCCGACCCTGTACGCTCAATTGACGACAAAGTGATACCGGTTCAGTATTCAAATAGACGTCAAGTATCGTATCACACAACAAAAATGGTCGATTTACGCGGAATTTTACATTTCCAGTGACGTCAGTGCGAAATTGCAAACGCGATTGTTCCGGCACCACCACGCGATACCGATGTACTGAAACCGATTCAGAGTTTAAATGGGTATCTAGTATCGCTTCGCAATGCAAAAAATGTCCATAGATATCCGTTTCGTCTATTAAGTTTATTGCCGATACTTAAATGTGTTAGAAACGGCGTCAGAAGCGATCAGCGACCGCCTTTAATACAGGCGTGGGGCCGTTTTGCCGGCCCTGAACGCGCAGATAGATAACCAACGCCAGTTCGCAGTTCCACTAGGCCCGTACATTCGCTTTGTACCGCCAGATTCATCGATTTGCAAGACTCAAACAATTTGAAAAAAACATACACACATACACACCCACACGCATAATACAAATGTTTTTAGCAATTTTTTGGCGGATTGGAAGTGAGAAGGCCTCGGACATTTATAATTACGTGATAAAAGTTAACGCCGACGCCCATAAACGTCTAGAAATGACGAATGAAATTCCCGTCTTCGATTGGTTTTCGGGCCTCTGTGCCGGCCCTGTACATGTGAGCGATGAAGCGACGTCGGTTCGAAGATCCAACGGACGTCTAATATCGCACCGCATCGAAAAAATCACCGATTTACAATTTTTACGTTTATTTACAAAATTTCTCGGACCTGCTGCACCGGGCCTGTGCGGGCCACTCACCGACACTTCCGTACAGTCCGTGTAGACGTGTACAATCATGTGACACCGTCGAAACAAGCGATTTCCAAAAGGAAAACACCCGCCGAGCACATTAATACATTATGCGCCTCCACCATCAAATCTACGGACAAACATCGAGAAATGCCACGCCCTAACTTCTGACTCGCGAAATTGCAAATTTTTGCACTTCGACTTTTCGATGTTTTTTTCAACGGATCGGGAGCGGACGGATCCGGCGCACCTAGTTTCCGCATTTGGAAGCAAATCTAACGGTGGGAAGTGTGCGAAAAATGCGAAAAAAGACGATTTTGCGGACCCGCAAACTATTTCAGACGCTATAACTCCGTCGTTACGCGTGTTATCGAGAAACCGAAAACTATTCGTAGTTCAAACGGACGTCTAGTTTGTATCTGCGTCAAAAAAATTGCAGATTTGCGAAAAAAATTTCGCGTTCGAAAATCGTGATCAAAGGTAGGGGTACGTGAATTTGAGGAAATTTTTTTCGAGTTTTTTGGCGCATCGCATGCGGGGCGGTCCGTAGATATACGTCCTGGCGTTTAAAAGTGAAATCGGAACCTAGAAGGTATTTGAATCGGCCCCTGAAGTGGGCGGGTCGCAAATTTTCAGACCGTATTACTCCGACCCTGTGCGCCTAAATGACAAACCGACACCGGTTCAGTATTCAAATAGACGACTAGTATCGCATCGCATAACAAAAATGGATGATTTGCGAAATTACTACATTTTCAGTGACGTCAGAGCGAATTTGCAGATGCGATTGCTCGAGAACCACGTATGCTAACGATGAACTGGAACGAGTTCGGATATTTAACGGACGTCTAGTATCGCTTTGTAGCACAAAAACTATCGATTTGCAGAAAAAAATATTTTGCAAAAAAATTTTTTTCACTTTCTTTGCAATTTTTTCATCGCATCGGAAGCGGGTCGGTTTGTAGACAGACGTACTAGTGTTTAAAAGTAACACCACCTCTAAAATTTATTTGAATCGACCTGCAAATTGGGCTAGTCACAAAATTCGGGCCCTATTTCTCTGACCCTGTACGCTAAATTGACAAAGTGATACCGGTTCAATATTCAAATAGACGTCTAGTATCGATCACACAACAAAAATGGTCGATTTACGCGAAATTTTACATTTCCAATGACGTCAGTGCGAAATTGCAGACGCGATTGTTCCGACACCGCACGCGTTAACGATGTTCTGAAACCTATTCAGAGTTTAAATGGGTGTCTAGTATCGATTTGCCATTCAAAAACTGTCAATTTTCAAAATATAAATTATTGCAAAAAAATTTTTTTGCAGCATTTCGTTTCATCACCTTGCACCGAACTGATTCTGTATTCTGTTCAAATATCACATAGTATATCTATCTAGTCATATAAATGAAATATTGTTCTTGTTCTTGGAATTGTGTGTGTGTGTGTGTGTATGTTTTTAGTTGTTGTTTATAATTCACTATATATAACTTATCTTTCATTCAATAGTGGAATTGCATTAATTAACGTACTCAACACTAAAATATCCTATGTATACTATGATGCTTTATTTTTAATATTTTTTTCAAATACATACATTACATATAGTTTTTATTCACTGAAGTGTGTGTGCGTACATGTTTTTAATTGTCAATAAAATCGATGATTTAAACGAATACGAATATTTCAGAAAAATAATGTAAATATACCTTTTTTGAGACAGTTTAAATATTGAATGTATTTGATTAAAGTAAATGGTTTATTCTAATCAAAATATCTTTAATATTTAATCAGCATCAAATTGTCGTTATAGAATTGTACTATGACTTTTTCCGCTCTTTCCAACATATATTTTAAATACTGCAGATATCATGTTAGTACATGACATAACATCTCACGCGGTTTTTTATGCAAATCTAAAAAATCGCATGAAATTCCTATGAGACCACAAATTTTATATCATTTTTAGTACATGTGCTACATTCTTTTAGAAAAGTAGATAAACTCATTGTGATGATGAGTGACAACTAGCATAGATATAAACCTATTACAGGGAACATTAGTATTTACTTTCAAAGTTTCACTAATTGTTTGAAAAAGAATTAGAAAATTAGTTAAAATATTCTTTTTCTAAAATAAATCCATGAAAAAATGCAATAACATTCATTCTGAAATAGGAATTCTTTTAATTAGGCCTTTTAAAGAAGTTGATATAAAACACATATATAATTATTTGTTTACCAGCAACCTTTTTGTTTAGCATACATGATTTCAATTATTATCTGTAATTTTTATGAATTTGTAAGACTTTTTAAAATTATTTCTGTACGTACTTATTCAATACTGATAGAGAAGCAATAAATATATATAGAAATCGAAAATATTCATAAATTCTAGTAATATTAATTTATATTATAGAAATGAAATAAATTTCAAAAGTAAACCACTATCTATATGATCTTTTTTTGAAGGCATGTTTTTTCATACATGGAATTATTAAATGTATGTATATAAAAACAAACTATAACTGCATATATTTGTTTTCATTGCTTATTCTATGAAAAATGTGTGTATATGGAAAATATTTGAAAAATAAGTAAAGTTAATTTGTCTGCAACACTATCGTATGTTAAATTTATGAAGCAAGAAGTTTTAAAAGATAAATGGTGAACAGTATAAGGTTTAGAGTATAAAACATGAAAATGTAATCAAATTTATTCATACTTCTAGTTAATATAATGTTCAATTCAGTTTGAAGAATATTAGTCAGCAAATGTTTTCATAAATGTACTCAATGCTCATTTCTTTTGTGTTTATTTATATTTTATTAACATTTCTATTAATCAGTTTTTGTAATTACTGAAATACAGTTCTTAAGATATAAAATCACTGTATTTAAACGTGTGAATTTTTATAAAGTCTAATTTTTATAAATTTTAGCACATTGTAAGTATTTCTTACATTGTAATACTAATATATGATATTATACCAATGTAGGAAATCAAATATATTGATAACTACTAATATATTATGAATTCGAGACTGATATATAAATAAAAAATAAATGATTTATACATTTTATAATTGACTATATATGACTAAAAATTTATTCAATAAGTGAATTGCATTTAACATACTCAACATTTAAATAGCAACATGTATATATATATATATATATATATATATATATATATATATTAAAAATTATATTTTATTGTCTAGAAGTATTTATTATTGAGAACATCATTATAGCTTCTTCCATTTCTATTTATATATGTAATGTTTCAGGGAACTCATAATATTGAATGCTTTATAGTTTTAAGTTTGACTGCAAATGGAATATGCCTTGGTTGTAACAATATTAATATATATATATTATTCTTATTGTCATTTTTAAAAATATTTATAAAGAAAACAAGAGGTGCTTGATGGTTCAGTTTGAAAAAATTTCAAATAAAAAGTGGTGGATCTTCAAAAATAATAAATAATATTAATATACATGTTTGTGTATATATATACATCTTTTTTACAAGCTAAATGCTAACAAAGTAGTATTCCTTATATATTAAATATGTGTATATTAAATCTGTCCGTGTTTTAATTTTAACATTTTAAATTCAAAATCAAGCTAGTTACACCATCTGTTGCTATTCATGTAATTTCTAAAGTAAATACTTAAAGAAAAAAAATTTATTTACCATTTGACTAAGGGAAAGTACTGATTTTTTTTTAGTTTATATCTCAACTTATACGAAAACTAATTTCATACCGATGTTTCAAAGACAGGAAAAAATATATTTCAGTTTTTCCTAGAGATGGCCGTACGCATCTATCTTAGATTTAATAAAATACTCTATGTATAGTTAATAATAAAATATATAAAGGTGGACATTATTATTTTATTGCTATATTAAATCTGTCTGCGTTTTCTTTAATTTACGAGATCAAAAATCAATACATTGTTAGCAAAAACATTTAATCAATAAAAAAACAGAAATTAATGTATTTTGAAGAAAATACTGAGTACTCACAATTGCAGCAGTAGCATACATCGTTCCCTTGGTAATTCGGAACCGAGCTCCTTTTGGTTGTCTTGTATGACAAGCAAGAATACTGGTGGCAGGATCATATGCAGTCTATTTATTGATTTTTAGTAATGTAATTTTTTATTTGTTTTCTGAAAATAAAACAATATCAAATTAGAATCATTCGACAGAAAATTATTATAAATAAATAATTATACATAAGATTAAGAATATAAAATAATACTGTTGTACCTGAAAAGTTATAAAATATTCACAATTTTTTTAAAATGCCACTGGCTTGTATTCCACAATCTAATTCGAAATTTCGACCACATTTTAAGAATATTTTCAATTTTTTACTATTAATTTAGCCATGGTAATATTGATTTAAACAGGGAGGATTTGACTGTTTTGTTGCAGATAATAATGGCCATTTTTAACAATCGACAATCGCAAACGTTACAAATCGCATCGTCAACGCTAGTCGGCTCGGATGGCAATTAAATACCGAGTGGCATCTTTATATATTTTTTAATGTTTTAAAATAATTTAGTGCGTTTTTTGAAAGAAATTAATAACAAATTAGAAAAATTGATATGCAAACTTTGATTAATTTTTATTTAAAAATAATTGCAATGAACATAAGATGACACACGCACGTATATATATATATATATATATATATATATACATATACATATATATATACATATATATATATATATATATATATATATATATATATATATATATATATATATATATATATATATATATATATATATGTTTACAATGTTAATTTGTTAGTTTTTATTTGTATTTTATTAACATTTCTACTAAACAGTTTTTTAATTACTGAAATACAGTTTTTAAACTATAATATAACGGTATTTAAACATGCAAATTTGTATGATGTCTAAATTTTATATGTTTATATTTTATTTCCTACATATGTATAATATACCATAAAACTGTTAAAATGTAAGGAATTCTAAATACAGTCTATTTTAATAGAATAATTGCCAAAATAGTTTAATAAAAACATTCAAATATTATATATTGAATGTTGTATTTTTAAATATTTTCAAGAACATATTTTATACTTTTTATTCTTTGAAATGTGTGTATATTTATGTTTTTAATTGTTGACAACATCATTGATTGAAACGAATACGAAAATTTCTGAAAAATAATATAAATATAACTTATATGAATGACCGTAAAATTATAAATATATATTTGATTGAAGTAAATGATTTATTCTAATTATAACGACTTTAATATTAAACCTGTATTAAATTGACGTCATGAAATCGATGGCTTTAAATTAATATATATTCAAATTATATATATATATATATATATATATATATATATATATATATATATATATATATATATATATATATATGTATATATATACATACATACATATATATATATATATATGTACACATATACACACACACACGCATATATATATATATATATATATATATATATATATATATATATATATATATATATATATATATTGAACACTGATCATTATTTTCAACAATGGAAAAAATAAATATACACTTATTTGTTAACCATTACTATTTGTATTAGATTAAAAATATAGTTGTTTCTGATCATGTAATATTTGTAATTGTTGTATATTTTTGTTAAATAAATTTTGCCCTTGTTTATGTGTTTCATGAAGTACAGAAATACAATTAAAGATCTTGAAGTTTAATTATATTCTAATCAATTATTTATAATTATTAAATATTATGTAATTACTTTATTGGATGTCATACAATATATTTATCATAGATTAAAATATGTATATAAAAATTTCAACAAGTATTTTATCCTAAAATTGATTCTGTAATTGGTAACGCCACACGTCAAGCATCTGTCGCTATTTAGAGAGATGTATAGTTTGTTTTTATAAAGAAAATACTTTCCACATAGAACTATTAAAACGTTAGTGACTTACAAATTTTGATTCTAAATATTTATGAAATATATATAAAGTAGTATTAATTTAGATTTTTATAAAACTGTAAAAAATGAGATTTTTCCGCTTTGTATTTATAACCTAGTTTCTAAATAACTTGAGACTATTATTTCAGGTTTCCAGCGATGTCTGATTCAGAAAATAATCAACCAGAGGTAAATTTCATAAATCATAATTTTTTTCTTGTTATATTAAAAATGTTTCATTTTTTCTTAAAAGACTATTATATATATATATATATATATATAATATATATATATATATATATATATATATATATATATATATATGTATGTATGTGTCTATCTATATCTATCTATCTGTCTACTATTTGTGTGTGTCTATATACATGTTTATAAATAAATAAGGCAAATTATATTTAATGAGTATTTATTTATATGATGAAATATACATTTCGGTTTTAGATGAGTGCTCGAGAATTAGAAAAGATTGAAGAAGCGAAATTAAAAGCTAAATATCCTCAAGCCCTGTCTGGTGGCGTAGGTCGTCCAATAGGCGGGCATTCTGCATTCTTACAAAAACGATTAGCCAAAGGAGTAAGTTCTTTTCTATTAATGATAAATTTTAATTAATTACTACCTTTTATAAAGTTTTTAATTCTGATTTTGTGTTTATATTGCAGCAAAAATTTTTTGACTCTGGTGACTATCAGATGGCAAAACAAAAAATGGGAGGTGCAAATAAACAGCCTCTGAAAATTCCCCCAATTAATCCTTATGCAACAGGAGATGCAATCCCTACACCTGAAACCGTTCCAGCTCGTAAAACCTCAATTATTCAGCCCTCAAAGTTTACTCCAGGTGGCTCTACTCAATGAGAAGATTGGAATGAGTACAGAAGTTGGTTTGATTTTAACATACCTATGACTAGAATTTTCTAGCCACAGATATCAAACGTTAGGGTTCAGCAGCAAATTATATCAATAGTTTTCTTGTCGGTGAGCTGTGATACGTTTGTATTCATTATAGTTACTTTGAAAATTATGATTTAAATTATTTTTTGTGTAATTAAAAATATTACCTATATTAATTTTATTTTTATACATATATATCTGTTTTGATTAATCATTCACTTTCAAATACATTTATTAATAACTAATTTTAGTTTTTTGATATAAAAAAAAACTATTGAATTGTTATCAAATGAACTTAAAGTACAGATATTCATTTTATGTAATTGTTACATTTTAGTAAAATTTAAACATGTTAACATGTAAATAATTTTTCAGTATAAAAGAATGTGCTCTCTCTCCCTCTATCTATCTATCTGTCTATCTATATATATATATATATATATATATATAACACAGTGTACCTATATCCACATATTATCATACAGTGTACAATAATAGCTACATAGTAATTTTATGCGATAACATACTAAATTTTAATACTTTATGACTGCTTTAGTTTTGTTCTTAATAATGTATACAACATACTTATTTTGAATAGATGTGTTTATAATTCACATGTATATACATACATATGTGTATTTTTATGAATATGTTTTAAAATATTGCCTATAATGTTGCAAATAATTTTATTTATTTATTTTTTTTTTGATTTAAAGGAACTTCCATTTTTGTTGTGAGAAAATAAAATGGAAAATGAAAGTAAAAAATTAAATTAATAATGTTAGTGAATAAAATAACTTAATATGAACATTATTTTTTTATATGTACTCTGTGGTTTAAAAAAATTCTGTGCATATATACATTACATAAATGTATAATTTGTATCCATATTAAAACATTATTAGAAACAAAGTAAAGCTGTCTTATATTACTGTTGAATATGTTATATTTTTTAGTAATCTAATTTATGTTTTTTCGCTTATTCATGAGAGGGGAAAGTTACATTTTTCTGAATAATATAAATATTAATAAATTACTAATAATACATGTATATACTAGTGTGTATATATATATATATATATATATATATATATATATATATATATATATTTATATATATATAAAAAACGTGTGTGCAAATACATTTAAAAATATTAATGCAAATTAATCATAAGCCTGTGCCTAGACTAGTAAAATGAATGCATTATTGATCGATAATGAGTTTGAATTCATTGTATGTAAGTTAAATCTCATTAGAAGTGACTATTTTGATTTATTGAATTTTGATTTTGAACAATGTGTAAAAAAGTATAAATTTGTTAATTTTTTCATTTATATTGCAGATATCAATTTATTAAAGGTTTTCATTTATGCTATTTCTTGTCCTGAGAAATTACTGTTATAATTTTAAAGGTAAATTAAATATATTATTGACTGCTGAACTAAAATTTGAATTTCAAACCTACTTCAGTCCAAGGAACTGCTATCTCTGTGGCATTCGCTCTGATGATAAAATA
>CM068324.1:12548267-12560767 GCA_034766995.1 Acanthacorydalis orientalis | reverse complement strand
TTGTATAGTGTAATTAAAAGTTCTTTAATGTTAAAGATGTGATCACTAACATAATAAATATGTCTAATATGTAGTATTGTTATGTAGGAAGCAGAATTAACTGGAGTTATGCCAGCAGAAGTACCTTTAGAACCAGGGGAATTACCACCAACTTTTAGACGCCGTGTTGGTACAGCTTATGCTTATCCACAGAATTTAATAAATAAAATTCGTACAGTGGCACAAACAGATGCTGAATCTATAGCTGCACTTGAATTGGAACGTCAAGTTCAAGCAGGAATATCAGAAGCTGCTCTTGGATTAATTAATAAAGAAGATGCTAGTAAGGTTGGTCAATAAATGCAATTTTTTCTTATTTTGTAATTAAAATTTCATTCAAATTTATTTTGATATTTGTAGCAGTAATAATTTATTTTACCATTATATCTCTGTGTATTTATGCAAGTGTATGTGTGTATGTATATATATATATATACACACACACACACACACACAGAGACATACGTACATATATACACTCTATAAATTTAATGTTATAATTTTGTAGGCTGTACGACGTAAAAATCGATTAGTATATCAGCAGAGTCAACGTAAATTACGTGAATTAGAAGAGCGTTTAGGATTGTTAACATCGCGTAGTTTAACAAGATTACCTCAACATTCTCAGGATGGAGTAGTTCATCATTTGTCACAAGCTAAATGTAAAAAAAAACCTAGACCTCCTGTAGATCATGAACGTTTAGAAGAAAGTCATTCTGCAATTTCTGGAAATTCAGAACATTCATCAAGCCATATGAGACACATGTTTCTTCAACATGACCGATTAGAGAGGTATAGTATGAAACAGTTCTCAAAAGTTCAACAGGTGGAGAAAGGGAAAATATTCCTTTATTATATACAAAGGTCAGTGTGTTGATTATGATGACTTTGATGTTTCAACTAATATGATAATAATTTAAATGTTAGAGGGTCGTATTTATTTTATTTTTATTAAAGTTTCCAGTGTTATCAGATTAAAATAATAATTTATAAAGAAATTTGTGAGAATTTAAAAAAGTATGTGCAAATATTTATTATCAAAACACTAAATGTTATATTTACAAGATTGTGTAACTGAAAGAGTTTAAATCTGAATTATAATTGTGTTGTGTAATATTATTCCTTTTTTATGCATTTTCATTAACATATAAATAAATATTAATGTGTGTGTGTGTATATATATATATATATATACACACACACACACACATATATATAGTACATAACATACACATACTAATAATTTTTTAATGAATTATTAAAAAAACAGTCATTTAATTTTTAAATTAAGCATATTTCTGACAGTGTTCTACTCTTATTAAATACTGTTCAAGTAGAAATGGTTGGAATAAGCTTTTTTTAACTTTTTTTTATTTATTTGTATGCTTTCGAAAGTATTAAGTTGTATATATATATATATATGGATCAATTGTATGTATATATAGTCAATATAATACATTAGAAAAGAACATTAAAACAGATTAGTAAGAAAGTAAATGTAATAATTGAATATAAAAACTAAAAGTTTAAAAATATGATCATATATGTATTTTATACTTTTAACAGTTTTGTTTTAAATTTCATTTTCTGTAAATTGTATAATTATTTCTAAAAATTAACTTGAATTATTTTGTACATGAACACATACACACATGTTATATATATATATATATGTATATATATATATACAAATTTTTGTAATTTGATAGCACTGGTATCTAAAAAAAAATCTAAAGTATAACTTTATCACATGGTTATAAAATAATAATAATAATAAAAATAATAATAATAATAACTTCAACTGAATTTTGAAAATAATCATATTAGTGTGATCATAAAACCGTATAAAACAATTAGTATGGTTTTAAAGTAATCAACACATTAACAATAAGAATAAAAAAGTAAATGAATAACTGTACACATATTATTTGGAACAGTTTTAGCATATATATGTATATATATATAAAATAAAAAGGAAATATGTTCTAGCTGAACATTTTTTACTTGGTGTGTATCAGCAAACAATATTTCTTTACATAATAAATTAATCTGTATATATCATTTTGGTACAGCTCATATTTATTATATAAAATCACATGTGACTGAATAAAAAACTGTACATTGTGATTTTTATGATGCATTGAACTATAGTAGTTTTTATTGACATGTCTCAGAAAAATTGTGTACAATTTATTTTGGTACATATCTTCTGAATAACAAACCTTATATAAAAATGTTACTCGTATTTTTCTTTAATTAATGGGGAGTTTTCCTCTGAATATTTTTTATAATTTTGATGTATTGTTTTTATTAATATTGAGAATAAGTAGATGTATATATACTTTTTGGTACATTGACATTTTTAATAATCAGGTAAACTTGTATACTATTTTTTGGTACAGTTTATATAAAATTAAATTTAAATCAGTATACAACATTTAATAATAATATTAAATATGTTTCATTTTCATCATCATGTTAAATGTCTTAATATATTTTTCATGCAATTTAAATAAAACTTATCGCATTTAATATTTTTATTGTGAAAGTATTTAAATAATTAGAATACCATATTTTCTTTTATTACTGTTTAGTTATTTAAATAATAATCAAGAAGATAGTGTTACTTGAAACAAATATTGGTTCTTTTTGTTAATTGTATGAGTTCAAATATTTAATTTTAATTTCTAATATTACCAATGATTGTTATATAAATACAAATGTATGATTTGTTTTACAACATAATGCAAACCATACCTTTTAATTTTATGGTTTAAAAGTTATTTTATTACAGTTAATTGTAGCAAATAGCTGGATTTCTCAGGCAAGAGTATTTGTTTAATTGTTAATTATTTTAAAATGATTATGTCTTATACAAGAGTATATGTATTATAATGTTTACTTTGATTTTTTAAATGTTTATATTTCTCTGAATTTCGAAATTATTGATAATTTTCGTCTATAAATAAATTGAATTTCATATGGAGGGAAAGCATAAATACCTGTTTCTTTAAAAACAAATTGACAAAATGTATGTAACAAAGTAGACATATATTAATGAATATTTTGTCATTGTTGGAAATATTTATCTTATTAATATTTGGTTTAATTTAAATTTTTATATATATATATATATATATATATATATATATATATATATATATATATATAAACATAAAATAAAGTTACTAGTGTTACAAAACTTAAGTGAGTAATTATATAAATCCATTTATACTTTGTTGTGTATATGTTTACATTTATGAAAGGTGATATTACAGTGAGTGTAAAATATTGTTAACAAATTTAAATTGTTTTAATTTCTAATTTGTTCCAATTTTATTAAAAATAATGTCTTTAAAATTAAATTATTTGAATCATGTATTTCCATTTTTTTCACTTTATTAGCTTGGCTAGATATAATTGTGTATTGATTAATAATTTTTCCAAGTCTGTTATTAATTTTCTGTTTAAAATTATTACTTTGTATGCCGAGTTTAAGAAGATTTATTTTACTTTTAATTTATCAATTGTAATTAATGATAGAATATAATACAATATTATTTAATTTAAATATTATAGCATCTAACAATTAGCTCTTCATTTTATAATTAAACTGCTTAATAATATTTTTTTTGTTATGATTAATTTCAAAATTTAATAAAGACATTAGTTTCATAGATTTAGAACATTTCTAAGTATTCATGAAATAACTGAAACTAGAAATGCATTGACTTACATTGATATTAATTCTTAATTATTGTTCATTTTTATACTCAATACTTACATTTCTTACACATCAGTATTATCTTAGAATTCACTGTATTTAACAAAATATGTAATTTGAAAAAAATCAATCTCCAAAACTGTTTATATATATATGTATATGTGTGTGTGTATGTATGTATGTGTATATATACATACATATTATATATATATATATATATATATATATATATATATATATAGAGAGAGAGAGAGAGAGAGAGAGAGTGAGCCAGAGACACCTTCATACATATATTCAAATACCTGTAAATGATTTTTTTTAATTATTTAAAAGATGTTTATTGTAAGAACTAAGATTTATTTCAATCAATTTTAACAGATCCCGTTCACATACTGAATCTGGTACTTTGTACAATGTACAAATTCAGCAACAGTTAGCTCCTTATCAACAATATGAAGCAGGTCTAGGGGGATATTGGATGAGTCTAGATACAGGAGAAACTGTATGGTGTCATGCTGAAGATAATCACTGGCATAGAGATGATAGGTAAGAAAAATAAATATTAACTTAATTTTTTATATAGTATTATTTTAATTACTAATAATATGTTTTTTACTTACTTATAATTTGCAATATAACTGAGATAAATCATGTATCATATGCTTCATTTTAACTATACATTTTTTTATTTTATTCTTAAAGATTTGTGAACAAGATGAAACATCAAAATTCATTCAAATTTAATTGTATCATTTTGTCTTTTGCTAGATTATATTGATTTACTTTTCATATGTTTATCTGAAAATTAGTAATGGTTTTTACATACTTCGGAGTTGAAAATGCCCTTATAAATTGAAATATTAACTAGATAAATTTATATATTGTGTGTGTGTATATATATATATATATATATGTGTGTGTGTGTGTGTGTATGTATACTAGTATGTACCCTGTCAAAATTGATGGGAAAACAGAAAAAAAAACTTTTTATTGGTTTTTACAACATAATATATTTTAACATAAAAAATACCTAAGAACAAAACTATATAATACAGCGTTTATACGTGTTGACAAATGTGAGTTTATATATATATATATATATACACACATTCATACTTGTATATAAGTAATATGTATATATATAATAATTATTAACTGTATAAAATGAACTAAAAATTAAAATACAGTATTACCTAGGGAATAATATCATTTTGTAATATGAGACAGTTGAGAATAATACTTGATTTAGATTCAGTAGTTTGGATCGTTCAAAAGTTCGACCATTGCAACATAAATGGAGTTCACCTGGTACCATAGAAACTAATAACGTTCAGAAAAGTTCAACATGCAGTATCACAGTACCTGAAAAAAATATTCAAGAACGTATGAAACCACCTCACCATCAACATACCTTAAAGGTAATGTCTTCATTGCAAATATATATATATATAAAGAACATTTCTGATTAAATGATTCTCATTTAAAATAAAATAAACACTGTAAATAATAGTGTTACTCTAGCAATTTAGAAGGAATTATACTTTTTAGAACTTGTATCATACCAGAGGATCTCCAGAATTAACTGATACATGGCATTTAATGAGGACTCAGTCAATGGGAAGTGTTGATGTAACAATAATAGATGAATCATCATGTTATCGAGAACGAATAGGAAGCAGAAAATACAAACAAAAAAAATGGTTAGTATTGTTTAAAATATATGAAACTTAAATTATGAAAAAAACTGTATTATTTTATTTTTAGGTATGAAACATCATTGGATGGACCACAAGCAACAAATAATAATCAAACATTACCATATCCAAATACTAATACTAAAACACATTCCCAAATCAGATCCACTGTTACAAATTATCCAAGTACATCTCCTACAGCATCACCTGTTCAGCAATCATTATCTTATCAACAATCAAAATCTATTGCACTAGAATCATCTCAAGATTCAACATCACCCCGTATAACATTACTTTTAGAAAGCAATATGGATTTAACATCAAATTTCAATAATTCTAATACAGTTCCTGTACAATCACCTAAAAATTGTACTGTTATCGAAGCAGGCCAATGGATACCATATAGAGAAGTCACAAAACCGTTTGAAATGTCAGATTTTTATAAATATTCGACAAAATTTAAGAACCGACAAAATGTGATTGATGATAACAGTAATCAAAATCAATGTAAAACTAATTCACAAAAAAAAAATCTTGGACAAAATGACACTTTAATGAACTCTTCACATCAAATATCAAATAATATCCAAAAATTGGATTCAGATTTTGAAATTTTGGAAAATAGTGTTGATGTACTAAATGAACCTTTGTCATCATTATTTCAAAAGGGTATATATCAACCATTACAACCTATGAAATGTCAACCATATCAATATTCAACCAGGTAACTTTTTACTATAAATAATATCTTTTATTCACAAATAAATAAATTAATTGTTTCTAAATATATTTTTTCAGTTCTAATCAAATACATATAGAGCAAGGAAATTCAGATAGTACCGTATGGGCTCAACATTCAAACAAGCAACCTAGTCATCACCCTGGTATGCATAAAATGTGCAATAATTCAAATTTAAATTCCAGCCCAAAAAACAGTGTTAATTCACGATCTACAGCGACACTAGTTTAAATTTTAACTGCTGTGATTAATATTCTATTATTTTACATATATCATGCACCTAAATATTTCCATTTTAAACATATTTTTGTTATGATTTTAGTTTTATGTAAATAGTTTAATACCATATAAGACAGATAATATGATGATTATAGCATAATGTGGTTTAACTATAAAATATGTTGTTTTTATTTAACATTTTTAGGTTATTCATTATTTTTTATATTTTGTCAAATATATAGTTCACAAGGAGTATTATCATTTTTATGAATATATATATATATATATATATATATATATATATATATATATGTGTGTGTGTATTTAAAGTAATACTTAAAAATATTCATGTCTTTCGATTATCAGTGAAATGTTAAATATTTTTATATGATTAATTTTTAATAATAATATTTTACACTAACTTTTATAAAAAAATGTAGTTGAACTGTGTTGTGTATATAGGTTATATATATATATATATATATATATATATATATATATATATATATATATATTATATTGTCTGTGTGTGTGTGTATGTATAAATCTGTACACAGAGACAAAGAACGACTGTGTTTTAAAGATGAGGTGTTTAATGTAGTACAAATTATAAATATGTTATCAAAAATAGTAAGCAATATTTATCTTATTTTGTCTACTAAAAAATTGATTTTAAAAAAATATTTTATTATGTTTTAATCACATGAATAAAATATGAATTGTGCATGTAACATAAAACTGTGATGGACCAATGTAGTTTAAATTAACATTTAACAATTAAAAGTGCACTTATCTTAAAAAAATGATAAATATTTTTAGAAGAAAATAATGACAATTTGAATATGTATCTAATGTTTCAAATATTAATAAGAATATGTAAAATAAGTAATCAAATGTATTTTCAAATTGAAATTATCTAACTTTTAGTAAATATCTATTTTCTAAATTTTTTTTGTATTTTTAATTTCAACAATATTTAATATACTAAAAATTATATAGTATACTTTTAATATTATAGTAATTTCCAATATTATTTCTATCTTTTTGTGTCTGGCTGTTTGTGTGTAATGAAATAAGTGACTTCCTGTTCATTCCTTTAAATGTATTTATTATAAAATTGTAGAAAATAGTGTATTTCAAGCAAAATGTTTCAAATATGAAATGCATTGATGTAATTTGTATGTATTTTTTATTAATTGCATCATAAATAATTTACAGTTGATTTATGTCATTTAATACAAAAGCATTACAATTATAATCAGATGCTATTTTAATAACTGTAATAAAGACTGAAAATATTGTTATGAATGAAAATTTATTGTATTTTTTATGATGCAATAAATGCAATATTTTATAGTTAATTCATGTTTATTGTGCAAGGCTTGTAAGGTATGATCATTTTTATAAGCATTAAACATAAAAAAATAGTGGCAGATGTGTTACAATGAGCATTGTATCATAGATTAAGTGCCTTATATTAAATAATAAATTATCAAGATATAGAATGAAAATTGATTTATTTTGTATACTAAATTGAATAATTGTATTATAAAATAAAAAAGAATGAAATATATGTGTTATTTTATTAAAATTAATCTATTATGTAGAATTTTCTTAAGTTAGATTCTAGTCTTTAGATTATATCAGTATACTTACAATTATTAATATATTATATGTAAATCTTTATTCCGTGTCTTTAAATACAATCAATCATTTCTCTTTTAAATTGAAATATTTTCTCATTTTAGGATTTTTAAGTGCTAATCTTAACATTTAAAAACTGTATTGGCCAAGCAATTGGCATAACCTCACAAGACAGTGGTAGACTATGTAAACAAAAGTAGCATATTAGATAAAACATACTGTTCGCATTCCAATTGAGAAAAATATTTTTGAAATTGCAAGAATTATTTATTTACCTTTGGAATAAAGTGTTGAAACGCATAACAAATACTAAAACAGTAGAAGTACCAAAACTTTATTACACTTTCATCAACGCAGTGCCCCCGTCTTTTTATCCGCAGGATTCGTCAATTACGCTACAGATGGAGCAAGTTATATAATATAATGGGGGATGTTTTGAGAATTAAAATGTATTCTATTTTCCATAAACATACATTTTCTATGAAAAGAGGCACCACATTAATTTGTACACCTAATATCTTATTATATAATTATATTAATTTTCGGTAGAAAGTAAAATAAATTTCATTTGATTTGTTTTATTATAAAATATTTAAGTTCTCGTTAACTAGTGTGTGTATATACATACATATATATATATATATATATATATATATATATAATTACACAACATACACACACATTCACAGTAGACATAATGTGTGTATAAACAATCATATAGAACCATTTCATATAATTTCTAATTGTATTGTTACTGATATTTTCTAATGAAATATATAAATGTTCTAGAAACATATTTTATATCTAAACAAATTTAAATGATTTGAATAATTTGTTTAAAGGAAACTTAATTTTGCATATCGTAAGACTTGATTCTACATGAAGCCATTATCAATTAAAATACTTTTATGTTTAGCTGTTCAGACTTTGTTGTAAAATTGATAGACTGGGATTCATCTTAAATTTTTAAATTAACTTTTGTTTAAAAAAAACTACAATTTAATGAAAAACATTTATTTTCTAATAAAAACAGATATTTGTATTCAATTATATTTTTTAGGCAGTTATTAAAAATACATTACACAAAATTACCTAGAGTGAAATAGTCTATTATGGCATATACATTTGGCATGTATTTTATGATTATTTTCCAGATTTTTTAATTTTGAATTATTGGACATTTAAAATGATTATATTATGTAAAAAAATATTTTTATAAAATTCCAAAAAAATACAAAATCACATAAAATATTTTTAACTTAGTTCTTTTCTAATTCTGAAAAATAATTGGAAAGGCATGAAGTTAACAATCTGTATTTTCTGTAAATATGTATGTATGTATATATATATATATATATATATATATATATATATATATATATATATATATATATATATAAATAGTATCTGTGTGTGGTGTTTGCATATTCTGATTGTCACATCAATTCATGCTTATAGCACAATTTATTGAAATGTACATATTTTTTATAAAATTCTAAAAACTATAATTTGCTTAATAGCAGCTTAATAATATTATTTTCAAAAATATGTTTTATAATAAATTTTAATAATATTTCACAAAAAAAAATATATCTATATTTATATATATATATATATATATATATATATATATATATATATATATATATATATAATAATTAATTTGCATTTATTTTAATTTAAATTCCTTTATCAAGTAATATAATAAAATAGACACCATTAAAATATTAAAAAATATGTATAAGAATAATTTAAATATATTTAAATGATTAATTTTAAGTCATTTCTCATTTCAATTTATAGTGATATTTTCTTTCAAATAAAAAATGAAATTTGATATGAATTAATGGCTTCAATGATTATTAACTTTGTCAGTTAAATAAATGAATTTATTTTAATAAACTATTATTAAGAATCCTAAGTTTTACATAAAAAAAATCAATACTTTATATATTTATTTCTCTAATTTTTATTGAGGAATGATAAAATATCTTTTAGCTAAGATTATTACTTTAGGGAATAATTTCTATAATCTTATAAAAAATATATAAAACACTGGTTTCTCGCAATGCATTTAGAGATATTTATTATAACAAAATTTGTACATGTTTGAATATTGTGTTTAGGTAAATTAATGAGCTATAAGTTTTCATATTTTTAAGGCACTAAAACGAAATTGTTCAATTACTTTGATATTAACACTAATTATTAGTGATTTCAGTCTTCAATAAAATCAAATAACATTATTTGTTTCATTTTGCAAATGAAATCACAGTATTGCATGAATGACATAATTATGTATTAATTGATGATTTGACACTACATTATTATATGCTATCAGCTCTTAAAAGCTAAAAGTAATATAATTTCTTAAAGACCAATAACATGTAATGATGTAAAATCAATTATTAATATAACAATTAATTACATATACTTACATATTAATAGAACTGCATTATTATATCACATAATTAATTTAATTCAAGTAAAATAAAATGACTATTACACATATTGGCATCCATGAAAATTAAGAATTATTTGGATAAAAAATGAAGTTTCAATTAAATGTCATTTCTATGTTTATGATTGTATACTTGTTTATGTATAACTGTCATGTACACAGAAGTTTATACATTTTTACATATATATATATATGTATGTATGTATGTATGTACGTACGTACGTGTATATATATGAACATATGTACATACTATATGAGCACTTATTGTATTGGATAATTTTTGGACATAGATATTAATTTTACTTTTTTGTTTCATTTGTATTTTTTTTCATATGCACTTGTGTTGTATATGGACATAAACATCTGTGTGTGCACACAAACATGCAAAATAGAAATATACTAAATGCTTTTGTGTATATATACAATGAATACATATAAACTGTAATTAATTCAAGTAATGTTGGTGTCGACTATTAATTGTTTAATATTAATGTATTCAGGATCAGATGAAAATACGTCCAGTAAATAAGTAAATGTTGGTCGGTCTTTTGGTTCTCTTTCCCAACATTTTAACATTATCTCATAAATATGATCTGGGCATTGCTCAGGCTGAGCTAAACGTTCACCTTTATCAATTGCACATATTACCTAAGAAAGAATGATAAAAAATATATTTATAAAATATCTTTTTCATAATAATTTATTTTATTTTTGATTAAAAAATACACATCTTTAGCAGACTCACTTCAACACCTTTTCTATCGCCGTATGGCTGTTGACCAAAAGAAAACATTTCCCACAAAAGAATTCCAAAACTCCATACATCACTAGAATGTGAAAATGTACCATAATTATATGATTCTGGTGCATACCACCTTAATGGCCATTTTCCTCCATGACTTGCTTGGTAATATTCTCGATCCATACTCAAAGCTCTAGAAAGTCCAAAATCACTTATTTTTGCTTGATGCCTTGATGCCAAAAGAATATTGCGTGCAGCTAAATCACGATGGACAAACCGCTGTTCTTCTAAATATTTCATGCCTGTAAAATAATCAATGTAAAACATTGTGCATATACATAGCCCTTAATTTTTTTAATTTTTATTATAATACATACCACAAGCAATCTGTGAAGCCCAAATTTTTAATTCATAATCTGGGCTAACAGATTTGGGAAATTCCAAAAGATATTCTAACAAAGACCCTAATTCAACATATTCTTGAATCATCATTAATGGTGGTCCATATGATATTCCTATTAACTTTACTATACAGTGATGTTGCAATCTCATCATGACTTTTGCTTCACTTAAAAATGAGTCACGATCTCTGTCAGCATGTTCTGCATGAAGTGTTTTTACAGCTACTTTTATAGAGGGATGACTAGGAGGTGAATAAATAGCACGGTATACATATCCGAATTCACCTTCACCAATAACTGTTTCTAATTCTACATAATGGCGAGATATTATTTCATCATTTGAAGTTTCATAATTATCATTTATAACTGGCCGCTCAACAGGTGTCACAAAGGATTTTGGCGGTGGTGGAGGTGGAGGTGTTGAAAAATGAACATTTGCATGGACAAATTCTGCATCTATATTTGGAAGTAATGATAAACTTGCAAGAGTGTCTCGATTTTTTTCAAGTGCTCGGCTAGTAGAAAACTGTGAAGATAATATTCTTTTACCAACAGTACGTTTACTAGGCCGAGGCATTGTTGAAAACTAGAATAAAAAATTTTTCTAGTATATTTTTTAAACTAAAATTAAATTATATATATATATATATATATATATATATATATATACACACACACACACATACATATATATATATAATAAAATATTATAAACTCAAATATATAAAATATACATACTTCCGGCAGAGGAGGCTTTGGTTGTGGAGGTACAGGTATTTGTAAAGTAGTTGGTAAACCATCCGACATACAACTATAAAAATCAACTATGTGCTCTAA
>CM068324.1:12525767-12545767 GCA_034766995.1 Acanthacorydalis orientalis | reverse complement strand
ATTTACCTTTTATAATATATACATACACAATATCTGCATACATACAATATACATACAAACATACATATTAATAAGAAGCTTATTTTTTCGAATGGTTAAATAAGCTTCTTATTAATATATACTAAATAGTTAATATCTTCATACAAAATAAGAAAATATGAAGCTTTTTACATATACATAATCGATGATACTCAAAAATAATATTTTTATAATACGTGGATCGTTTGATAAGTATGGTAAAAAAAGCAAATGAAACACTGTTTTTTTGGAAAAGAACGATTTTCTTTTTCAACATAGTGTTCATTGTGGGTTATGCACTTGGTCCAGCAAATCTGCAAAATATGCATTGACGGCGGCAATGATATCCCCATTCGACGACAATTTCTTCCTACCGAGCCAAATTTTCAAGTTTGGGAAGAGGAAGAAGTCCCACGGGGGGCAAGTCCAGAGAAGAGGGTGGATGAGGAATCAATTCGAAGTCTAATTCGTGTAATGTCGCCATTGAGACGGTCGATTTGTGGGACGGCGCGTTGTCCTGGTTAAAGAGCACTTTTTTGTGCGCCAACCTTAGCCTTTTTTGTTTCAGCTCCTCTTTCAAACAGTCCAATAATGTTGCATAATAGACTCCTGTATTGTTTAGTAATCGATCAGGATAAATTTTGGGAATATATATATATATATATATATATATATATATATATATGTGTGTGTGTGTGTGTGTGTATGAGTGTGTTGATATTTATTTTTATATTTGTGAAACATAGTAAAGTATACACGTTATAATGAAAAATCATTCTTGAAACAAAACTTCAGGACTTTAATAATTCAGTCTTATTCAATAACCTTTATTGAGTAATCACTGTGGGTATTGGTTGTGTGAAATAATTATTTAAAACATACATCATAAATATAAATACATCATTAATATAAATATCGTTTATTACATGTTAGGGTATATAAAAACTCCTACATATGAATTTGTAACTCTAAAACTGTACAGATGTGTTTAAAGTTTGTACTGACGCTCTTCATATAAATAATCTTTTATATATATATATATATATATATATATATATATATATATATATATATATATAAATTATTTATTACACACACGCTGCATGTGTGTCCATGTCTATTTTTAAAATATCGTAATTAAATTTCAATATTTAATTTCTCAAATAGTTCTAATGCTTTTTAATTTTTGTATACATATTTTAACTTTTCATAAAATGAAGTATTATAAAAAAATACGCATATATATATATATATATATATATATATATATATATATATATATATATATATATATATGTTTATATATGTATTAAATAATTTTTAATATTGTGTTTATAATTAATGAGAATTAATTTAAGTTGAAATGATTATTCTATTATAGTTTATGAATTATTATAATGATTATTTGATTTAAGTTTCTTTGAATTGAATGTGTTAAATTTTAAATTAAAAAAATTAATTTAAATTATTTCTTATTGTTAATTATCGATTTATTTTTAATTAATTGACTGAATGTTGACATTTTTCCTAAAAATAAATTAAAGAATAGAATTTTTTCAGGGCTAAGACTTATTTCAAGAATTGGAAATGGTTTAATAGACGTTGTAGAGTATCATTTTTTTAATATTTTTTTTTATCAAGATGTTGATAATAAACTATTTCTTATTACTTGTGTTAATAAATTCAGTGACAAACTTTAGTATAGAACAAAATGTGAACTACAATGGACCAAAGTCAGAAAGTTATTACTATAAAAGGGCATTAGAAAAATCACACGAAAAACCTTTAGCAGAGAAGTGGATGGATAAATTTTATGGCAAAAAATATAAATCAGAAGAAGTACATTCTATTATCAAATTAATTTACATGATTGTTTCAAAATACCTTTACAAATGTATACCGATAGTGTTATACGAAAAAAAAATACAAAACAACAATTATTTAATATTCAAACAGATATTTCAACGTTTTCCAATTAGCTTCATCCACGGTGAAATTGATGATAACTTTAAAGTCGTCGAACCAGAGTTATTAGAACAAATACCTGGTTCTTGTAGAGGTTATATTATATTTTTATCGGATGTTATGAATAGTAGATTAGTTTTAAAAAAACAGAGTACAGAGATGGTATTGGTTGTTTCATGGTCTTCGCAATGGAGAGTACAAGAGTTTCTCAGTAACGAAGTATCGCAGCGTTATGTTAATTTATTGGTACTGGGACAAAGTTTAGAACAAACAAGGCGATCGGAGGTAAGAAGAGTATAATTATTATGAACAATTGTAAAAAACAATATATTTTGAAACAATTATTGATGTTTGCAAATATTTTAGAGAAAAAATACCTTTCTTTTTATACAATTTTCAAAGAAAATTGAATTACAGCGAAAATTGATTTATTTATCTATATTTTCAATTTTTTTAAACAATTTTAGGATATTATACATCAAAAAGGTATAGTTTATTTTGTATGTTGTATATTACTATCTTTTGATAACTATTATTTGATAATAAATGTCATTTCAAAAGGATTATATATATATATATATATATATATATATATATATATATATATATATATATATATGAAAATATTGATACAATTGATACACTATATGAATTATATTTATTTTTTGATATTTTCATTATAATTATTTTTATTGCTCAAAAAATAATAGTAGAAATTAAAATTCATAGTAGCGAATTTTCAAAAAATATTAAAATTATTTTGTTGTAAAAAGTCTCATTCATATTTTTATCTATACTTCCTTGAAACAGAATAGTTCGCCATTATAATATGTTGTACTAACATTCGATTGGTTGTTATTAAATGAGAATAAATCAAATCTTAAAATCTAATAAACAAGCTAATTGTAAGAAACCTAAAGCACACATTAAAATTAATTTTTGTTTTCAATTGGTTATGTTGATATGCATATATATATATATATATATATATATATATATATATATATATTCATTATATTTTTCACATTTTTATCAAAGATTTTATTTTTATAGTTAAATTTAAAATATATGTAATGATGGCATTGTTATCGAAATGAGCATAACTCGTTGTTAAAATGATTGATAATAAATTTAAACATTTTTTTATTGGTGTGGAGAGTGAAAATTCATATGTGAAAGTGAATTTAACTCCAGTGCCAGACTATGATGATAAAAAAATATAATTTAATAGAATAAATTTTGTATATCATTCACTCTGGACATAAAAAGCTATATTAATATTTTTTTGTTAATTTATCATTTAAATCGCATCTATGATCACTTACTATTTTTTTGACTATCACCTCATAAGTTAATCAATTTTGTTATTAAAAAATCAAAATATAATACAACTCTTTATTTCTAGAATACTTTCATCTTGTACACTCACAGATTATATGTAGATGGTTTAGGATCGAGTATACCAGTTATTTTAACGTCTTGGTATAATAATTCTTTAACAAGAGCAGTAAATTTATTTCCACCGAAAATGAAACATGGATTTTCAGGTCATAGATTTATTGTTGGTATTGCAGATCAACCACCATATGTTATTAAAAGGTATTTCTTTTTACTTACTGAAATACATTCTATTTATTTTATTTTAAAATTGAGAAGAAAATAAAACTATTCATTAATATATATTTAAAAAATGAACTTCATATATAAATATTACAGGCGGTTACAAGATAAAGATGGATCCAATTCTAGAATAGAGTGGGATGGTTTAGAAATAAAAGTGGTTAAACTTCTGTCGCACATGTTGAACTTCACATTAGAGTGGAAAGAAGTATCGTCAATTCATTTAGCGTAATAATCGTACTTATACTAAATTCATAAATATACATGTAATTGTCATCAGTATTTGTATTGTATTAAACAGACCTGGAGATGCTGTGGTGCAAGATGTTCTTGGTGGAAAATCAGACATGGGTATTGCTGGATTGTATGTTACAAATGAGCGTATATCTAATTTAGATTTATCTCATGGACATTCTCAAGATTGTGCTGCGTTTATATCTTTAACATCAACGGCACTTCCCAGGTAAATACATTTATAGTTGTGAGAATTAAACGATATTCATATCAAATGAAATTATTTTCTAGATATCGAGCAATAATGGGCCCTTTTCATTGGTCAGTGTGGCTTGCACTTACTATAACGTATTTAATAGCAATTTTCCCCCTTGCATTTTCTGATCAATTGACTTTTCGTCATTTAATTGATAAACCTGGAGAAATTGAAAATATGTTTTGGTACGTTTTTGGAACATTTACAAACTGTTTTACATTTAGTGGTGTATTATCGTGGAGTAAAAGTGAAAAGATTACTACAAGACTCTTAGTTGGTAAGCTAAGGAACGATCACCAATATTTAAATGCATATACTTCTATATAATCAGGAGTTTTATTTCAAGTATTTTTATGTGTCTATATTTTTGTTTGAATTGGTATCATAACGGTTTTTTAGGTTGGTATTGGGCGTTCACAATTATCATTACTGCGTGTTATACTGGTTCGATCATTGCTTTCGTTACATTACCAGTATATCCTTCAACAGTCGATAGTACTACTCAGTTACTTAATTCTAGGTATAGAATTGGTACATTAGGTAAACACAACACTATATTTCGTAAAATTTATTTAAATTATCTATGATTAATTTGTTCATGGATTTAAGACCGAGGTGGTTGGGAACATTGGTTTTTAAATTCTTCTGATGAAGTTACGAAAAAATTAATGAAGAATATAGAATTTGTAACCGATGTACAGTCTGGTATCAGAAATGTAACTAAGGCGTTTTTCTGGTCTTATGCATTCTTAGGTTCACGAGCTAATCTTGATTATATTATTCGTACAAATTTTACAGAAGTGTAAGAATGAAGTCTTTCTTTATATGTATTATCAATCCTCGTTAACAAAATTTCATAAATATAATTAATTCTTATTTAGTTCTTTTTTTATTCCATTCCTTAAATAATTCGGTTATATACAAAATTAATAAAAGTATTATTATTATTTTTTAATAAATACATCAACCACTTTTTGTAGAACAAATAAGAGAGCTTTACTCCATATATCTAATGAATGTTTTGTACCGTACATGGTAGGATTTGCATTACCAACTGGTTCTATGTATATCACGGAAGTTAATATTGCATTGTTAAGATTAGTTCAGAGTGGATTTATAAAAAAAATTATGGGTGACGTTGAATGGGAAATTTACCGTAGTTCGACAGGAAAATTATTACAGGTAGATTAAATTTGTTTATCTATCTGTATATCTTTGTATATATATATATATATATATATATATATATATATATATATATATATGATTTTTAATTAATATTTAAATGTTTTGAATTTAGGCAAGTTCTGGACAAAGTTTAAAAGGCCCTCGTCCTGACGATAAAGCTCTGTCTCTTGCCGATACACAAGGAATGTTTCTTCTCCTTGGCCTTGGTTTTATTATAGCAGCAGGATCATTATTTTCAGAATATGTAGGTGGTTGTTATAATTACTGTAAAAATAGACAATTCTTCAAAAGAAGACAAAGTAGTTTAAGTACTACATCTAAATCATTCCATGCGGGAACTCCGCACGATTTCAACGTAGATTCTGAATGTATCCAATGTAATAATGAAAATTGTGAGTGGAGTGATGCAACAAGCGTAAACACGGATAGTTTAATGCAGAATGAAGATAGAAAAGATATAACTGATTCAACAGAGTTTTTGATACATGTTCCCAAAGAAGAAATAGAATCCCACATACATTCTGTTAATACGAGTCGAATTAGTCTTAATAAAAACGATCATAAAAACATTGTATCTGAGAACAATGAAAATATTGCGAATGATCATAAGTCAGATATTAGTACAAAAATGAACTATAGTACAACAGAAAATGTTGACCAAGAAATGAAAAATGTTCATTTCGATTCTAAAGTAAAATATAATGATGACAGTGCGAATACAACAGAGCAAAATTTAATTGATTCCGAAAATAAATTATTTGATAAAGCAAACGAAAATAGAAAACACAGTAAGGATAGTTCTTGTAGCATAGATTACATAAAAGAAATCGATCAATGTTTTTCCGAAGAAAAATTGTTTGGCGAAGAAAATATTATTGTTGAAAATAAACAAGAAGTGATTCAAAGTGAATAATGAACATTGTAATTAAATGATGGATGGATGAATTAATACTGCGAAAAAAATAATTTTGAATTGTAATAGTAATAATAAATTGTAGTAAGAATATTTTGAATCGATAGCTGATAATTTTAGAGAAAAATATAATTTTCAAATATATGCACATGATTTATAAGAAATCACATATAAAATTATTTTAATAAAAAAAATAATTTTACGTATTATTAAAACACTGTTAATTAATATTTTATACATATAGTAAAAAAAAAAACAATAAAATGTATTTAAATGAACTATCAAAATGTTTCATTTTAAGACGAAAATTAGCAAAATGAAATAAATATCACACGAAAATTTATATTAACATAAACAACGTAAAATCGTTTTGAATGAGTATATTATTCCGAAAATAATTGTCAATGCAATATTTATGTACACAAAGTGCAATTCAAATGATAAACGTAATTCACAAAGTTAATGCTAAAATTGGCAGATGGTGTTTCGCCAGGGATGAATTTCAATCTTTCGACAGTTTTGGTATGAAAATATTAAATGTTTATTTAAATTTTTATTTTATAATAAACCAGTGGACAATGAACCATTATACAATTTTATTATAAATATAATTATATATATATATATAGTTTTTATAATAATTACATGTATGAAAATTAAAGTATATTTTTATATTCAAATATTTACATCTATATTAAATAGCAGTGAATTTATTATATTTAATAACTATATATATATATATACATAGGATGATTCAACTTCGGCTTCCATTCAAAAGTATTAAAAAAACGCACAAATGAAAAAAAAACTTGTTAATCCCATTTAGTATTTTAGTTTAATTGTAGTTTTAGTATGAATTGAACTAAAATACTAAATAAAAAATATCATGACTTTAACCCATGCGCGCTCGTTAATATTTCCATGTGGAAGCTTAAACTGAATTAGCCTAAATATGAGATTTTGTGTTTGTAAAAAGCCTTTATCTGATACGAGATTATCATATTGATGATAATGATTGTATGACTGTATAATTTATAAAATAATAATAAATAATCATTTTTCAAGTATTATTTCAGTTGATTAGAATTTAAATGATTTTATTAAATGGTACAATGAATTTAAATCAATAAGAAATATTTATTGAGTATAACTATACTTTCACAAATAGTTTCATCTTGTAAAACATAAATAAATGATTCTTTCATATTATTCATTGATACAACCCTGTATACACGACATTTTATATGGAAACACTTAAAGTTGTGGTCAGTCAAATATGATTATTCAACACTGGAACACAAAGCTCAAAATAAACTGCTCGTATGATTGCATAACAACAGTTACTGTCCACTACCCATTAAAGCGTCTCCATTGTAATTGTGTATCACCCCCCAAAGCAATATTTTCTATTTGACCAATGTACCTTTAAGTGGTTTGTTGGCACATGCACGCAAGTATTTGTATGTAGTTCTACTAAAAGCTGTATCATTTCATTTATTTGTTCAATGTTATAAGTACACAATTCCATTGGGAAATATTGTAACGCCTATCCACTGGTCAATATTTTCTTATTAAAAAATAATTAGAATAAATAAATTGAAGTCAAACTGCATTATATCTATAGTTGATAGTTTAGTTTTATTCAGTAACACGATCAATGGTATATGATCATCAGTAATATATAAATAATCTTTTAAATTAATAAATAATATTGAATAATTTAACTATATATATATATATATATATATATATATATATATATATATATATATTAGTATATAAATTTCAACTGAAGCAGAGAAAAATTCAATTATAAGTCCTCATATAATTAAATAATTCAGTTCGTGATATATATATATATATATATATATATATATATATATATATATATATATATATATATATATATATATATATATTAATACTTCTCATGTAAATAGATTATCAGTAGTTTCCATTAAATTTAGAATAGTTTAATCACTTCAAATCGTCATCAGTCAAGCGATCATTTCAATTCTGACAAGCAATTATTACATTTTCACAATCAGTTTCAAACATTATCAAATATTTTTCATTAAATCAATTACAATTTTACTGATAAAATAAACCATATTTGAGATTATTTTGTTTTATATTATTTAGTCATAACTTGAAGTTAAGATTATTTAGTGTATTCGGTGTATATTCGTATATATACAATACAAACGCACATCGATATATATATATATATATTGAACAGATTGATGTGAAATTAAAGTATGCAGTTGACATTCATTGGCTTAATTATAAAAAAAAAACCTGTATTGAAATACATAACAATTAAACTTAAAAAAGATTATATATATATATATATATATATATATATATATATATATATATGTGTGTGTTTCATAAATAGAAGCTAAATTCGACACAGATTCAAATGAACATTTATCTAATTTTAAAGTCTAAATTGATGATTGTTAACGTCTTTATAAATACATTTGATAAGAGGGCGTGTAGTTTCTATAAAAGTAACCCTTAAAACGTGCATATACATACATATATATATATATATATATATATATATATATATATATATACACAATTGAATACTACCATATATATTTATTATAAATGTATATAAGTTCATAACCCCTTTCCTAAACGTTTCACTACATTTTCGTCCTTTTTGTATATAGTTATGTATATATTCCATTTCATTATTTTAAATAATGGCGTATAAAAATATTTTATAGATACATAATATGTTCATTAATAAGTATTTAAATTTATTTTTTTCATTTAATTTAATTATTTGTAATTAAATTATCTAAATTATAAATTCCATCATATATATATATATATATATATATATATATATATATATATATATATATATATATACATAATATATATATACGTGATATATATATATATATATATATGTATATATAAATAATCTAAAAATATAAATATTTTAGGTATCATTCTCTTATTAATTTACCGCTACTATTCTACTACTCTAATCATTTGAGTTGTAAAAATGTAATTCATATATTTCGTAAAAAAAAAACAAAGTTAAATATAGGAAATAGTGAAATATTATAACTCGAGTATAATATATTCATTTTTAATTAGCACCTTTAGAAAAAAGTATTATACATTATTTTTTTTTGGTTAAACATTTTCAATTATAAATGATAATAAAATCTTTTCATTAATTGTAAAAATAACATATACTGGATTATTCCAAGGAGTACTCATAATAGTTCAGTAATGTGTTCGAAAAGTGATTCTAAGTAAAAAAAGCATATAGATATTGTTGATCATTTATATATAGATGAACAATTATTATTATTCAAAAATTAAATGCGTATATGTTAAAAAAAATATATATAAATGGTTAGTTTAAAAACTAATCACAAAAATACCTTCGTTTGCAATATTTAAATAGAAATATTATTAAAAATAAATTTAGGTACGTATGTTTTACTCAGAAGGACTCTTCGAATACATTGGTGAATTATTGCGGGTACCATCCAGTAGACCTCTATGACATGTAATTATATTATACAATAAAATTAGAAGAGTCTAATTCATAATTTGAAATAACTATTAAAACTTAAAAAGTAAATAAAATAATAATATATTGTTAAAACATATGTATGTATATATATATATATATATATATATATATATATATATATATATATATATATAGTTTTCAATTCAAAATCACTGGTTTGTCAATTTTATTTTCAAAATAGTCAAAATAACGAATTTGTTGTTTTCTATACAATCATCCCTTTTGATAACAACACTTCTAGTTTTTGTTGTCATTTGTCTATAAAAATATACATAACTCGTTAGAATATGTAACTTACACTTATATAAAATACTTTGATGTTTTGTGTAGTCAGTAAGTCAGTATCTTGTGTTTTGTATATTATTGTGTTTTATGTGTTAATAGTATATTATCATTAGCATTTATATATATATATATATATATATATATATATATATATATAATGAACTATGAATTGAATCATAATTAAATAATTAAGAAGAATAAGTGTATGTGTATAAATTTATGTAAATTTTTTATAGAATTGAAAAATTAATATTTATTCTACAGCAGAATAATAATGAATATAAGTGCGTTTAATAGCGATAACACTTTAACTTTGTATCATGGATATATGCGAAGAACATCAACGTTAAATGAGTGAGTATAGGTAATTTTAATATTACTATTTTTACTACTATAATTAAATAAATAATTGATTTAATGAAGCATCAGTTGAAGTGTATTAAGAACAACAATTATGTAAAAACGTATCTGTACACACACACACACATATATATATATATATATATACATCATATATATATATATATATATACATCATATATATATATATATGTATATATATATACATCATATATATATATATATATATACATCATATATATATAATCATATTTGTATATATATATATATATATACATCATATATATATAATCATATTTGTATATATATATATATATATACATCATATATATATAATCATATTTATATATATATATATATATATACATCATATTTATATATATATATACATCATATTTATATATATATATATACATCATATATATATATATATATATATATATATATATATATATTATATATATATATATTATATATATATATATATATATTATATATATATATATATATATATATATATATATATATATATATATATAAACACAACATAAGTTTAATTGGTATCATATCTAACAAGACATATTATTCATAATTTAAAGATATCAGAAATATATTATACAATGTGTGTGATAAATTATTATTGATATTACTGTTGGGGTCGCGTGCATCATTGTATAAATGTTTATTAATATATTCTGGAATTTCTTATCTTAGTATTAAGTCCTATATAGTATTTATTAACATCCAATGTCAAAAGATTTTCATACTTTCGCATAACGTAGTTTTAATAAAGATAAACAATTAATATTTAGTAATTATAGTATAAAATGTAACCACGATAGTGCGTGTAACTTCAATATGATTTAGTATTAATTTTCACTGATAGAATTGGTGTATTATTTTATGATAAATGTATATTATCATACGTAAAAAATAACTATTTGTTACACATATATATATATATATATATATATATATATATATATATATATTAATATATATATATGTTTAAAGCAGAATATCTCTTTTTCAACTTGTGTTATAAATATCTGTTCTTTTTTATTATTGAAATATGAAAATTAATTGCAACATATGCCTTTAAAGACTGCATTCATTTATTTAGTGTACTTGTTTGTTTAAAAATAGTGTGTAATAGTAATGTTTTTCTTTTGAATTCAACAAAATGGACAATAAAAATGCATTTAAACCATTAGATGGGTATGATTTTTTATATAGTATTTAATAAAAATATATAAATGATATCAATAAAATTAAGTAATAAATTTTAAAACAAATATAATATTTAATAGTCCAAAAGTTATCGTAAAAAGTTTTAAATAATCTTTGTTTTGTATGTCAATTACAATTATCACTTGAATATATTTGTTATTAAATATACATTGTATATATTTAATTTCTATGTATCATTTATGGTATATTTTCTTAATGAAATATAAAAATATGTGAATTGTCAATATATATAAATAAGAAATTTATTATTTATTTTAATGACATATGGCATTCACATATTATATATATATATATATATATATATATATATATATGTAAATAATTTTTGTGATGACGTTTAATTATTCCTTATATAAATAATTTGAATTTGTAAGTTCGAAAGATGGATTTACATCATATGGAACAATACCATCACCCAACAATACATTTAAAAAAATTACTTATTGTGTACATGGATATCCAAATGAGGGATGTTGTACAGTAGAAACATACAGCGAAGGTGGAGATACAGCTCTCACCTTTCAGGAAAATAATATTTTTTCCATCGGAAATGATACCACTTCTTCATTAAAATCATCACAGTTGAGTACTACAGGTGAGTATTGTTGTGAGTTAAGCTACATATTATTAAAACATATTTGTATTTTTTATAAAATTTCAACATAATTTACTATTAATAGAAAAAATATTTAATAACCAATTTTTTTACCTACTCTTGAAATTTGTAATTATTGGTTTGAACAACTATAAACTTGAACTACTAAATACATGATTACAAAATAATTATTTTCTTTGTATATATATATATATATATATATATATATATATATATATATATATATAAAATTACTATTGTAAAATATCTAAATTTAAATTATGTATACTTTTTTTTATTGTACATTACATTTGCTTTTGTATAACCATGATTATCATTTGTAATTTATATATCGAACAGAACATTGTCATGGAAGAAAATATCAAGAGGTAGACAGAAAAGCAAAAAGAAGATTAATACTTGCGAGTATATTGTGTCTTGTATTTATGGTAGCTGAAATAATAGGTGAATATAACATTTTTATTTGAATAATTAGAAAAATAGAATTTTCCTTATAATCACTTATTTTTATTGAATTCTTATATTTATATTAAATTATTTTTTAACACATCTAGTTCTGTTACAAATATATATACTCATTTTATAGAACTAAAAGTCTACAGTGTAATCAACAAAATAAATAATTTTGTTGTTATTCGTATAAATTTGCCAGATGTTCATAAACATATCATTTTTTATTATTTAATTTCCCCGTATAAATGTCAAAAATTCAATAAATTGAATATGATAATAATTGAAAAGTTAACAAAAGTTCAATTTAACAGGTGGCTACTTATCGAGTAGTTTGGCGATTGCTACAGACGCTGCTCATTTATTAACTGATTTCACAAGTTTTATGATTTCGTTATTCTCATTATGGTTAGCATCTCGTCCACCTACTCGTCGTATGTCTTTTGGATGGTACCGAGCAGAAGTAATCGGAGCACTGACTTCAATTTTACTTATATGGGCTGTGACAGCGATTTTGGTTTATTTAGCTATTCAACGTCTAATTGAACGACAATTCGAAATCGATGCAACTGTAATGCTTATTACTTCAGCTATTGGCATTGTGGTTAATTTAATGTATGTTTATTGCTATTGTGATTATTCATATCATAAAATATTATTAAAAATGATGTTTATTCTTCATTAAAGATATTTTTTGTTAGTAAAAATTATATTTCTTATTGCTGCTAAATGCACTAGATATATTGGTCACATGTTGATTGATAGTTGAATTTCATAGTATGATATATGTATATTTATATGTAATAACAGTATAAGAGGGTCATTTAATTTTTGTGACTAATAATCAAATCTTTAAATCTAGATATAGTTTTAACATTTCTAAAATATATTATTATACAAATTAGTTTCAAAATTATTATATTTTTACCTTTAATAGATTAAACATTAGCCATTAAATACGTAGCAAGTTAATATATTTTTTAAAGAATGGGTCTATCCTTACACCAACATGGTCATTCTCATGGATCAAACAGATCAAAACAGATGCATCAAAATACAGAAGAAGAACAATTGTTGACAAATAAACATTCACATGAAGAAAATTTGAATGTTAGAGCTGCACTTATTCATGTCATAGGAGATTTAATACAAAGTATTGGAGTCTTTATAGCGGCTTTAGTTATATATTACAAGGTATCTTTGTATTTATGTATGTATGTATCGGTATTAATATTTAAAATTGTAATATTTTAGCCGGAATGGAATATCATAGATCCAATATGCACATTTTTATTCTCGATATTAGTACTTGCTACAACATTCACCATAATTAAGGATACATTGCTTGTTTTAATGGAAGGTATGCCTAAACATATTAACTACAATGACGTGTTGAACACGTTCCTACATATAGATGGAGTAAATCGTGTTCATAATTTAAGAATATGGGCATTAAGTTTAGATAAAACCGCAATTTCTGCACATCTTGCAATTCGTAAGAAATTTGATATTTTTTGTAATATACAACATATGTATATATATTAGAAATAAGAAAATGTTATATTGATACATTTTTCTTACAAGTCGATTTAATTAATATAATTTTTATAGTACCTGACATAAATCCCCTAACTGTATTAACAATAGCAAGGAAGAATATACACGAAAAATATAATTTCTACGAAATGACATTGCAAATAGAAGAGTTTGATGATAAAATGGAACATTGTACACAATGTAAGGAACCTGTAGCATAAAACAAAATTTTATAACAAAAAAACTTAAATATTATAACTATATATATATATATATATATATATATACATACATATATATATATATATATATATATATACATATATATATATATATATACATAAATAAATTTAAAATAATGTCTTTTATTCTTAATTAATGTTTAATTATTCTTAATTAATTGGTTGTATTGTTAATTATTTTATTTATAATCGTCTCTTAAATTTATAATAATTGTATTAATTGAAATAAGAATAGTTATTTATTGTGTATTATTGTAAAACATATTTTGATAAGATAAAGTATACAATGAAATAAAATATATTAAATCAAATATTTTTTCTTATATATTCATATATATTCATATATATATATATATATATATATATATATATATATATATAAATATATATAAATATATATATATATATATATTTTAGAATTACAAATTAATGCAGAGCCTTTTTTATAGAAAATGATTTTAATGCCTAGGAATTACTACGAAATTTGTTAAAAAATTTGCATAGAATTTTGGGTTTAAAAATTGTAAATCGTGAAAAATAGTTGTTAAAAAAATAATAAAATACAATACATACAACACACACACAAACATATATATATATATATATATATATATATATATATATATAGGGAGAGAGAGATATAAGTGTGTGTGTGTGGTTATTGTATACAAAATTATAATATTAGGGTGGAGATTATAGGACTGGGGATTGATGGAGGGTGGTAGGCCGTGGGAATCGGTCTTGAACCTGCATCTCACAGACTTGTACACGCGACCAACGCCACTCGATTTATCATTATTACTTGTACACAAGCTATATCTATCAAATATCAGCCCTCTTCCCCCCTAATATGTGAAATCATGCTTTTAACTTACAAACGATTTAATATTTTCTAGCTTTTCCGTAAGTTTTGAAATAGAATTTTCAAATCGACAGATATAAAGTCGAATTAAATAAAATAATAAAGGTAACGATATTTCATATACTAATTGTTTTATTAAATTGATCTTAATTAGTTCGTGGATAAGAAATTTAATACATTTCAGTTGAAAGCATATATGACGAAATTATTGAATAGGAATTAATAAAGGAATAAATCCATTAAAAAATATTTATCACATGCATTTCAAAAAAAAATAAAATGTTAAATTTTACTATAAAATATGCATGTTATAAAATATAATTTTAATTAAACTAATATGTTTTTATATTTCTTTTCATTAGTCACTTATAGTTACATGTTGATTTAAATTTGTAACTAAACTGTGTGCTGAACTCATTAAATATATTTCCTTTCGAAGTGATTTTATTTGATATAGAATTAAAAACACATAAGTGAAAATGTTGAATTGTAAAAAAAATAAAAAAGCTGTCAGAATAAATGCCTACAAATAGCATTTCGTCAGACACCAAAACGGAGACAATTTTAGAAGTTTCTTTTTACAGTAAAATGTAATTTAATAAAAGTATGTTTTACGTAAAATTATGTGTATTAAAAACAGTAATTCATTAAATATATTGCTTATAAAATTTAAAAAAAAATGCTGTGGTAATCTATTTGTATTATAATTTTAATCAATTATTTTAGACATGGTTTAAATTCAACATATAAATGTATACGTTAATTAATATGATTCAACTGCAACGAAACAAATATACTCAATTATATACTAATTAGTATTTGATTTACTTTTGGCGTCAGCATCATTTTTTTCAATTATATTCACACATATCTTACTAAAAAATAAATCAGGTTAATATAACACACATGCACACACACACACACACACACACATATATATATATATATATATATATATATATATATATATATATATATATATTTATACCAATATTACGAAATGAACAACATAAATATAGGGATCTACCACTAAATCACCAAGTCAGTGTTAGAACAGAAGTTACCCTTCTTTCTCACATTCGACCCTTTATTATAATACTTCGAACTGTTTCATCAGATGGGAAATATTGTGGGTGAAACGCTATTGACTCTCTCGTAAGGTACCTGTGATATGGTAATTGTTATGTGAACAATAAATAATCTTCATGGGAACCGAACTTCCTACTAAAATATTACAAATGACAAACATTTTGGTGAAATTCGCAATGTTTTTATATATATATATATATATTTATATATATATATATATTCGATTTTCGTTATTTACTGATAAAAGCATTATTAAACATTATAAAGACTTAATTCTGTTATAAATATCTTTTAAGTTATTTAAATTGTCAAATTTACTATTAATAAAAAGTATGAGTGAATAATCAAGCAGTGTAATTTTGACTTTTCAATTATCTATCTATTTAACTTATAAATTGTAGTTTTTACGAATATATATATATATATATATATATATATATATATATATGTATATATATATAGTATATATATATATATAGAATATATATATATATATATATATGTATATATATATATATATATATATATATATATATATAGTCATTAAATTGGTGATGCTAACATAATTCAATAACTTCATACAATAAAAATATATATATGGAAAGATGTGTACACAATTAAAGCACCAGAAGTAGTTCAGATAATCAACAGATCAAATTTACAGACGAACGGAATTTGCAAGCGGTACACATCGATATCTTATTATGCGTATTACGTCTCTGTATATTTGATCTATTAATCGGATTAATAGAAATCTGCAACTGTGCGATATGTGTGTACCCTTAAAAGTAAAAACAATATAAAAATAAATTGCTGCCAAAAACAAACACGAATTATTGTTATAACAAAAAAGTTTGAAATGAAAGGGGATTTTATCCAGCAATGAACATTTGAAGATAATAATAATAACAAAAATTTTAAAGGGTCATTTATTCAGTAGGTCATATGATTCCAGCGGATCATCAAGGGCTGAAGTAGATATATATATATATATATATATATATATATATATATATATATATAAACATTATACAGTGTTCTTTGTAATTTTTACTCTTACGTTTTTTTTTAATTTTCATGATTGATAAAGTTTTCAGAAATAGAAACAAAATAACAATTTTGTATCATAATGAAAAATTTAGTTCTGGTTTTATAAAATTCCAATAGAACATTTCTTATGTTTCTAACTTATTATTGTTGGTTAAAAGATACATACCAAATGTGTGAGTACAATGTATACTCATCTACTATAACTCTTATATGAAAAAGAGGTGGGGATGTTTGGAGTGTGTCAGAACGCCGTCATGCACACGGCCATGTACCCCCAACAAGGTAGAAGTTCGGAAACAGCACGCACCCTTATTCATTAGAGCGTAGGTTGCACACGCGCAAGCACACGTCTTGCGTCTGTCACCAATCACGAACCCACGTGCAAGCAAACAAGTGCTTGTTTCATATGTGCTCGTTGATGTTTATCAAAGTCTTAACATCTATTGTCGCGAATCTTGACTAATTTATACTTTTCAAAAAAAAACTTGGTGAAAACTGTGAAAAATTCGTGTGTATATGTGTTTATAAAATATATTTTCTAAAAACCTCATAAGATATATAACAACAACTTGTTCAATTTGTATACTGCAATGTAAGTAAATTAATTATTTAGTTAGTTTTCACAGAGTAATCTAAACAGTTTTAGTTTGTATATAGAATTATACTAATCTGAATAATTAAAATAAAGTTAACTTTTAATAACTAAAGAATATTTATTTTTTAAGAAAACATTCATTGAAAATTCAGATACTAACAATTTTGTTACACACGTTTTATTGTTTTTTTACTTCAAATAACTTTTCAATATAAAACTTTAATGTTTATTAAATTTATATATATATATATATATATATATATATATATATATAAATTACGTTAAAAGCAAATTATAGATATAAACTATAAAAGTAATAAAAAAATAACATAAAAAATGTCTGTTGGAGATTTTGGTTAATACATTTATACATACAGTATTAATACTTTAATAAACATTAATTATATTAGGAAATAAATTGAATACAATAATACACTTATATAGTAATAGATATATATATATGTATATATATATATATATATATATTTATATATATATATATATATATATATATGTATGTATATATATATACCTGTACTTTAATTATTAAAATATTTCATAAGTCAAATAGCATAATAATAATACTTTTATAAGAAATATTCACAATTTTGAAATCAATTATCAATAATATGTCATATTTGATATCATATTCAATTTGCAAAAAATAAAAATTTACAATATGAATTTCATATTAAATCAGTACTTTGTAGTTTACTAATAAAATCAAGCACTTTTTGTATACTGAACATTGTTATAGCATGTACAAGCTTTAAACGAATTTGCTATAAATATATATTTAAAATTAGTGAAATAATCAATAAAATAATTTCTTAGCATAAAAGAGTATTCTAAAATAGTATTAGCTTATATTTTCACGGTTTTTCTTCAAATAAAATTTTATTACGAAATGATATAATATCAGAGTATTAACTAACATTGAAAAATTACAAAAAAAAAATAATTCACAAAAATGAGAAATAAAACTATTTTAGCATTCATTTTTTAAAATAAATTTAACACTAATATTCTCATTAAGTATATATTCTTAAGCCCACGCCTTCTTCAAAATGTATTTTAATTTAAGACCAAAATTTTCTCGAACAATATTAATTTCATGTTGTTAACTTAAAAAAATGTATCAAATTATAAAAAATATATAAAACAATGTATTATTTCAAATAAACCTATTTTCAAAACGTATAAGTTTGGATTTATATAAATTGTATATGTATATATATATATATATATATATATATATATATATATATATATATATAACGGTTTTGTTGTTGCATGCCATCAGATGTTGGGTACCTTGTATGTCACTACTGTTCCGGGAGGCATTACAACCCTGAAAACCAGTATTAATCTTTTTGTTGTCAATTTTACTGATGTAACTGCTAATTGACTAACCCTGGCTTTGCCATTTTATCTGGGGAAAAATATATTTTTTGAACATCTCATATATTTTTAAATTCTGACTATTTTGGAAGAGAAGTCCAAATTCATTCAGTTAAATGATTTTGTGTTACTTTATCACACAATTCCAATACTTAAATCTCATATATATATATATATATATATATATATATATATATATATATATGCGAACAATTATTGGTTAATGTCCACATTTAGCAATATTTTTGGTAAAAAATATGTATTAAGACAATGCGTAGTGTACATTGAGAATTACATTTTTCAAGTACAGTAGCAGGTCAGATCAGTCAATCATCAAATTATTAGTCATATATAATATTGCAAGACCCAATTCAATTATCACTAATACACACACATACACATAAGTATATATATATATATATATATATATATATATATATATATATATATATATATATAAATATATACATACAGTTTTTTGTGATTAGTTGTATTAAATAA
>CM068324.1:12513267-12520767 GCA_034766995.1 Acanthacorydalis orientalis | reverse complement strand
ACAAATTTAGTTTTTAAAATATTATATCCATGTACGTATTTCTGAATTTCAAAGTCATAAAGTTATTTATTTTTCAAAATAATTAATAAAAAAATCATCAATAAATAGTAAAGTCTATAAAAGAGTATTTTTTTCTATAAAAAATGCAAAAAATATGTGATATTTTATCCAAACATAGAATTAGATTCTGTACTTTCTATATTTTTATAAAATGCACATAAGAGTCAAGTATAAAAGTACAATAAAATGCAATTGTTTTCAATTTTTAAGAAAAAAATTAGAAAAACTCTATTCCAAACAATTTAAAGATTTGTTTTAAAATACATGTCAATAATAAATAGTGATAATAGGCATTAACGAATTTTATTATATATTTTATATTATTTTAGTAATGTGCATATTAGTCTTTATATAATATAGGATCAGATTAAAATCAACTGTATATAATTAAAGACAATATCTTATATATATATATATATATATATATATATATATATATATATATATATATATATATGTGTGTGTGTGTGCCTGTATGTGTGTGTGTGTATGTATATGTATGCGTATGTGTATGTGTGCATATGCACACATATCATATTACACATATGTGTAATATGATTCAAAATATTAAAAAAATATTTTTATAATAAATATTTATATGTTTATAATAAATTTGTGTAATATAATTAAAATATATACATTTATATATATATATATATATATATATATATATATATATATATGATAAAAATTGATCTCAAAAATAATGTGCGTTTGAATTTGAGCTAGGATAAAACGTCTAAGCGTATATATATATATATATATATATATATATATATATATATATATATATATATATATATATATATATACATGTATATAATTTCTAAATGAACGTAATTTTATTTAATTTTATCATTATTTATTTGCCCAATTTCATTTGAATATTGTGTTAGTTACTAGTTAAAAAACAACTAACTTAAAATAAGTAACCGTAAATTTATATATCGTTTATTTTTAAAATAAACATAGAATTATATTTGAAATTTATGTTTTTTATACCTTGATTATATATATTAAAAAAGCACGTTTTTTTTATTTCAACATTGTTTGAATAAAATTTTTAAAATCTGTAATTGTAACCAAATATTTCGTATAAAGAAGTTGACGTTGATAACGTTCAAGTCAGACTTATATTATTATAAATTAATAAAATGATATACCTCAAAATTTATTAGTAACGATTCTTATTTGACATTTAATAATATCATCACATTTTAATTTAATCCAAATTAAAAAAAATACAAATTCTGTTGTTTATATTCAAAAATAAGATATCATAATAGTATGTTTTAGAGTCTGAATACTGCCAACTACTGTTTTACATTTTAAAAATAGATATTTTCAAAAATTATTGCAATTAGATAGAACGGAAAAACAATAATCATTAAATAAATTGCATATAGAAATTGTAGTGTAGATAGTTCAGATTAATTATAGTAATTACTATGGTGCGTTATTTTATGGGCAAAAAGGGCGGTTGTCTGGGGCCCCTACTAACAGGAAAACCCCAAATAAATTTGAATCCAAACCAAATGTCTGAATTCAACACTACACATGGGGCTCCCTATTTCAAATTTGCTTGGGCCCCATGAAGCTATTTCATTAAATATGTTATTAAAAGTAGATTACATATTTTTTACTTTTTGAAAAAAAATAAAATAAATAAATATATTTTTGATATTTCTAAATTTTAAATTAACAGTTCTGTAATTTAATAAATTATATAAACGAAGGTAAATTAATTACAATAATACTTGCTGAAATAAATTAAAAACAATCAGTAGATTCCCTAAAGAGATAAAAAGTTCAGATTTCATTAGTGTACTTAAACTAGAGCACTAATTGAAATATATTTCTATGTCCATTCAAAATAATAATTATAAAATATGTATTTCGTTTATTTTATTTTAAAAACGACAGAATGTAAAAATAAACTAGTCAAACGACAGATTATATCGTGAATATCATTATGCAAAATATGTTCGAATTTTGTGCTCATTTGCACAAAAACGTGTTTTTTTCACATTCGCATAAAGGAGTAAAGAAGGCATAGACAAATTTTTCAATACTGACAAATTATCATAATGATTTCCAAACGGGCATTGGTAAAAAATGTATTACCAATAGTTGATCAGAAACAAGAAAAAGGTATACATCAATAATAATTGGAATAATAATAATACTTCGAGGACTCGTTACTAACACATAATAGAATACGAGATAATAGGCATGTGCATAACACGTTTTCGCCACGTGCCGTTTTGTTTTGAATTTAAAAGCAGTATGAATCATCGATGATGTGTCTTTTGCAGAATTCGTTATGTAAGTATTTATGAAAAATGGAAATATTGAATTGATTTCTAAATTTAAATAATAATAAATAAGTACTTAGTTATCATCGAAAGCGTTGATTTTACTTAACTATCTCAACAATAACTATTTTTTAACTAAAATGACAATAAAATATATAAATGCTGACTTACAAAAAGCAAAATAAATCTAAATCGAGCAATACTTTAATAAAAAAAATGGAAAATTAAAAAATATCATTTTTCTTACTACATAAATTTTATGTTGTTTATAGTGACAATAAAAATTAATAGTTTCACTGATCTTTTCATATATTTGACGATAAAGTATTCAATAAATTTATTAAACAGTTAATAAATTGTAGGAAAAGTATATATTCTTTATTTCATTATTCATTAAAAAATTAACTTTACTAAGTTTATAAGATTATTTATTAAGTTTATAATAAATGGTAATAAATATAATAAACGATAAGTTTATATTACCGAATATATTTTTACAATAATAAGTCTATATTCAATTTAAATTCCAATTTGATACTAAAAATGAATTAATATTAAAGTTGCTTATTAAATTTTGTTTATATATTTTTGATATATGAATAAAAATATAAATATTATATCAGAAATGCTGAATTCTAATAAATATAGCCAAAATTAACATTTATAGCAAAGTAAATTTGGAAGAAGAGGTTGTAATTTAATGAACTCGTAGCTTAACGAACTTGTAGCTTAATATGAGCTTTTATCGACCTGAAGTTTCTGTTCTCAAATACATTTTATTTTTACATTTACTTTAAATTAACAAATGTATCAGATCTGGATTGATATAATATCAATTATATATATATATATATATATATATATATATATATATATATATATATATATATATATGCATATATATATATATATATATATATATATATATATATATGTATGTATGTATATATATATATATATATATGCATATATATATATATATATATATATATATATATATATATATATATATATATATGTATATATATACTATGAACGGCAACCTTATAGTTTCGAAATCAAAGCATATAATACTACTGATCTATCAAAGTATATAAATACATTTTATTAAGTGTTGTCTATTTTATCTACGGTATAAGACAATATAGAGCTTTTTTTTAGTTGCAATTACGAGTGTAGGTCAGTTCATGAGCAACGTCAAATTAAATCCTTTATTTGTTACATTGTACAGTTTTGTTTACAAAATATTAGTTATAATCACCTAGTCAATGTAAATAATATTTACTCATAGTATTCATTATTTATATAAGTATAATATATATTTTGTATATTTACTTTTTTTTTCCTTTCAGATGAGGTTAAATTTTAAATCAATCGAAGGCCTACAAAACAGTATAGAAATGCCAGATTTAAAAAGCAAGAATTTAAAAATGTAATTGCAATTAAAATAAATAGTGAATATTTCCTCCCATATTATATATGTATAATAATTATTTCTCAAATTGAATTTAACTATAAAATATTCATAGTGTTTCGTGTTGTATATTTGTACATATTAATGTGTATAAATATCAAAAATAATTTACAAAATTATTGTAAAAAGTTTAAATATATTTCTTATTGTGTAACCTGAAAATTATAATTTTTAGGTTACTAAAATCAATGCAGAATCTTTACAAAGCTGCCTTAGAAAAATATAAAGAAAAAAATTTAGAAGATACATATATATATTTATTTAAATATATGGCACTTTTTGATTTTGTTAAATCTAGCAGAGATAATCAGTATATAAAAAGTATACATGAAAAGCGAATAGAAATAAGAGATGCTCTTGAATTGCTAGAGAAGTTAAGTGATGAGTTGAGTGAAATTTATCTTGATTTAGGTAAAATTATAATGTATTATTATTCAAATTTATATTAATTGTCATATATATATATATATATATATATATATATATATATATATATATATATATTCTGTTAATAGTATTCTTTGAAATGTTTATCAAAAATTAATTAAATTATACATAAAGTCTTTTTATTGGTAACTGATTTGTTAGGAAAGTCAAATACAGTTAATCTAACAGAATTAAACATGAAAGAAGAAATTATACATTGCAATCAACGAGAAGTTAAACAGCCAACACCCAAAAGAATAAATAATTGTAAGTACTATATTTTTCTATACATTGATGTATTGGAAATTATTACAGTTGGTTATTAACATGTTGGCAGAGTATATCAATTATGATTTTTAGTATGGTTATTGTTATGGTTATTAACATGTAGTATATCAGTTATGATTTTTAGTATTATGGATTGAAATAGAAGATTTACAAGAAACATTAAAATATAATGATACCTTTAAGTATATAATATTGGATACAAGGCCTGAATCAGATTATATGTCTAGCCACTTACTGTCATTAGAAAATGTAAATATGCCAGTAGATCAATTTCCAGTTGGGTAAGTGTTATTCTATCACTATTGAATTAAATTTAATGTAAATATACAGAAAAAATATAGACATTCTATATTAGCCAGTAGTACAGTATTAGTAAGTGTTTTGTTTCAAATACTAAAACAAAATACTGTTGAAATGCATACACATACACACATATATATACACATACACACATATATATACACATACATACATACACACACACACAATTAGTGGCAAAATTAATTATACAATATCTTTAATTCATTCCTGTTGTTCTTGTGTATATGTATAGGTTAAAGATATAATTTAATTTCTTATAGTATATCAGCAGATAGACTACAAATGCACTTGAGCAATAAATCAAAATCTATCTGGAAAGATAGAAAAAAATTTGATTTAATAATCATATTAGGAGAAAACGATTCTCCTAAAGCTTGCAGTGAATCTGTGAGAAAGATGTACATCATTATCACAAAGGTCTTTTTATTCCAATTACTTTAGATAAAAGAACTATATTTATTTAAGCTAACTATATATATATATATATATATATATATATATATATATATATATATATATATTTCAAAATAATATTTCAGTGGGATCCAAATACAGTTTATAAATCTGAGCCTGTTATATTAGATGGTGGTTATTGCAGATTCCGATTCATATTTCCAATGTTCTGTTCGACAACAAATACATTACCACTTATGAGTCAAGAAATAGACAGTGGTATTGATTTAGGTGAGGAAGAAATAGATTTTGTTGAATACTTAACATAGTAATATGGTAATAGTAGTTCTAGTAATTATATCCTTTCATCCATAAATAATTACCTTAATAAGAATTAAGCAAAGCTGTTTTGTTTACACTCAAGAAGAATTTAATTTAAGAAGAAAGTACATGTTGTCAAATTAAATTGTACTAATAATACATATTAAATAACAGGTGAAATCCAATATCCTTTAATAGAACCAGAGGGTGCTGATTGCAATATTGAAGTAGAATATCCAGATCTTGAAATAAAAATAGATAACTCAAGTTCTACATCACCTCTAGTTATACCAAAATTTGATAGATCTTTAAAGGTTTGTATTATTCTACATTTTAAGTTGTTAAATAATAATTGAATATACACTTTTAGCCATCATATGAAAAATTTGTATCCTCTATTACAAAAAATATGGAAATAATTGACGTAAAAGATGTCAGTGAAACTACAGAAGATGCATTTTCTAACCATGTTGAGGTTTGATATTTATTCATGTATAACATAAAATTTCATTTATTTATGTTAACATTCATTTTTTTTATAGTCCATATCTGAAAAAAAACCTGAAGCACCTAATTTTGATAGGAAGAAAAAACCCCAGAAAAGATCGTTAAGTAATTTAGATCCAGTGTATGAGTATTCTGTAAGTTAATTTCTACAATTTTATATAAAAATTAAGATATAATCATTGGAGTAGATATAAAATTAATGAAATAAATATAAATAATGTAAAGTTGTCAAAAACTGATAAATATATTGTTAAATATTAACAAAAAATACAAATTTCCAATTTTATATAATTGTATGTATATTTTTAGCCACGAGGTTTGACTGGAATGAAAAATTTTTCAAACAATTGTTACATTAATTCAGTTTGTCAGATACTAACACATATACCACAAATATGTGAATTGTTTTTGACAAATAATTATAAAAAGTATTTAAACAAAAATGGACTTCATGGAAAACTTACAATTGCATTTGCAGATCTATGTATGGGTATTTGGGCAGAAAATTTTAGTATTGTATCATGTAAGGAATTAAAGGTAATTCTTTCAATATATATATTACACTTGCATATAAAATATTAAATAGATGAGTAAATTTAAATTTATAAACTATTTAGTATTATATAATTACTATTCAGTAATATTATATTGATTCTTTAATTACTGCTTTTAGGCCTTAGTTGGATCATTAAATCCACGTTTCCTTGGTGATAGTCAAGAAGATGCACATGAATTTTTCATTTATTTAATCAATTTTTTGCATGAAGAATTAGCAATTACTGTTACAAAATCTGTTAAAAATGTGGCAGATTTATCATGGTTATCATTTACAAAAGGACAACAAAGTGTTATTTATGACTTATTTTATGGTCAGATCTTAACTTCAATTATATGTTCAAATTGTGAAAATAAAAATACACATTATTCCTTATATGGTGGGTTAACATTAGAAATCACACCAAAAACCAGAACTTTACATGTATGTTTGAGTTTTTAATATTTTTTCAGTCAAGATTTATATTATCTTTAGGCAAAATATTAAATAAGTTGGTAACTTTGCTGTTCTTATTAAGAATCTTAAATTATAAATAATCATATATTTACATTTTTTAATTTTGAATTTCACACTTTGACTTAGTATATTTTTTCTTCAAAAGTAAACGTGTAATTTTTAAAGTGTTTTGTTGTAGGAATGTCTAGATAACCACTTTTTAATTGAAAAAATTGATGATTACAATTGTGAAAAATGCAATTGTAAAACTCATATTCTTAAAAAGTCTGTAATTCGTAAATTACCACCAGTTCTTTTAATTCATTTAAAAAGGTACAATAATATTTTTTTATCATTCATTTAATATGTGAAAATATAAAATTACATTTTAAATTAAAATTTTA
>CM068324.1:12505767-12510767 GCA_034766995.1 Acanthacorydalis orientalis | reverse complement strand
TCCTAAATCACAATTATAATTAGTATATCATAATGTGTAAAATAACTGAACTGATAATAGTAGAATAAAAGGTAAATGTAAGAAATGATACAAAAATTATATGATTCTTAAATTGTAAAGTATAATTAATAATAATATATTTATTTAAATGTAGTTGAGTTCTTTTCCAATAAAAAAATACTAACATAGCATTTTTCATTATTGAAAAGATATTTTATTAACATAACAGTGAAATTTAGCACTCAAATAAAGTTTTCATCTTAATTTGCAATTAATAAAATTGCATTCTTAATGTTTGTATGTACTTTCATATTTTGGAACTTTACCGGTAATAATACATTAATCTCAAAATGGCAAAGGCCATTTAGTGAGTTTAAAAGTGATGAAAAGGCATGATGTTATTTTTACAATGTTATAACTGCCAAACCAAATTACACTTTAAAAACAGCAACATCTGTGGGTGTATCTACACAAGGTAAAATATTTTCAATTTCATATCAAAATACTTTTTAAAACTAACCTTAATTAAACTAAAGTATACATTTAAAAAAATGTACTGGTAAAGAATAAATAATTAGTATATTTATATTATGTAGTTATAAAATGAAAAAATAATGATAAAAACTTGTTTCAAACATTTCTTATTTTTAATTAATCCCTTCCTAATAAAGAAAAAAACTAATTGTTCTAGATAAGTTTCTAAATTAATGACAATAAATGTATAATAAACTCACCTTAAGACACAATGTTAACTTTTTAAACCAGATATTAGAAAAATAACAGTATTTATGCATAATAAATTATTTGTTTATTGTCTTTTAAAATAATTAATATTGTACAAATCAGCACATAAATCTCAAATTTATATTTGTAACTGAATTACTTTTTACATTATACATATTTACTAATACATACAAACACACACACAGTCTTTTATTAAATATATATATATATATATATATATATATATATATATATATATATGTATATATGTATATATATATATATATATATATATATATATATATATGCATAAACCCACACAAATATATTGATTACTATTATAATTGAACAATACCTCATTTTATTTTGTTTGAGAAATAGGGTTAAAAACATTTGATAGAAAATACATTTTGTTTTGAAAATATAGAATTTAAAATCAAACCGCATGTACACAATATATATATATATATATATATATATATATATATATATATATACACATACATATATAAATATAAGCTAAAAAAATACAACTCTTGAAAAATGAAAATTGAAATTTTTCTGATTAATGTAGAAACATTAAAGTTTAACTGACCCATTTTCCATGGTGAAATATATTTTTTTTGTACACAAGAGCCTTAAAACTAGCTTTTATATAAATACTATTTAGTATCAATATAAAACAAAATAACTAATATGTATTAAAATTAAGAAAAAATAATAAATACCTGTATTTATTTATTAAATATAGTAGTCTGTCGTAAGAAACTGATTTTTAATTTTTTTGGTTTGAATGAGAACCGTATTTTATTCAGTGCACATTATATATATATATATATATATATATATATATATATATATATATATATATATATATATATATATTTACTACATATGCACGAACACACACGTGTGTATATATATATATATATTTACTACATATGTACGAACACACGTGTATATATATATATAAATATATACATGATAGTACATATTTGTATAAAAATATTAAACATTTATAAAAATTAAAAAAACTGAAAAGAACCAACACAATACATTAAATATTGTTTATACTTTCATGTTGATGTCGATTGTTTAAGAATTTAAAAAATATATTTTTATACATAAAATGTATCAATTTTGTATATTATATCTGTACTAAAATAATACACCTATATAAATAATATAAACAAATAAATTATTGTTATTTCAACAAAAATATCTATTATTTTAAATTCAGTAAATATAATTATACAAAAATAAATAATCTTAGTATATATTCCTACAACACAACATTAAATTTTTTTTTTATAAATAAAGTGTATAATTATGTTATTAAACTAATTAAGAAATTGTTTCATATTTTGATATTTTCTTACTTCATTTTCTTGAAAGTATTCTGCATTTTTTTCAAAAAATTAATATTCATATAAATTTTATTGGCCTCTTGACAGGTACAATAGTTAATCATCATAACAATTATTGCTTTGTCTTAATTTAATCTAATAATTACACTAATCATATTCAATACAATTTTCATTCTAATCATAAAAAAGTATGTACATAATAATAAGTAGAAATTACTACATATATATACATATATATATATATATATATATATATATATATATATATATATATATATATATATATATATATATATATCATTAACGCAAAACAAAAATAGTATCCTTTTTTATAGTAAAGCTTCAGAAAATTGAACTATAAATCAAAAGTATCAGTTCTGCGATTCGTGTTTTTTTATGAACTTAAACATAAAACTAAAAATATTGAACATTCCAAAATCACAAAATTTTAAATATCAAATTCACTTCTAAATGAAGGACAAAAACTATACGCTCCAATATTGGTTTTAAAATTTGTTATATTTTAATGTAATTCTAAACAAATGCGTCACACATAATTTATCAGTTAATGATAATGTTTGATAAATAAATTATAATTTTATATAAAACACATTATTAAAGAGTTAAAATTTTCATACGTATATATCCATTGTTATATTGCTCTCTGAAGAACTCGATTCACAGTAATATATTACACTGCAATTAGTTTAATCACTTGTGCTCTACGTATACTTGTACTATTAAATATATTAGTATCAACTAACTGTTCAGTGCCGAAACAGTTTTATTAAAATAGAGTAACATTGAACGAAGGGTGAGCACTCAAAGAAAATTATGCATAGACTTAAAAAAAACATTTAAATTAAAATTTAACAAATAAAAGCACAAATTTATTCAGTCACTTGATGAAAAACTAACGAACATATTAGGTCTTTTTTGGTTTGAATCATACTTAATAATAAGGGACTAAATGTATTGCAAAATATTGATTTCTAATAGTTATTTTGAAAGTAAATAAATTATTTTTTTTATATCAAGAATCTTAGTTCGATGTACATATATCTCATTTCAAATATGTTTGCAAATTATGTCGTTTATGGCACTCTTATTATTCACAAGCCACATTCATTATTCATGATTTTATGAAATGTGTGATAACTGTCTAATATATATAGATATATATATATATATATATATATATATATATATATATATATATGTATATATATATATATATATGTATGTATGTATAATTATATATATATATATATATATATATATATATATGTATTGCAACTGAATGATTGATGATCTTATAATAATATTTTAGAATCAGTTTTCCAAAGTGTATAAAATTTGTTAATTTATTCTTCTTAGTTTTTAATAAATACCTTTGGAGTTTTATTAGTATTTAAATTGATCATAATTTTGAGAAATATCATAAATTGCATAGATATTTACGCACATCTAATAAAAATGATAAAATTCGAGCAACACTTAATGAAAAAACCTATGAATTAATAACTATTACTAATTCTGATTATTGAAATAAAAATTTATTTACTTAATTTTTCCGTATTAAAAATTAAAACTCGATTATATTTAAAAGTTAAATATCATTTTATTAGACGACAATTCAAAAAGCAGAACAAGAAAATTGTTCGGATAATATTAATATTTAAACATTATATCGATAAAACTTTATTTATTTTAAATATTAATGTCTACATTTACGAAACCGCAAAATGACCGATCGAATATTTTAATTTTTAATGTACATTTATTTTAGAAAATAAATATATAATTTATATTAAAAAATTAAAAAAAATATTTAAAGATTTTAAATACATTGTTAAATATCATATTATACATTTGTACATAAAACACTTCAAAAAAGTTATCAAGTGAAAAGTATGATATATATATATATATATATATATATATATATATATATATATATATATAAATAAATATATATAAATATAAATATATATATATATAGTGTGTGAAAGAGAGAGGAAGAGAGATTTGCAACAATTAATGGAAGGTATAAAATATTGCTTCATATATTAAATAAAAGGTTTTGTGACAAGTTTTTGTTTTTACTTATAAAAAGCTTTAAACATTTAGAAACAAGATTTAAGTATTCAATATAATCTATATATATATATATATATATATATATATATATATATATATATATATATATATATATATATATATAGACACACACACGCTTTACTAAGTATTCATTTTAACTAAGTATTCAGTGACATTACGACACTATTCCAAAATTCTTCTTTTTTTAAAAAATGTATAAAACTATTTTCACGTATAAACGTAACTAAATAATATATACTTTACGTACAGATTCATTATATTTATATAAAAAATGCTTTCCAACAGAATTTATTATATTAAATCATAAATATTTTTAAATATACTTAATTTAGTTCCGATCCGAATGTTAAATATCGATTCATTTGGCTCTAAAAAGCGTTTGGTTTTTAACTAATAAAAATATTAAAGAAAATAATATTAAAAAAGATTAACACATTGTAGTGAAGTTCTAACATGCGTTGAATTTCACAATAAGTGGACAAAAAAAATATCGTTTGCGTATAATTTTGCAAATTGTCGAATATCCGTATAACTTATAAACTATCTAATGTTCTCTTACGAATTTTTTATTTTATTATAAACTGCAATCTTAATAGTGTAACGCAATTAAGATATTTTTTGTCAAATATTCAATTTTCAATAATGAACAATTATATCGTAAAAAATTAGTTTTATAAAGATATCAGGTTCATCTTGGTAATTTTCTTACATTGTTTAGTTGGTGTAAGTTTTGCCATTTTACAGACCCTTAACATTACATGCACTAATTTTTGCAACCAAACTGTTCAA
>CM068324.1:12473267-12503267 GCA_034766995.1 Acanthacorydalis orientalis | reverse complement strand
ACCTCAATGATTGTAAACGATCAAGAGGAAAATGCGATGGTTCTAAAGTTCTCAAAGCATTTCTTCGCATTGATATATGTGTCAGCTGCGCACTTCCCTGAAATAATCTTGTTGGAATCTTTGGTAGCCAATCGTTGGCGTCTAGCCAAATTTTTTCGAGACCGACGTTGTCTACAAATGCTCTAGCGTCAATTCGTGTCAATCGCGATAAACGACTCAACCAAAGTTCTCGAAGTTGAAACAAACTTCTAAAAGCTAATGCTTCTATATGACTAATAAAGTTTCCACTTAGACGCAACGACGTCAAATTGACTAGTTTCGATAATGCCGCAGTTGGTATTTGTGTTAAATTGTTATCACTGAGATCTAAGTATAACAACGAAGATAAATCATCGAAAGCTCCAGCTTCTATATCAGAAATGACATTTAAATCCAAATCAAGTACTTGTAATGAAAATAACCCACGAAGTGAGCTTTCGTCAACTGTTTGAAGAAGATTATGAGATAGTTTCAATTGACGCAAAAATGGTGTATTCGCTAGAGCTTCCCATGGTATTTCTAATATTTGATTTCTGCTCAAATCGAGTAACGAAAGTGTATGAAGATGTCGAAACAATTCAGGTTCAAAACTCATAATACCGTTATCACTTAGTATCAACACTTTAAGCATTTTAAGATCAGTTAGTGCATTCCCACTGATATTCGTAATTTCGTTCGAACTTAAATCCAATAGTTCAAGTTTCTTTAAACCCTTCAATGCATCTTTTGGTATTAATTTCACATAGTTATTGCTAATGTTTAATGTGTGCAGATATCGATGCGATTCAAAATTCAATAAGCCCAATGTTTGAATTTTGTTGTACGACAAATCCAGTATTTGGAGTTCATTATATAAATTAAGCGTGTAATGTACATTATCGATTTTGTTATGTGAAAGATTAAGGTACAGTAGATCTGGATTGAGTTGAATTGGGATTACCTCCAGCGCTGCAACAGCGCATGAGGTGTTGAGCGTTTCGTCATCGCATTGACATTGTGAGGGGCACATGGCTGTTGCCAGCGCAACCAGCAACGCCAGTACCAGCGACAGCGGCTTTAGTGCCGCTCCATCGCCCATCCCATGAAGTCACGTTGGGACCTAAACATACAAATACAATTCTCTGTTATATATGTTTTTAAAACAATTCAGAATTGCAGTATCATAACTTCAGTATTCATAAAAAAAACTTTTATTGAAAGACATAAATTGTAATAACAAGATAAAATGTCTTTGTTTCTAACACAATAATAAGTAAATTTTTCCATATATATTGTTTTTAGTTTCTAAATAATTCCATTTTATACTTTTAAAAAATGTTACATTAGGTGTTAATGAATTATGACTTTAAATATTTTGTCTCTGAAATAAATTTATCTGTACGTATAATATTGTATATATATATATATATATATATATATATATATATATATATATATATATATATATATATATATATATATATATATATATATATATATATATATATATATATATATTGTATATAACAATCTTACATATCAAATTTAGATTCGTGTATAAAGATCTTTTTGACAAATTTATCTAAATAAAACTATACACATTCATATTATTTTTTTTGTAAACGTAAATAGTTTCAAAAAAAATACTCAATTTTTTGCATCAAAATTCATTTAACACAATTATTCATATAATTCTGATTAGGATTTGTGTACTTTTCTACTGTATTTAGATTCAACAATTGATTTAAATTTATTTTTGCACAATTGATTTTTAATTCATTATTAATTCACATAATTTTAAATATTTAAATTTTATATATATATATATACATATATATATATATATATATATATATATATATATATACATATATATAAATATATATATATATATATATATATATATATATAAATTCGGTTTTTAGAAGTTATGATTATTAATATCCCATGAATAGTACAAATGTTTATATATTTATGGAATATATTACTTTTTTATATATTTTGAAAATATAAAAAATATACAATTACTTTTATATTATGAATCGTTGCGCATTTATTATAATATGTAGCAATGGATCTATATTTTACTTTAATATGTGCCTTAATATATATCAATAGAAGAGGCAGCCATTAAATAATTAATTTAAAAATATTTATTTCTTTTAGCACTTTTTACAACAGTAAAACAATAAACCTACCTGTGTCCCTATTGTATATTTATGATATTTATTTTTTCTGCATATAAAATGTGATTTCGTTGTTTTTATCACTGACATACATAATGTTGAAAACATCACGACAGGAACATGCATACGGCTAACCACAAAGTTTACGTATTAGACATGCGCACGTTTCGAACTATAAAATTGCTCCTGTGGGTTGCTGTGGTACAGCGACGCCGACCGGGATTTAGCAAACAAGGGCGTGGCATCTCTGCGCCGTCGCGACGCACTTTGCACATATATGCTCTTCACAAAGTTTGTTTCCAATTTCATATGCTAACATTTTATCGTTTCATTGATAATGTTAGATACGTGTATCTATATATTTTCTAAACATGTTTTTTTTACTTTATATATAAATAATTGTTGATAAAAAATATTAATTTATCAACAGTAAAATTAAAAATACCTTTTTAAAAATATTATTCTAGTTCTCTATAATCCAAATGAAAGAATAATTAAAAAACAAAACAAATCAACTTTGAGAATCATTTTAATAATTCAGACATAAAGTTATTTAAAATAAACACCATTTGTTCAATATTCGTTTATTTTTGTACTCTTTTCTTTTTGTGAATCTCAAGTCAATATACATACATACATATGTATGTATATATGTATGTATATATATATATATATATATACATATATATATATATATATATATATATACATACATATATATATACACATACATACATATATACATATAAATGTACGAATATCCTAATATTTAATTTTTGCTATGAATAATATAAAATTTGATCTATAAAAATGTAAGTCTAATTGCGTCTTCCAAATTATGCACGAACATAAAATAAAAACAATGTAAATCAGTATAGTATAATATAATCTATAAATATATATATATATATATATATATATATATATATATATATATGTATTTATATATATATATATATATATATATACATATATAAATGAACTGTATATATTCGCTAATTTGAAAATAATTTTGTTTAGTAACATGTTCAATTTTATTACGTCCGAATAAAAAAATAAAACAATTTAATACACCTTTTAATTTCAACAACAGAAAATATACATATATAATTATTTTTTTTATAACACATTCTATAAAATTATTTTAATTTTCATAAAAGAACATATTTGTTAAACAAAAGTAATATGTAAGCTTAAAACATTATAAAACATGAACCAAAATTGATTATTGAATACAATTATTTTCCTTATTATTTATTCAAATGTATTTAATCTAACTACAAATGTTTGAAAAAAATGGTCCATAGATTTTTTATATACAAAAAAGTATACGTGTTATAATTAATTAAATAGTATAATTCTTTTTATTGTAATATTGTTGCTGTTTTCTATCAGTTACAATTATTTTTTATCACTTTGGATGGTTTTTCGTCTATTTCTTCGAGAACTTCAGGAATAGAATCAATGGAATCTCTTCTATTCACTCTTTCGTGATCTGATCCAGTAATTTGTGTATTACTTCGTTGACTAAGTTTTGATATACTTCCAGTTTTATCATCTAGTGTTTCCTTACTTATCTAAGTAAAAATAATTATATAAATGAATTATATTTTTAATATTAAATTAGAATTAGAATTTTTCAAATACAACGTTATAATAATATTTAAAACAAAAACATTATTTTTTCTATGTTGATTTTATTATTTCGCATAATATGTGTATCTAAATACTCTAGAAATTCTACTTAAAGGCAACTCTGATCACACTCCTTATAAATTCGAAAATACAGCCAGATTCGTAAAACGTTAAACATAAAAAGACATCTATAAAAAATACTGTTGAAAAATATGGTTTTTATTTTTTATAATTATTTATTTATATGATTATATCTCTTTGTTTTATATTTAAAAAAAAAAATAAAAAAGATATCCTGTAGTTATTAATTACTGATTTTTTACTAATTGATAAACTAAAATATTTGTTTTACATACTACAAATAACCTCATAATAATTGAAAATAATAATGCTATGTAATTGATAGATTTAACGATTTTTTATCATAACGGCAATAACCAGCAATTAAAATATTTAAAATAATAAATATTTAAGAAACAATTTCATAATATTTTTTCTTGTAATAATCTAAAATTTATCACTGTTCATATATTATTTTGTAATGAAAACTGTAAAAAAGAATTACCTTCAAATAAACACTAGTGTTTCGTGTTAATGTATGATGAGATAATCGTAATTGTGGATTGGATAATTTTGCATTGTTTATCTCAATCGTGGATCGAAGCATATCAACTTTTGAAGCACTACCGATATTGTAACTAGCTCGTCTCGTACTTTGACTACGAGTGCGTAAAGGACTTCCAATATCTCGAGGTTCTCGGCCTAACGATGCAACAGATCCAATTTGATTGTATTCAATAACGAGACTAAGACGTTCAGAGCTTTTATGCTGAGGTATATTAATATCTTCGTCTAATTTAATTTTCTCTGCTTCTGGTTCTATCTCATCATCATCTTTTTCGAATGAATTTTGATCTTGAAATTTTCTTAACCATGATACATGTAAAATAGCATAAAGAATTCCTCCAGCTACAGCCATAAGACCCATATATCTAAATGCTTCACGTGTACCAAAATTTTCAATCAAAAATCCTCCTACGAAACTACCACTTCCTCTGCCAATACTAAAATGTGCCATTCCTAGAATTCCAATCAGAGATGCAAGTAAACTTTTTGGTGCTAAAATAGCACAATATGTAGCAGCTGCAACCCACATTAGATGTACTGAAAGTGACTCCATAGCTTCAAATGGAAAACACCACCATGCACTCCTGAAATAATCATATATTTTAGATTTCACGTTACTTTTATTTTAGATATTTTAAAGCCCGTTTATAAATTAATTTTAGCATATAAAAATTATTTTTTGAATAATTTTCATAGTAAAAATTTAATTTTCTTTTAATATTTCAAGTCCAGAATGGATTTACTTACTCAATAAACGAATATCCAACTAGTCGAGCAGCATGTGAAAAAAACGCTATTACAATAATATTAACATGACCAATTTTTTTAGTAATTTTATCAGCTCCGTATAAAAACGGCATACTACTCAATGTACCAACTGTAACAGTTATACCAAGCATATAATTTGGTGCTCCTAATTCTTTCAAATATAAAAAAAGAAAAGATTCTATAAATCCCCAAAAATTTCCAAGCGCAAAAAGAAACAGAATAAATAGAATGACATGTGGCATTTTAATAATATTTATTAAATCGTGAAATAATCTATCAGCTGGTAACTTGGAATCAAGCGGCATTGCTAGTACGGTAAAAGCAGATAAAAACAACAATATATCATATGTATAAAACGCCGGTGAATAATCAGTATACTCCTTTTTTTTGCTTATAATGTCAATTAACACACCAGTAACCGGAGAAAATATTGCCATTCCTAAACTTGAAAATATTCTTTCTCTTCCAAAATCTCCACCGTACTTCTGAATCATTGTTAAAGCGATAGGATCCATAATAATAACACTCGCTGTCAATGCAACAGTTCCAAGAAACCTTAATCCGAAATAAATCCAAAATATTTTATCGTCGCTTTCTTTATAATCAGGAGGACAAACATCAGGTCCCCCTAATCGAAAATTACATTTTTGCAGCATACAGTTTGCAGCTAATGCTTCTAACCGTAATTGATAAGTAACATTCGTAGCTAAAACTACGCCACCACAACGCAAATCTTGTTCTTCTAAAGCTGTAACATTAACACCACCAGCTTCAAGAAGGCTTCTATCAAATCGATCTGTTAATTCTATCGCTGTATTATTTTCATCTTGTACCATTTCTATACCAAGTTGTTCAGGAGGTTCAGCTAAATCTGGATGCATATCGATTACAAAAAATGTAGATCCCCGATGTAAATGAAAAACTAAATCATCTGCTGTTGCTTCATCGCCCTCTATTTCTGACTCAAATATATCATTCGACTGTAAAAGACAATGATCTACACAACGATCTAATACCATATCGAGTTCTTCTTCTTCGGGACACTCTCGACTAGGACAAGGACTCCACCACACTTCTACAATTCCTGTCACATTATGACGAACAACATATGCATCAGGAATTACTCCTGGAAGTTCTTGATGAGGAATTAATAATAATGAATGGTGTATAACAGCGTTTAATACCATCGAACCTAATACGATTGGTTTATATTTTCCAAATTTGTCAACTAAAAAGCCTGTTAAAGGCGGTGCTAAAAATGTAGTGAATGGTAATGCGAGATAAATCATTGCTATTTCTTGAACTGTTAAACCTATACTTTGCATATGTATAGTTAAATAAGGTAAAAGAGATGATGTAGCTGTAACAGAAAATGCATTCTTATAGTGAAAATATATTCTTATATACCTATTAATAACGTTAATGAAATAAATAATGAAAAATTATATGCCATTTTTTATATCACCATACTAAATGAATAACAATATTTTTCAATTAAACGTATTTTTATTCATACATAACAGACCAACAAGTTCTATTTATAGCAAGGAAATAACATATCCAACTGAAATAATGTTTTAGATTTAACAATAAACATTTTTTCTGATACAGTAAGTCACTAGTAGTGTAGATAAAATAACAAATGTAATCAAACAACTTCATAATTACAGGTACAAAAATATATCCAAGAACTTTCATACGCATATATATATATATATACACACACATATATATATCATCATCATCATCATTAACAATGATTTTGCAAATATTAGAAATAAAAATCGTATGTCTAAGTATTCATTAATAACTTAATAATTCATTTAGATATTTTTTTTTTAAAAAAAATTATACTTTTCAATAAGAAAATAACATTTTAGCATAATATAGACAGATATAATATTACACACATAAATAATACTCATTCATTATATAAAAAAAAGATTTAAAAAATACCTCCATATAACAAAAATAAACATAGCTTTAGTGTTATTAAATTTGGATTAATTTCGAATTTTTCAAAAAACTGCTGTATCTCGGATACTTCATCATTTTTCTTATTGATCATTTCATTATTTCCTTTTATTTCTTTATCTTCATTGATAGAACATTTTGAGTTTTTTACAACCATTGTTTGATGGAAAAACACAGACAAAATGAAAAAGTAATTTAAATCTTGTTTAATGATTATCGGCTCAACATTATGATTCCAAAACGAGTGGCTATTAATTCTTTATTAATTTATAAAAATCGAGCACTAAACTTAACACATTGTGTTCAGCTGTGGTGTGAAATATTTCTTAAAATAAGATATATCGTTAATGCAGCTTCACATAACTCACGTATCATTATTTGTGTTATTCTGTTAGTAATTACTATCTCTACATGTTATTTTAGTTGATAACAAATGTCTTCAAGGTAGATATTTAACATTTGTTTAAATATGTATATTTTTTACTCGTCAGATTTCTCTGTCTTTCTGACGTGCTATAAATGATGTACTATCAAATTTAATTTGTATTAATCATAAATGTGACAGCATTATAATTTTATATAAAAATGTTTGAGTAGTAAAAAACAGTATTAAAAATATTTACTTTTATTGTTATTTTTAAATGGAACATATCTTATACATTAAATATGTAAAAATTATATATATATATATATATATATATATATATATATATATATATATATATACATAATCTTCAACATATATAAATCCATTTCTGAATAAAGCCTCTTCTAATTTATTTCCATATAAGTGATCCAACACCTCTCTTTCTATTCACTGTCATTATCTTTTCTATTATCATTATTTCTCTCTTTCTTTGATTCCTTCTTAAGATTTTTTCCCTTAACTCACAATAATAATGTTAGCAATCTATTGTCCTTTATGTAATGTATGCAAAATGCGACCCGTCCATTTTCACTTTAAATTCTTTATTCTTGTTATTATTTTTGTAATTTATATTTTTCGTATCTCTCTTGTCGCCTTGATATCCCTAATATGCATCTTTTCTGTCTTGTCTAATATTAATTATTCTCATGCAAAAACCCTATTTCACTAATGTATGTAAAACAGGTAGAATAAATTAATCAAATATTTTAAACAAAAGAATTATTCGATTTATTAATTAAGGTGTTTTGTTCAAATGAACTTTCTCGTTTTTATCCTCTTCGTAACTTTTTTCAATAAATGATCCATCCTTGTTAATAAATTGGTCAAAATAAACATATTTTGGAGCTTAATACAAATTATCACGATTAAAGATCAATCTCTCGGTATTACATTTTATTCGGGAAGATATTGTTTCTATGTGAAGTATTTATTCGTAAACGTTCTATATAATATTCTTTAACAAATTGCCTAAATTTTGCACTACGGATCATTTCACTATTCTTTCCAGTTATTACGTATTTGTTGTACTCTATCAATGGTTATATTTTGTACATTCGGACGAAATTTTGATGCATGTGACCCTTTTAAAACTAAAAAAGTAATTTTGCAACAATTAGCCATGTTCATGCCATCAAGGCAATTGAAGATATAATGAAATATTTAGAAAACCAGAACGAGGCTAATGACAAGACGAAAGAGGCTCTATTGCGATACATCAGAGATATGGCTGCAGCTAAACTACTTGCTTCCAAGAAACAAAAAAATAACTGATTTTTTTCTAAATGATTTTTTTTCTAAATCCAGGAATTACGTACATGAACATATGTACACCTATGTATAATAATTACATTCAATAAATATCTTCATTACATATCTCAAATAAATGTGTGCACCTTTGCCGTGAGGCCTTGTTCGCACGAGCGTTAAAAAAACGTTGCGTTCAGCATAACTTCAGCGATTTTAAAACGCTCGCAAATATAGTGTTCATATGAGCGTTTAAAAATCGCTTATTTTCATCATCTTACGCAGTTCGGACGCATCATGAATTAAGAAGAGATGTTGACAGTAGCTGTATGTATTTAAGAAGGCGAAAAAAAAATGAAAAAGTTCTGGGTGCATCCTCTGAATGATCAACGATATTTGAAAGGACAGTTTGTGATTATTTATAAAGATTTAAGGCAGTATCCGGATAAGTTTTTCAGCTATTTCAGAATGAAGATTGAAACATTTGATGAATTATTGAGAATTGTTGTCCCTAAAATAACATTTCAAGAGACAAATATGAGATTGGCAATAACGTCTGCCCAAAGATTAGCAGTTACAATAAAATAAAATAATTTAAAATAAAATAACTAAGGTAGAAATGTAGTAATCAACAATTTATTAGTGTTTACAACTTGAATTTATTCCTACACATATTTATTACAAAGCACAATTTGAAAAAAAATTAGAAAAAGTTTTTTCAATTTATTTATTAAAAAGCATAATTATTAAATCACGATTGGTGAGAAAACATTTCATATATTGTGTCCTCTGAGACTGTATTCGGTGGGTTGATACTTCATTGTTGTAAGAGGAGTCGAGGCGTCTGTAAAATGAGACGGGCTAGGAGTGTAATTTGAAAAATAACTTTGTACAAATTCAGACCTTGAAAAAGAAGGTTGTAAAATTTGGTGATCTATGATGCAAGCAAGACTGACTGACTGATATATATGCATAAGTTAAATTTAAAAAATATGCAACATTTCTTTTAACAAAAGTAAATGTTTTTATTAACTATTTGAAAACTAATTATTAAATGTTTATTTTTAATTTATCTAAAATGTAAATAGTAAAAAACAAATCTTAGTATTTTATAGTTTTATATACCGTAAATTTTCACCCATTTAATATTGGGCTATAGTATTAGCTATATAGTAATAACGTCTTATGATATAGGAATATTTAATAAAGTAAGGATTCTTTAACACGTCTTTAATGATTGCTACAATAGAAAAAATAGGAATACTAGTAAAAACAATTTGACGATAAGCGCAACTACTGAAATGCGTTAATGCATGTGCGCACTTACGTTATTTTCCTAAAATAATATTGTAATAGAACACATTATCATTATTTACAATGTTTGCGTTAGATCATTGACGATCTAAAATTTTGCGTAAGAAAGGTCGCTTAAAAAGCCATATTTATACTTACTACACTAATACACACACCTGTTTATATGCATCATTATTATTATTATAATCTATATATATATATATATATATATATATATACATATATATATATATATATATATATATATATATATATATATATATATACGCATATATATACATATATATATATATATATACATATATATATATATATATATATATATATATATACATATGACTGCATGTATATATACATAAAATGAAAATTATCCACAAAAAAATCGATGACGTCGTTTGGTAATCTATGACGTCGGGGTTTCATGATACTCAAATATGTTTATCTCATATATAAAACAGCAACGTTGCAATCTATCTGCAATAATGATTTTACGACATAAATCAGTTTTAAAAAATATGTTTATTGTTTCACTTAGTTACATGTAGAACGAAATCCTTGTATTCGAACAAAGAGTTTCCATCTAGGTATAAATTGGAATATGAAAACAACATATGTACACAAACCGTAGACGTAATAAACATAGATTGACAAACCGGTCTAAAAATTCTGATTAAAATTATAAGAGAAATGCAGCTATATTTTGCAATGGACCTATCTGCTTTATAATGTAAACAAAGATAGTGATACCAGAAAGCATACACTTTACCTATGATATACGAAATGTAATGTTTATGAATAATTAACTATTCTCGTCATAAGTTTGTTGAAAATGTTAGTTGGCATATGTAACACAAAAACAAATTAAGCATATTTAAGATATAGAGTAGTTATAATTTAAATACAACGATGCCAATAAAAGAATATATTTTTTGTTGAAGAGTGATAGTCAGAGGTGCTTGACATTTCGTTGGAAAAAAAACTTCGCTTTCTGTCCTCAGTAAACAATTTGTTTCTGAAACACTATATTTATTCAATTTTTAATGCTGATAAAGATATTTATATATTATAGTAAAGTAAATGAAACAGTACTTAATAATGGAAATCCATTTCAAACATATCTTCTTGTAATTTAACAATCACACATAACAACTCTATTATTGCAACAGATTGGACAGTAATTCTAGAATCATCATGCCTGTAGCATATTTGACACGCCGTGAGCATCTGAGTGCTTGTCACAGACTCCACAGGTGGTTATAAATTAATATTTTGTATTTATATTTTTAATTTACTTTTTTTATCAATTTACAGTCGATTATTAGATGATGAAACAAATAAAGCAATATATGGAAAGTGTAATAATCCAAATGGGCATGGACATAATTATATAGGTAAATGCATTGAGAAAGTATATAGTAAATTATTTACTTAATTAAATTGAATTATGTTTTTAAATACTATCATAATATCAAATGATTAATTTTTACTGAGGTGAACATATTATAATTTGTAGTTGAGGTAACCGTACGTGGAGAAATTGACAATAAAACTGGAATGGTAATGAATTTAACAGATTTAAAAGAATGTATGAAAAAAGCATTTGTAATTCCATTAGACCATAAAAATATTGATAAAGATGTGCCGTATTTTAATAATATTGTGAGTACTACAGAAAATGTTGCAGTTTACATATGGAATGAGTTAAGAAAACATCTAAATAATCCTGAACTTTTATATAAAGTAAAAATTCATGAAACAGAAAACAATGTTGTTGTCTACAAAGGAGAATGATTATTTTAAAACATTGTTTATATATATATATATATATATATATATATATATATATATATATATATATATATTAACTAACAAGTTTACATTTTTTGCATTTCATAGTAGGTAGCATTCACATACAATTAATATAAATTAGATGTATGCAGTACTGTACTCTATTGTTTTAAAATAAATATTGTGCAATTTTAAAAATTACTTTTTTATAATCTTTTTATTTATCTGTATATATATATACATACATACATATATATACAAACATATGCATGAATTTGTCTTTTTGGAGGTGACACACAGGAATATTTTTTTATATAAAAGAAAGATTAGAATTTGATTTTTAAACTTTTTATATAATGATTGTATCATTTTTGTTAGTTTGTTATTTTTCTATTTGATTTTTAATTATACCTTTGTAAAATGTGTCTGTTTTAAATAATATAATTAATATATTTACATCGATTTTAGATATGTATGCATGTAAAATTTAAATTTTTCATTATATATATATATATCACTTAAATATAAATTATAATCATACCGAAATTTATAAACGAAGGGTTATATTTAAGCGCTATTTATCAGTCAATAATAAATAATGGTCTAGCAATAATTAATATAAATATATATATATATATATTTGTATAATATATGTACATACAAAATACGCATAGATAATGCTGAAAATCTACTGAATTTATCAACAGTTAGCAATTAAAAAGTCCTAAATAATACACCATAGGAACCATAGATAAAACTTAAGATAGGATATAGAAGATACGGACTTTGGAATTGTAATTTAATTATTTAATGTTTTACATTTCTATATCTCTTCATTGCCGTCAGTTTATGGAAATTATTAATTAAAACAATATGTTTACACATTTTTCGCGAAATTCTTGTAAAACATTGCAATCACTGTCATTGAAAAAATTTCAGAGTACACTAGTGATTGCAGAACATAATAATGAAAATTTATCTTCCATAACCCAAAATGCAATTACTGCAGCAAAAAAAATCGGTGATGATGTGTCAGTTTTAGTTGCTGGAGTCAAATGTGGTCAGGTAAAAATTTCTATATGGAAATATATAAAATTTTAAATTGCAACTAAAATATAAATGTCTTTTAGGTAGCTAAAAAAATAAGTAAAGCAAATGGTCTTGCTCGTGTGCTTATTGCTGAAAACAGTGCCTTTAATGGTTTTACAGCAGAAAATTTAACACCTTTGATTTTAGCTACACAAGCACAATTCAAATTTACTCATATATTGGCTGGAGCATCTGCATTTGGAAAAGCACTTATTCCCCGTATTGCTGCCAAACTCAATGTTTCACCTATATCAGATATAATTTCTATTAAGAGTTCTGATACATTCATTCGAACAATTTATGCAGGTACATTATATTTTTACTGTTCAGTAAAATATCTATTGTTACGTTAATTATTAATCATCTAATTGTAATAGAAATTATTCAGTAGTTTCATTATAATGTAAATATATTAACAGTAAATTTTAAAATATGATTTATATAATATAGTTATAATAGTATATAATTATCAAAAAGTATTTATAAATGTAATATTCAAGTTTAAATTTCGATTTTAAGAAATTAATATTTTTTCCAAAATATATTTATATTCTTTTTGTATATAATTATTAATAATTTATATTATTGTAACTGAATAGATGTAATTTTTTTAGAAATGTAGTTTTTTTATTTTTGTTTCAGGAAATGCTGTATTAACTTTAAAAGTGAAAGATGCTGTAAAAGTGTTATCGATTAGAGGTACTAATTTTGAACCTTATCAATTAGAAGGTGGTAATGTTGCAATTGAACCATTAACTGCACTCGATTGCAATAATGAATTGACAACATTTATTAGTCAAGAATTAAGTAAATCAGATAGACCTGATCTTACAAGTGCTAAATCTGTTGTTAGTGGAGGTAACAGTAATAGCAATGCAGAATGAATTTTCAAATAATACAGATAAAATTATTCATTGTTCAGGTCGTGGTATGAAGTCTGGGGAAAACTTTAAAATTTTGTATGAACTAGCGGACAAATTAAATGCAGCTGTAGGAGCATCTCGAGCTGCTGTAGATGCTGGTTTTGTATCTAATGATCTTCAAGTTGGCCAAACAGGAAAAATTGTAGCTCCTGTTAGTGAAACATTTTAAAAGTAATATTTATATATATTTATGGATTTATATTTGTAGGATTTATACATAGCTATTGGAATATCAGGAGCTATTCAACACTTAGCTGGTATGAAAGACAGTAAAACAATTGTTGCCATAAATAAAGATCCAGAAGCACCCATTTTTCAAGTATCTGATTATGGATTGGTAGCAGATTTATTTAAAGCAGTCCCAGAATTAACATCAAAAATTTAATATTATATGTATATTTTTTTAGAAAAAAATGTGATGTGAATAATCATTGGAAATATTTTTTCTATGTATTTTGATATTCAAATATAAGTTTTCATGTACTAATGTATATATATATATACACTAAACAATTTATAATTTATGAAATTCATACATTTAACAGGCAGGCAAAACAAAAGTGCTACTATTACATAATAATAATTAAATTTAGTTTATGAAATATTAAGTTTGTTTCACTCAATTCTTTTTATACAAAAATAGAAATACGTAATTTATAGTTTATATTCGCTTGTTTTTATGATGTTTATTACTGGTAGTTGCAAATTTAATAATTGTAAGATGTAATAATGCATATTAGAACTTAATAATTTAGGAATTCTTGCACAATATTACATAAGTAATTTGATTGTAGTTCTTGTTTTACACATTTTTTCATAAATGACACAAACACAGAAATATTAAGTACTGAAATAGATTTTTTTTATAATAAATAAACATACTTTTTCACATAATATAATATAAAATGAAATATTTTACTTTTAATACATAAGCAAGATAAGAAAAACATTTCATACATCACTACTTTCTCCATCTGAAATATAATCTTCTTGTAAAAATGTAGGAGGTCGTTGTTGGATTAATATTTGAGCAAATTCTTTTTTATATGAATTACATGCAATTGTGTTTACTGGTGTGTTAATTTCACTTGATATTTCTTCTGTTTTTATTAAGTTTTGTTTTTTAGTTAAATGTTCATATTTGGATGGTTTCTTTTTCCCATAATTTATTGGTTTCTTGATTTGTTTCAGAATATAACTCAAATCTGGTTTTTCTAAAACTTCATTTGGACATTCTGTTACTGTAAGCATTTTTTCATTTTGCAATGACTCTGTTTGAGAATTTACTTCCACCAATTCAGTTTCACTTGTATTAATATTCTCATTCGTACAAAGACAAGTTTGTCGGATTTTTTTTTCTCGAATTTCCCATTCTTGCTTTTTATCTTTTAAAATAGGTTTTAATTCATTTAATAATAATTTGTATGCTTCAACTTGTGATTTCTTCAGTAAATCATTTTCCTCATAATTCTTAATTTGTATTTGTTCAATGTCATTATCTACACAAGCTTCAAAAATTTCATCACAATTAATTTCCTTATCATCAAAATTAATTTTCAATAAATTATCTTTTGTTACTGTTTCTTTTGTTGCTATACATATAGGACTATTATTTTTTCTATGTGTACATTTTTTTAAATTAATTTGCAGCATATTAAAATATGACTCTAACATTTTCAAGTCTGTTTCAAGAATTTGTGAACTCTGACAAAACCTTTTTAAGATATTTTTTTGTATTTCCTAAAATATTTATTTCATTCATATCAGATTTTGTGCATATGTGTAAAAAAATACTTTTATACATATATATATATATATATATATATATATATATATATATATATATATATATATATATATATATATAATCAGCATATATATGAAGTGACTAACCTCATTACTGTTTTCTTCAAACAACTGCAAAATATCTGCTGAATTTGTTAACATACTGTGTAAAAGTAAACAAATGTTTTGAAGACTATAATGTAGTTCTTTGAGAGATATTAAATTTGTACCTGTGTTAAATGTATTCTCTTCTGGTACAAAACTAACACATAAAAAATTATTATACAAAAACAAAAATATATCTACATGACTATTTAGTTCGATTTGTGTATTAGATATAATAGTTTCAAAAACCATATTATATTTATAAGAAGCGGTAGTACAAAACACATAACCAACATAAAGAAAAAATTCTGACTGAGATAACAGAAGCAAATTATAAATAGTCTAAAAAAAATAATTCTGATTAGTTATTTCATTTTTAAAATCACTTAGCATCCTATATGCCGATAAGATCTTACTGTTATAGATTGGTTTTTATCCTCTTTTGCTGAAATAATTCCATCCTTTTTTAAGGATACATCAATCAATGTATTTATTTTTTGTACTGCATTATTAAAAGTATTAATAACATTTTTCATGTTATCAAATAAAACTTGACGAAATAAATTTAATTTTATACTACTAGATGAGTGTTCATCAGCTCTAGAAAACAGAATATTTTTTCAAAATTACTCTGAATTTCATATATTTAAATTACCTTTTAGAACTAATGAGTAATACATCATAGTCATATAGAAGTTTAACTAGATTTCTCACTTTACTTAATATTGTTTTTGTTTGTAATACTATACTCTCAATATTGGTTTTACTTTTCCAGCTTTTATATATTTGAAAAAAACAATAACTTGCAGGTACAATACTTGTTGTTAAGATATGTATGTAAGGTGTTTTTTTAAATTTATTAGCTATTATAAATGTAGAAAATGCTAATATCATACATACTTTTTTTGATATAGAATATGTACGTGTTTGTAAAGGAGTTGTAGAATAAATAAACTGAAGAATTTCATAATCTTCCTTTAATAGTAATTCACTTTGAAATATAATAGCTAAGTATGTTTTTATACTCTAAAACAAAACACATTTATAATTTTTTATTGAATTTAAATAAAATCAGTGTTATATTCCATAAATATACAGAATTACATCATTTTCCATTACTGATAAACTTAAATAATTAAAAAAAGTATTGAAATACTAATGATTCACAAGCTATTATTTTTTATACTAACCGTATCAATATTATCAAAATCATGGAATTTGTTTGTTTCCTTTAAAATACATTTTTTTGATATATACATTTTTTCTTCTGATTGAATATTACTGGTGCATATTGAGTTTTTAACCAAATAATTATACAATGGACTATTCTAAAAATCATTTTTAATTATATAATACTTCTTTTTCAAGTTAAACGTACTATTGTACCATAAGATTAATTTTAAAATATAGTAACTATATAAATTAATGAAAAAAACATACAAATTAGCTGTCAAAACGAACATTAAATCCAGTTACATTCTCAAAAAAATTACGAATAGTTAAATATAAGTCTTAAATTATTTATAGACATTATTGGTAAATAAAATGTAAACAAATATTTTTATGCACTTCATATATGTAATTACATATTTATTAAAAATATATTTATATAAATTATTGTATGCAACATGCCAAGGTTATAAATTACACTCATTTTTTAAAATAATATAAATTTATGATTTTAAAATAATTTAATTAACAAAATTGGATGATCCTTAATAAAGACATTTGACTAAATTATGTATATACATTTACATATGTTTATAAATGATGTATCATATTAAATACACATTTTAATGAATTATTTTAAAGTACTACATTAATTGGAAACTTTTCACTTATACCTTAAATATAACTTCTTCTTCTGAATCCATCTTTCACTGAGCACGAATGCATGTATCTATAATGTATATTGTTTACTACCTCCTGCTATATGAACAAACAGTTTAAAACATAGATGTTTTAAAATATAGCTATATGTGAATAAATGTGCACATCGTAGATAAAAGACTCTCATGTGCACATCATATGTGTAATAAAATATATACGGACACCCGCATTCATGAAAACTACGTAGATAATACATAAACACACACACACACATGTATATATATATATATATATATAAAAGTGTGTGTATATATATATGTGTATATATATATATCATATATATATATATATTGCATACTTGGATCGTGAGTGTACATTGAAAGATATTATTTAGTTAATTATTTTAAAAAAGTTTGAGAAACTCCGAATGCATTTCGTAGAAATGTATGTGTGTAAGGTCTGGTATGTTATGCGTGTGTGTATACATGTTTCCCTAAAATAACTTAGAGGGCGACGGAAGCGTGTAAGCCATCGCCCATGATAACGGTGTATAATTTGTGAAATAGGCTATGGTGTATTCGTTTTTGGTGGGCGCTGAATAGTGTTTTATATAATACTTTAACCAGGACGTTTTTAAAACTAAGTTTCTTAAATTATTGTTGTTAATTTGTTGTTTTCGATAATGGCGGCGTAGTAGTTCTGTCAAAAACGTGTTTGCATTTGTGCCTGTTAGCTTCAACTTATCTGCAAATTACTGTAGTTTTTCCGTTAAAGATATATAAACGGCTCCAAATTTAATTTAGATTAAGAGGTTAGTACTTCCACATTAAAATGTGATTTAATGAAATGTTTAAACAATGTCGAAATCCGTAGTACAATTTTGTAACGCTTGACAGATAAGTCATAGTGCTTACGAATTGATGACTAACCTCAAGTTTTATTTTATTTATGTGTGTGTGTGTGTGTCTATATGTATATATATATATATATACACATATCCACATGATACATATATACACACACACATATATATATATATATATATATATATATTTGTTTGTCATGTTTGCAAGTGTGTTTATAAATGTATTAGAAAATAATGCACATAAAATGATATAAAATGTTTATTTCTTACTTATATTAAGTAATAAATTAATTTGTAAATAATCGTATATAATGAGACTGATTTATTTATGTAATTTTAATACTGACCTCCTGTACTTAATGATATAAATTCAAAATTTGTGTATGAACATATGTATATATGAGATAGATGTTACTACAATTATTGTTTTCTAACAGTACAGCATAAATGTATTTTATAACAATTTCATTCTCAAGAGCAATTCCACTAACTGTTAATACTTCATTAAATTTTATAGGCAGTGACTTAATAAGTCTGCAAAATAACGAACATAATGCGTGAATACAAAATTGTGGTGTTAGGCTCAGGAGGTGTTGGTAAATCTGCACTAACTGTGCAGTTTGTTCAGGGTATATTTGTTGAAAAATATGATCCCACAATTGAAGATAGTTATCGAAAGCAAGTGGAAGTTGATGGACAACAGTGCATGCTTGAAATACTTGATACTGCGGGAACGGTAATATTGAATTATTTATTTGAGTGTTTGTACAGATTTTAAATTTAAGGAAATTTTAAGTTTCTAAATATTATATTGACATTGTATATTTTTTAAATGTTTACTTTATCAAGCATGTAACAATGTATAAATAATATATTTGTAAGTAATATTTTTGTTTTAAGTAACATGAAAGTATTTAGAATTATCTGTATTTAGTTGAAAATTTTGTTTTTAACTGAGTATCACTGTACAGTAAATAAGTTTTTATTAAATAAAGAAATTATAAAAATGAAACTGTATGTATATATATATATATATATATATATATATATATATAAATTTTTTGTACATTGTTATTAATGTTTTTAACAATATTTGTGTAATAAATTACTTATTCCTTATAAGCTTATTTATCTTTAATAGTTTAATGGTGGTAATTTATATATTCACAGGAACAATTTACTGCTATGAGAGATCTATATATGAAAAATGGTCAAGGATTTGTTCTTGTTTATTCCATTACAGCACAATCTACATTTAATGATTTGCAAGACTTAAGAGAGCAAATTTTAAGAGTGAAGGTAATAAATGATTCTCATTTTTGTTGTATTCATTATTTATTTTCTTATCAGATATTGTAAAAAGGGTTCACACTATTTTATTTTACAAGTAGAATGTTTTTTGATAGTTTTTGAAAAAGAAAAAATAAATGAAATTTTAGGATACAGATGATGTACCAATGGTGCTAGTGGGAAATAAATGTGATTTGGAAGATGAACGGGTGGTAGGCAAAGATCAAGGTACCAACCTTGCACGTCAGTTCAACTGTGCCTTCATGGAAACTTCTGCCAAAGCTAAAATAAATGTTAATGATGTAAGTTTTTTTACATTAATAATATATATAGAGAGAGAAACAACTTTTTGTGATTTTCTTTCTATTTTCAGATATTCTATGATCTAGTTCGACAAATTAACAAAAAATCACCAGAGAAGAAACAAAAACAGAAAAAAAAATCAATTTGTACACTTCTCTAAAAGTGGTTTAAGAAACCAAATATATATAATAAGAAAACTCAAATTTAATTGTGAAATGAAGAACAATTTAAAAAAATGAACACATGCATTTTTACCTAAAAAATGTTTATTTATGAAAAATAATTTTAATATACATAAATATTTGTTTTTTTTTTTTTTGCTTCTATGCATTCATATGTTTTTTCATATGTGAGTGTGTATATGTACATATGTGTATCTACTCTGTGTGTTGTGTATGTATATATACTCACACACACACATTATATATATATATATGTGTGTGTATATATGTACATACATACATATATATATATATATATATATATATTACAACATACACAAACAAATGCATGTGCATATAAAGAAACAATCTGTCGAGTTTAGGCTGTATGTGTTGATTTTTCTAATAAATAAATGATGTGTCCTTTAACGTAGGCTTTTCGATCGTTGTCTATTTTGTTCAGGAAGACATTAATTATATTCAAATGCTTGTTATAATTTTCATTTTGTACAAGCTGGGTTCTTTTATTACAAATTAAAGTTGTATTTTATTTTTAATATTATGTAAAATTATGAATTATAGAAAGTATTTAAATTACCTATTATGGCTATCTAATTTAGCAAATATACTGTTTTTCATTTTTGTATGAGAAAGTTATGATTCAGTTTGGTTTTTTTATGAATATTTAAGTAGTAAATTACACATGTTAAGCATAAATTTGCTACTTTGTTTAAATTCAGATATGTAAAAATATTAGTTTAATTAAAGATTTTCACTGCCAAGATCTTTGTTTAATATGTTAATGTATACTGATTCGAGTGGGTACTTATTTACTATAGATATTTGTTTCATACTGAAACACCTTGTTTTTGTTTTTTCTAGATAGAACTTATTTAAAACAAAACTCAGATGAGTGTAGTGAAAATTTCTGTGAATTTTGTCATGGATTTTGAAATATCAAAATGTAATCAAAGTAAGTGCAATCATTAGTTTTATTTTATTAACATTTAAAACAATGTGAATAGTCCAATCAGTTTAATCACAATTTGTTGATAATCATTCTGATATCATGTATTTCATCTAATGTTGAATTACTTACTTTTTAGTGTTATGCTAATGTGAGCAGTGAGTATGTTTATGAAAATACTAGCTTTGGAAGTTCAATTACAAGTGCATAAGTACTTTTATTAGGTGAAAATGTAAAAAAACTGCCAGTTTAGAATGTATTAGATACCCAGCTTGTACATAACTATTTTCTAGTGTATTACACATGCTGTTGTCTACAAAACATTTTTAAGTATTGTAAACGAGTGAAATCTTTAAAAAAACAGTGAACAGACTTAAGTAGGTTATGTGTTGATATAAGTATATAGATGATCACATACATCAAAAATCCTGAAACATTTTTAGATTCCAATTATGTAATACATAATGTACCTAGCAATTGCATTCAAATTAATCATTCTTTTTTTAAAATAGAGTAAGATATGTTTGAAAATTTTTAATATAAGAAATCTTATAAAATTCCTTTACACAAGTGGGTAACAAATAAAAATATTTATATTTTAAATTGTCACTTTCCTTTAAATACTAGTAATAACTCATGATCACATCTTTCATTATAAAGTACCACAGACAATCGATCATATTGGAAATCCATCACAAAGCTTTTTTCGATTAACTTTTTGCAATTTTCATTGACTATGTTATTACAAACAGTAAATGTTATATTTTAGACTACTGAAATACTGTTTGAACGTGGATGTTTTAGCTAACTAGCATTCCAATTTAGATAGAAATATTTTTAAACGTAAACTGTTTGTTCCGTTCGCATTGTTTATGACAAAGTAAAAGCTGAACACTTTGTCAATGACTCATGGTCGGAATCGTATATCATAAACTTTTCATATCGAGCAGGGCAAGTTCATCTAGCACTGCAGCCTCGTTAGTAATTAATTATGTAAAACTACAACCAAGTTATATAAATTGAATATTTAATCTCCATGTTTGTATTTGTATCCATTCAGAAAAATCAATATATGTCGTTTTAAATCAGATTGACATTGTTAATTATTAGCTTTAGATAAGTATATGTTTTTAATTCACACACTTTTATACTTTTAATTCACAACTTTTATACTGTGAAATACACAGTTAATAAAAAAAAAACTATGTTTTATTATAATCGAGTAGCTTTATTACAAACATTAAACTCAAACATTTCAGCTCCTTTATTATTATGTATTAATGCTTTAGTTTGTTATTTATTTGCTCTACAACAGTGAATATTTTGTAACTGTGTAATTGAAATAAGAAATATACTTCTAATACAAATGAAATATTAGTTAAATATGTATTGAAGTTATTTTTTTTCTTAAGTTCACTATTCTTTGTTTTTGTTTCTCCATTACCAATTTTGTCTTTTGACATCTTCAGATAAGTACCTATTTTAAGGTGTCGAAAGGCAAAGACAGTAATAGAAAAACAAAAACAGAATATTGAGCTAAAGGACGAGAAAATAACTTCAAATTCCAGGTACACAGGAATAAAACAAATTACTAAAATATGTATTAGTTTATTTTTCAAAATTAGTATTTTTTTATGTTATAATTTTTTATATTCTTCTATTTATGTTAAAATTGACATTGGATGTTTTTTGTTAATGTAATGATAATTAAATTTTACTATATTGTAATTATTTTAAAATATATTATTGAAATTATAGCTTGTGCAATATTCTTACAAACTGAAAAATAAACATATGGGATTTTCAGTACTAATTTATTTTTAATAAGAATTTTTCGAGCCATGATAAATGGAATTTCAATTTTATGTTTTTATCGAACTAATGTGTAAAATTAAATAATTTTTACAGCATCTGTTTATTTATGCCCACTTTAGTGATAATGCTGCCATTTTCAATTTGAAATTAAATTCTTGTATGGTGACATTTTTAAGATAATTTAAAAAAGTCTGAAATGATCATAAATTTTAAAGCGTTATCAGAGTTAAATATTTATTTTTTTTTAAAAAATATTCATTTTTTATATGTAAAACCTTAAGTTTAATTACTATCAATTTATTTTAGAGTATGCTTGCAAAAAATTCAAGAATATTTATGAAGTTCTTTTTAAATTTCAGAACTAGATTGCTGTGCCGGGTAATTTAAAATAAAAATTCAGTTTGGTACTCTGTTATCAAATTTTAATCAAATAAATTTCTAATTTTACAGAGATTCTATGTAAATCTACAAAACCTTTATCTAGTGATGAAATAAAAGTTAATACTACTTTGTAATTTTATTTATAATTGAGCACCTTTTTAATTAAACATTTACACTCAGCATACATAAATAAAAAACATTTATCCAATTCTTGTTTTTAATCATACTTTTTCATTTGCATATGTATTAATAACATTATTATTGTACAATAATTATGAACAATTATATTTTAATATTTTCAGTAAATAATAATTGGAGAAAGTCAGTATTTATTTTCCTAATGTTAAAAATTAAAAAATAATTACAAAATAATTTAATTTTATATTAATATAACAGTTTATAACACAATATTATTATTACTTAATATAAAATGAATATACAAAATGAACACTTAAAATTAGAAAATAGAATGATCATGAAAAATTTGTATCTCGAACTAAATGTATGTAATCTCCGACTTGATTTCGTCTTTCTATTTTTATTAAATCTATTTCAAATGTGAGAGTGGCATTCCATGGAATTTTTGGCGGAACACCTACTTTTCCATAAGCAAGTTCTGAAGGAATGACTAATTTACGTTTTTCACCTTCACACATCCTATAAGTATATATGCATGTATACATATAAACATATATTGTTTTTACTATTGCACATACCCTATTAAACCCTGATCCCAACCTTTAATTACTTGACCAGAACCTAAAGAAAAAGTTAATGGTCGATCTCTTAGAAAGCTATTATCAATTTCTGAACCATCTTCCAATGTACCCTAAAAAAAATGAAAAAAAATCTTACAATACTGCTATTTGCCAAATAAAGCACATATATTTATGTAAATATACTTCCATTAGATTGTAATCTAGTATTTTTAATACATACAGAAGTTTAAATATTTAGTACTTACCACAAAATGAACATGTAAAAAATCACCTTTTTTGGTTTTAAGAGCACAATTTTTTACTCTTTTCTTTATTCCTATCTGCAATTTATTTTTTGATATGTTACTAGCATTATCTGTATTTATAATAGATATTAAGTATAGAAACACAGTAGTATAAAACGTGAACTTCATTATTATCTAATGTACCAACATATATAAGTATATTCGATTAATAATAAAATCATTAATTTTTTATGCTACTACTGATTTCCTATTAACATCAATTGGTTACTATCTAGCACAGATCTATGAAATGCTTCAATCTGTTTATATCGGTTGTCATTTCTATCAACAAATCCAATATACAATTACCAACACAAACATACGAAAATAATTGTGATAAGATACGTTAATATCATAGTTTGTATTGTAAAATAATTATATAATATTTACAAATATGTAGTCAAACAGGTAACACAGTAATAACATTAAAGTACTTATTTATTTATATATATATAAAGATTTGTGGAATTAATTCGGTACCTTCAAATTGAATCTATCATAACCCTATTTTAAATTAAAACATTTTCTCATCGTTTTTGGATTTTGAGAGTATTTTATTGCAAAAAAATAGTAAACTCTAGTATTTATTTTCATATGACTTTCTATCATACTGAAAAGGAAATCTTAATAGTCATAATACAATGTAAAATATTTCAATATTTTATTTAAAAATTTTGCTTATTACAATTTACTTCAAAGAATATTAAAACTTATTAACTCATTTAATATTTTCCTCACTTTTATACATATACACATAAACACTTCATGTGTATATATCTATATACATGTGTGTAAGTACATATAGATGTGTTTATACATATATATATATATATATATATATATATATATATATATATATATATATATATATATATACATATTTGTGTGTGGTGTTCAAATTGTGTTCTAATCAATGGAATATTTGAAATAAGGCAAGATTTGCATTTCACGTTTTAATATTAACTTGATTATCTACATTTGCCATAATAAAAGATGATTTGTGGAATCTTCTCGACCAGCGAGTTCAGATACACTTGAGTTTCTAAAATCTTCATAACCATCTCCTCCCGATATAATTAACAATTTCTCATCATCTCTATTACTTTGCATTGAATATCTATGATGATTACATTTTAGTAAATCATTTCCTAGATATGAGTTATCATCAACATAGGTAATAAATCTAACTTGGCCTGTGTGACCATGTGGAAGACCTGAAAACATTATTTTTATATATGCTTAAATATATATATATAAATTATTATTGTAATGTTTTGTATCTGTAATCCCATTGGTATGGTTATCCTGAGGATCCTTTTCCTACAGGATCAGCTTCCGTGACTGATTTTGTTATATGTGCTGTCTTCATGTGGGTTTTGAAGATTCAATTTTAATTCTGGTTATGCTCTGTTTATATCTGTATTAGGAAGAGCCATCTGTGAATTGTAAAACTATAATATATAAACCACACCCCATAATACAAATATAAATAGAACATAACTCAAAAATTTAATTTTCAAAAGCCACCTGATGATGCCACAAGCAATTGCAGAAAGCAGAATTTCAGCTAATCCTACAGAAAGAAGCCCCCAGAACAACATATATATATATATATATATATATATATATATATATATATATATATATATATATATATATATACACATACATGAATATATATACTACATTCACAAACCTGTAACATTTAATTGTGTTGTAATCTTATCCATGTTGGGCATAACATGAGGTAAAAATAATGTTAATAACACTCCTGCACTAGTACCCATCCAAAGTACATCTTTACAAGCCATGAGTGCTGTTACCCTTAAACATGCTGCTTTATGCTGCCTTATAATATCATCACAACCTGCTTTAATATAAATTTGATCATTAATAAAAAAGATTATTTAAAAAATATGTACAAATTATACTCACTGGATAACATTTTATTTACAGCTGATGTAATATTTACTTCACATAATAATTCATAATTACAAGCATGGTAGCACTTAATGATAGCAGAATTTTGCATTGCAAGCCACACACCTAGACCAGATACAGTCATACATGAAAGCTGTTTACTATTGTCATTGCTTAACTGAAACATATGTTCAATCTGAAATTAAAAAAAATATTGGTTAATAACTTTTCTTATTGTGATTGACATTTTAATTTTTGGAAATAAAATAAATGTATACCAAGTATTTTTTATATAGTCAAATTTCTCAAATCAGATATTTTGTATTATCATATGCACTAAATGTCTTAACTACTAATAAATAATATGAGGGATGTTTTATTAATAATCATCTATTGTTTTAAACTGAATCAATTCTATTCTAAATGATTCAAATGAATAATTTTTTTTACTACAATTGAAAATGATGTATATTAAAGTATTTCCCATCCAATTTCTTTTATATTTAAAATATACAAAACAAATAGAAAACTAAATAAACGTTGATAAAATTATTTTTTTTCAAATATATATATATGTGTGTGTGTGTATATATATATTTGTATTTTACTTTACCTGTAATGAATGAATGTTTAAAATTTTAATTGTGTTTGGACAACCACACCACAACTTTGCTGCATGTGATAACATGTGTGTAACGGGCATTAGTATTGTTCCAATACTAATAACATTAGGTTCAGTTGTATTCCAAACAGCTAAAAATTAATTTGATTGTTTTAATTAGGATTTATTACTTATATATATATATATATATATATATATATATATATATATACATACATACATGTATGTATGTGTGTATATATATATATATGTGTGTGTATGCACGTGTGTATAAAATGAACTAGAAAAATATATATATATAAGATATTTTACTTACAATTTTCTCTTTTATATATTAATATATCACCATTAGCTAAAGCAACAAAAACTTTGTTATCAAAATACCTACAAAAAATATTATTAAAATTAAGATGTATAATTTAAATATACGTTTGTTTTCAAATTATAAAATTATAAAAACAGTACATATATACATTCAACTATACAGTGAATCCCTGTTTTACATTAATATTCTTTTCCAGAGACTCCCTAATATTGTGACAATATCATAGTGTGGAACTCAGTATTTCATTATACATATATTGGTGATTTATTTCAATACATTGGAAATTAAAATTTTCACCATATTAGTTAATTATTTCTTTGTTCATCAAGTAAGACGTTAGATATAAATAATATTTAATTTCATATGATGATAATATTTATTATGAAAAGTCCATTGTCAACGAATTTAATCATGTACCAAGTCAGTAGTAAAATGGAGTTTCACTGTATGTAATATTTTGATTGTAGTCTTACATAATGCATTGTACAGCTGAGTTATGTTGAATTTTAATTTTATTCTTTTTAATACGAATATTATCACAACAATTGTACATGTGTATGCAACCGTCTTCTGTTCCTAACCACATAGTAGATTCTAAATATTCATTCGAATCAATATTGGATATACTTGTCAAACTACCACCACGTGAGACACATTTATTAATTTCATTATCTGATTCACTTGAACTACTACTATCAATATTAATATTGCCAATATTTTGCTCATTGGCTTGCATTTTTATGCTCATATTTGATTTGTGATTAGTTTGTAAATATTTTTGGCTATGTAATGAACTTCTAAAACAGATAAATTTTATACATACATACATACATACATATATATATATATATACATATATATATATAATCACACAAATACATATTATTACCTTGTAAACTCTGTAGGTATAGATGCCATACAAATAATTCTTGCATTACAAACACTATTGCAAGAAACGACAGTTGGTTTGGGTTGAATACTTAAAATACAGACCTGACCAACATATCCATCACTATTACAAACCCAAACATCACCAGTTCCTAGTGCAGCAGCTGCACAAGTAAATTGTAGACCTGAACGAGTTTTACGTATTGGCACTGGTGATAAAAATTCTGGAGCTGGACGTCTGTCTGGTGTTTGGGCTGACATGCATGAATTTCTTGTTAGTGTATCAATTTCTATTGTAAAATCTTATTAATTAGATTTATTTTAATTTGAAATATGAAGAAAAATATCAAAAATTAAATTTATCATAATAGAAAAAATTAACATATAATATGAAATTTGAAATGAAATTTGAGATTTTATACATATATATATATATATATATATATATATATATATATATATATATATATATATATACACACACATATGTATAAATTTGCTCATACAGTTTTTATTCAAATTTTACAATTCTCAAATTGACTTTATTTAAAAACTGAGTATAGGAAGCTTGCCTAATTTTATATGTATACAAATATACATACATTATATATGTATATATTTATATATAAAATTATATACATTTATATGTATGTAAATATTATGTTTACCTAATTTTTGTTTGGCTTCATTAAATGCATCTTCCCAGCTTGCACGTTTCTCATTCTTTGGAAATAAAATGGAAAGAACGTCAACTCCATTTCTAATAAAAATGAACTAATGATCTCTCTCTCTATACATATATATGTATATATATATATATATACACACACGTATTTATATGTATATATATATACACACATATATAAAATACAACAGAACTTACGGTGTGTTTAAACTTAATTCTAAAAATGATACAGGTACTCCAGAATTTTGTCGTTCTGCTAGTTGACGATTTATTGATACAAGCATATCTCGAACTATTTCTTCCAGTTGTTCATGAGGACAATGAAGTGACCAAACTAATTCATTGATTTGATTTAATGTTGCAACATCTTCTGATATATTTTCAATTTCATGTATAATTCTATTCACATTTCCATCTTTTGACTTAATAATTTCCAAATCGTCTAAAGGGATTCGCATTAATAATTTATATTTATGTGTTTCTAGAGTATTTGCTATGCTTGCAGGACAAACTCTTAAATGATTAAATTATTCACTTATATATATATATATACATACATACATATATACATATATATATATATATATATATATATATATATATATATATATATATGTATAAATAAAATATAACAGTAAGTTCATTATTTAAGAATATACTTACGAAGAAGGTTTACGAATTGTGCCACTACGTCTCTTTATACTAGTAATAACTAGTAAGTCAGAAAAAAGGAATAATGCTCGTTCTTTCCGTGTACCTTGTCCTGTCATCATTTCTACTATATCATAACGTAAGTACTGTCTATCAGATACCACTAAATTAATTAATCCTTCAACTAAACATTCTAATTCTTTTAAATTTTGTTGTTGTTGTTCAAATTCATTTGTTTCCTTTTCAGTACAATTTATTTTTAATAAAAAGTCATGAATTTGATGTTGAGCTTCAAGAAGTAACTGATGATCAGGGTGAGATACATCAGTATGCTTTAATAAACGTTGAATAAGCATTTCATATTTTGGAAACTTTTGTATTGGTTTAATGAGTAGGGAGTCTAAAGCAAA
>CM068324.1:12443267-12468267 GCA_034766995.1 Acanthacorydalis orientalis | reverse complement strand
CCAAACATAAATAATCATTTAAAAAAATTGAAAACAAGTAAAGTATTCTTGTATTCGATATAAAAAGTTTGTTAATTTAAGATCGTTCTTAAAAAAATAAATAGTACATAATTTTTATATAAGATGTTAATATATTTAATATTATAATTAGTTATTACACATAAAAGATATATTTTCTGTTTATATTAGTAAAGTTTTGAAAGTATATTATCAATTTTTAAATTTAATATTAAATGTACTTCGGAAAATTACAGATTGAGATTTTCATTATTAAGATAATAATTTAAAATATCTTCTAAAGAAGTATATGTATAAACATATATAAACAAACATATATGTGTATATATATATATATATATATATATATATATATATATATATATATATATATATATATATATAAACATACATACATATACTTCTTTAGAAGATATTTTAAATTATTACCTTAGTAATGAAACCTCAATTTGTAATTGTCTGAAGTATATATATATATATATATATATATATATATATATATATATATATATATATCTATCTATATATATATATATATATATATATATATATATATATATATATATATGTATGTATGTATGTATGTGTGTGTTTGTGTGCGTGCGTGCGTGCGTGCGTGTGTGTGTGTTTATTGAATTGTTTTATTTTCATACAATCATAAACAATTCTTTTTCAATTCTTGCTAATGAATAATTAAGAAAAGAAAATGTGTCTGTGCTTGCGGTGTGTGTAAATTTAAAAGAATAAAAAATGAACCTTTAGAAGATTTTTATAATTAACTTTCGTTTTTACCTGCTGTATTGAATTGATAGGTTTATAATTTTGATTAATGACAATCTATGTGATTGTTCATGACTTATCAATACATTAATCAAAAATCTACATAAACTGCATTATGTTTCAAAAACTTACGTTTATGTTTTGAAACTTAAGTATGTAATTATTCTATTATAAAATGTTCTTAACACATAAATAATAATTACATGTGTGTTAAATTACATATTAAATTTATGATAAATAAATACACGATATTTTTAGTAAAATTAAAACAGAATGAATTGACTCTATTCATATAAATGTAAGAATAAAGAAATCAACACTTATAAAATTACATGCATGTATGTGTTTGTGTGTGTGTGTGTGTGTATATATATATATATATATACACACATATATATATATATATATATATATATATATATATATATATATATATATATATATATACGTATATAATATTTTTTACTAACACGTGATTTTTAAGTAGTAATTTATTCACAAATACTAATTAAACACTAATACCCAATCGATGAATATATACTACACTCGTTTAACAAATGTATATACGCGGAACAATTATGGACGCCAACATCGAAATCCATGCGCATACTGACGTCGCGACGCAATATATCCGTACAGTTCATCCTTTTCTCAAGATATTTTTTTTAAAGCAGACATCTGGCTTTTTAGTAAGTTCCAATATTTAATGGAATATATTATTGATAGACTAACAGGAACAAGATATACCTATAAACTTTGTCTGCATGTACATACATACATACATACATACATTCATATATACATACATATATACATACATACATGCATATATACATACATACATACATGCGTACATACGTGCGTGCGTGCGTGCATGCGTGCGTGCATGCGTGCGTACGCACGCACACACACACACAGGCGCACACGCACACACACAGGCGCACACACACACAGGCACACACACACACAGGCACATACACACACACACAGGCACACACACACACAGGCACACACACACACAGGCACACACACACACAGGCACACACACACACAGGCACACACACACACACAGGCACACACACACACACAGGCGCACACACAGACACACACACACACAACTCACGCACATACATGCATATATATATACATATATATATATATATATATATATATATATATATATATATATATATATATATATATCTTCTGATCTACTGTCTGGCAAATGTATCTTCCAAAATTTTTCCAAAGCTAATGACACCCTTCCACCTATTTCTGACGTATTTTCTGATATCCTTATGAACAGGTGAGGTAAAATAATTCACCTGTTCTCTAATCTTTTTCAAAATATTTTTATATTTTTGAATTTCCATTAATAATTTTTAGTGTTCACTTATAATATACCTCACACATCTCCATTGCAAAAACTACTCTTCTTATTATGTTAACTTTTATATTTGTTTTTGTACCCATTCTATTATTCTTTATTCCTAACATATATATATTTTTTTGTCTGTATTACCTAGTTTTTGAATAATTTTGAATATTAGTAGCGACAGTTTTTTATCTGTACATGTGAAATACAATAATCGAATACATTTTTCTCTAAAGAAAGTCAAATATTCAATTAAATATGAAAGCATTTTTCCTAAGTAATTTCCATGTCATTTTTATCGTTCTATTAATTTCAAAAGTCATTCAATTACTATTACTTTCATTTAATTTTTCTTCGCTTAAACAACTGTGTTTTTATTTTGTTGTGTTATATATTTTCAAAACCTATTTTTCAATCGATTTCGTCTAATTTTTCTGCCATCTTTCCTAGCTCTTCTAGTGTTTACAAACTTAAGAGTATAATTAAAAAAAAAAAAAAACGAAAATTGGCTAATATTTTAACTTTAACTTTTTATATATACTAACGGAATTATTCACCACATGTATCTTATTTAACATCTTGGATTATCAGAATATATATATATATAAAGCGGTTGGATATGTCAATGCTTTCGAATGCATCTACATCGTAATATGAATAATCAGAAACTAGGGTTCAAGAGTTACATTTCAATCGTTCAGTTGTATAAAAGAAAATTCTAAAAATTTCCGAACAAGAAAATATGAATACAGGATTGGAATCTGGTAGCATTGTAAACAAAATAAAAGCTCAATATTCTTTCGAGAAAACAAAGACAAAATAATTTTAAGACATTGTAAGCTTTCGCTAGTTAATATAAGCAAAAATAAACAAGAAAATTAACTCATAAATTGTACATGTAAGACAAATGTACACTAAATGATCAAAAATATAAAAGCGTTACAGTAACGTAAAAAGTTATTTTTTATATAAAACCTAAAACTCTAAAATATTAACATATATATATATATATATATATATATATATATATATATATATATATAGAGAGAGAGAGAGAGAGAGAGAGATAATTGCTGAAAAATAAATTTATGTACAAATATATACACTGAACATACATCATAAATATAACATGAAAATATATAATGTATATTACCTATTCTGTTGAACTAAAGTTCTAAAACTTTATTTTGATAATTGTATATTAAACTGCACTAAGTTTTACATAAATTAATAATGTGACACCAAATTGGAAACAACGTTTAAATTCTTATGTTTTTTTAATAAAATGCTATTTTCCAACAACAATCCATTGAAAGCGATATTTTATTTAAATAATTATATAGATATTATATATATATATATATATATATATATATATATATATATATATATATATATATATATATATATATATATATATATAGATGGGATAAGGAAATTAAATTTTTTATTGGAAATCAGTGGAAAAGAGATGCATTCAATCGTACAAAATGGAAAATCATGGAAGAGGCCTTTATTCAACAGTGGATTGACAGAGGCTGCTACTGATTATATATATATATATACATATACATATGTGTGCGCACGTGCATATGCGTAAAAAATGATATAAAAACACGAATTGTAAAAATTACATTAATGAAAATATTGGCACTTACATTGATCAAATTGTCTCTGAATACAGATGTTTTAAATGGTTCGATATCTTCTAATTTTGATGGACTAGACGTGGTTCTCTGATGTCGAACTTGACCTAAACCTGATTTTCTATGCTCCATTGTAGATCTTATGTGCGTATCGTCCAAAGAACGATTTGCTAAATCGCGCTCTCTGCATGGAGGTTTTGGACCTGTACCTAAAGCACATTCCTGTTTAGGTCTCAAAGAAATTTGACTAGAATTCTTGACTTTTTTATCAGCATTATTAGTGCACGTTTTTCCCACAACTTCTCTATTCTTACTTACTAATAAATCATTCAAAAAATTTAAATCTTTTCTGTAGTCTAATTTTGATATAACTGTGTTACTATCGCCCTTCATCATTTCAGCTTCTAACATTTCTCCGTAGGGACCGCGTAAAGGTCTTTTTGAATACCTTTTTGAACTATGCTTTTCACTAGGAATCACATCTGATTTATATACAGTCAAACATGGTCCATTATCACGAGGTTCACTCTCACTTTCTGATAAAGAATCAACACGTACTAATAACCCACTCCAATCAGGCCATCCCCCTAAGTATTCGTCTGGATTAGTTCCGTTTTGTGTAACACCCCAACACTGTTCCCAGCTATCGCCTATATTTACAATGCCATCTTTCTTTTCGCATGTTTTTTCATTTCCATTTAAATTGTCTTTCGATAAATTATAATTATGATGTTTCATAACTGTTGGCCACTTTGTAATATACACACCTTTTCTTTTTCTTAACTTGTCAACATTTCGTTCGCAAGGCATCGACGAATTACGAAATACACGGGGAGTTTTACGAATTGTGGCCAGTTGAATTTTTGTGTTGTCTTCCACTTTATCATTGTGTAATTGTTTAAGTTCAGATTTAATTTCCTCGTGATTTTCTAATGTACCTAAACTATTTATTTCATCGACTACTGATGGTATTACTGTTGTAAAAACCTCTCCACTGATTAATGCTGTTTTAATTTTATTCGATTTTGCATTATATCTAGAACCTCGCTTAGTTAAAGGATGCGTTAAGCATCGATTATTACTTTCTTCTGACCATGAACCTTTCGACCTAAAATCAACCTGCGATAAAGATATACTTCTGAAGGAATTATCTAATTTCTTTTCATTATTTTTTCCGATATTATCCACATTAACCGGCAATGACGCTGATAACAAATTGTCTGAAGGTGATCCACATCGACCACATGAACGTGATGTTTGAGATGAGAATCCTTTCAATTTTTCAGTAAGCTCGCGAAGTCGTTCTGCTTTTTCCGATCCTCCAGAACGCCATGAGTGACTTGTATGTCCGCTTCCATTTCGTTTTCTTTCTTTACGGCAATTGCCGAAGTGATCCATCATATTTTGGTGATAATAAATACATACGCTTTGGTAGTTTATTCACAGGATAACACAAACACAACAAAAATATAGTTCAATATAATTATATTCACCTCAGTGTAAAAATAAAGATTTTTCCAAAATATATCCTAGTTATATATTTTAAAACTTCTTCACTCACTTTTTTATTTAATATTTTTATATAGTTATTTGTTGTACAATTGGAACTTTTCCAAAATATGTATACCAGGTTTTGGCTAAACATATCTCATCTATTAATAAACTCTGACCATTCGTTGTTTAATACTAATGTTATTGTAACATATTAAATGTATCAATGTATTCTAAAATTGACAGACACTTTGTTTTGATTGTTAAATTTATTGATATCATAACTTCATATATTAAGAAAATGTGATTATACGCAATTTTTAGATATTAACATTATTTAATACAAAATTCTTGTTAGATTTATTTTCCTTGAAGAAAATAAATTGTTTTTAATTGTAATAATAATTTTAAATATAACGAGTACTAGTTCGATACATGTATAGCATAAAAAAATAAGAAACTAACAACCATAATATTACTTTTTATATACATTAATGGAGAATATAATTATTTTTTGTATTTATTTTTAAAAAACATGATGAAGATTAAAAAGTTTTTTAATGATACAAATATATATATATATATATATATATATATATATATATATATATATATTTGATGTTAATTTCTCTTGTATGATTGATCTGTCAATGGAAAAAAATCCAATGACAGTATATACATGCACTTCACAAAATTAAATAACACTGAAAATTGCGTACACAAACAAATTGTATTAATATATTGTATTAATTTCAATATTTAGCACAATTTGTTTTATTATTTATAATGGAGAATGAATTAATGGGAAGAACTTGCAGAAGAGTTTGGATGTACAAGAAACATAGTATTTTTATTAGTTTACATTTCAAGCAACTTAAGTATAAAAACCAAATCTAGCTGCAAACATAATAACTAAGAAAGTATGATTAGGAAACAATTCAGCCATTTCATTTTAGTTGGAGTTGATTATATTCGATGTGATTTTCTCCTTACTACTGAGAACGGTTGACTTAAGATAATGAATTCACAAATAAAAGAAAATAATATACGTTAGGCTGTAAGCAAGAGTGAAATAAGTAATATATTTGAGTATATTATATAAAAGATGCTCTCTGTCCTCCTAAAATACTTTATTTTAAATAAAAAGAGGTGTTTGTAATGTGTATTAGATAAAGAATAAATATACGTATAAAAATTGTTGAAAATTATAGATTAAATTAAAAAAGGTGCTGTAACGTATATTATAATAAATTCAATAATCCAAAAATGATAGATTTCAAAAAACTATATTTCTTATAAAAAAAGTGTCTATTAACAATACTTCAAGAAATAGATGATTTTAATTTTTTAAGTTTTTGATTAAATGTAAAATATTTTCAAAATTAAATTTAATTATACAAATTCCTAAAAGCAAATAAATTTCCAATAAAAACACATTAGCTCTTTACTCGGTTCAGAACATTTTTTTCTAATTTCAAATTATAACACTTTATTTTTTACTATTAACAAGTACAGATGAGCTATAAATAGTAACCAATTATTCGATTTCAGAAATAAAAGTTTAACAATTTACAAATAATATTGTTAAAGGTAAACATTTTACAAAAATATATATATTTGACTTTATTTAATAATTACATGCACATGTATATTACATTCATCATACATACATACACATATTCACGCATGCACATACATACACACGCATACACATATCCACACACACAGCTACATATATATATATATATATATATATATATATATATATATATATATATATATATATATATGTATATATATATATATATATATATATATATATATATATATATATATATATATATATATATATATATATATAATCAACATCAATGATTTATTACAGAATAAAGTCTGTTTGAATTGAAACAATATTTTTTTGTAAATATTTTCAGTAACTTTTATGATATTCTTATTTTGTTTTTTTATTATGAGCCAATAATTTTTTGTCCACAGGTTTCCTTTTTCTCTTATTGTATTAATTCGCCATTTAAAATACAATATTCTCCTTTTAAGTAAATCAAACATAATACATTAATGGAAGATTTCTCCTTTTAAACAAAGTAAAATTTATATTTGATTTAATTTTGCGAGTTTTCATTATATATACATGTGCGTAATAAAATTTTTCATTTTAATTTTCCTAACATATCTTAACTTCTGTTTATCATTCAAGTATTAATATTCGAAATCAAATATCGATTATTTAAAACTCTATATGAACATGTCCTTAAACTTACTGCATAAAGATATGGCAATTATTCTGCAACTTGTTTACAATGTCTCTACAAAACCTTTATAACTTCAATGTTTTTCTTTCTTTTTTCTTTAGATAATATACATAAATATAAATAAGAACAAAGTTGGCAAACAACAAGTTTTGAAATATTATACTCTAAGAAAATTATATGGTTTCGTTATTTTAATTAAAGAAAACCAACAGTTATTTAATTCTGTAAGCTCACAAGTGTTGAGACATATTTATTTTATTCATTTGAAAGTGAATGCATTGTAAATATAAACAGCTTTATCATATAACACGATAAATAATAGTGTATTGATTAATGTTTATTTAAAACTAGTTTTAATTAATTTTTATCCTGATTAATGTATATGCTAAAGGTCAATTTTATGCAAAAAGTATTTATTATTCGTATAAAACAATAATTTCGTGTATTGTCATTTTATTAAACAATTTTTCAAATAAATGAAATTAATATAATACTGAAATCGTCAGCAATTACAAATATTATATATATATATATATATATATATATATATATATATATATATATATATATATATATATATATATGTATATATATATATATATATATATATATATATATATATATATATATATATATATATATATATATATATATCTTTATTGGAAAACTGTGGAAAAGAGAGGCACTGAATCGAACAAAATGGAAAATCATGGAAGAGGCCTTTATCCAGCAGTGGATTAACAGGGGCTGATGATGATGATGATGATGATATATACATATATACATATATATATATATATATATATATATATATATATATATATATATATATATATATGTATATATGTATATATATATATATATGTATATATATATATATATATATATATATATATATATATATATATATATATATATATATATATATATATATACATATATATACATATATACGATGCATATATTGAAGTGTAAAAATAAATTATGTGTGAAATTTAGTAAAGAACACAATTAATTTAGATATTTTAAATATTCCTTTAAAAGAGAAATTCTTATGTTTCAAGGAAAACACGTTTTAAGTACACAGCATAACTGGTTCAATAATTGGTCACATGTTATAGGATTAAATTTGTGACATAGGTATTATTTCCACATAGACTTGTGGTTTCACCTGTTAATGTGGCTGAACAGCATATGTGAATACAAAGTAATATATTTCAATCAGTCAGATTTAGTGTCAATAACCATATCGTAATAATGGTAAGTTTAATTTTTAAATATAATTGAAGATTTATAATAATATTAATCAAGGTAGAATGTCTAACCACTCGCTTTTAAATATTATGGAGACATATTTTTTATAAAATATGTTTATTTGTATTTCATTATTTTAGTCAAACTTTAATGAAGGAGCGTCCAGTGATCGCAAAGAGCACTTATATAAAATTCTCGTTATTGGCGAATTAGGAACTGGTAAAACATCAATTATTAAACGATATGTTCATCAATTTTTTTCTCAGCATTATAGAGCTACAATAGGTGTAGACTTTGCTTTAAAAGTTCTAAATTGGGATGCAAAAACAATAATCCGACTTCAGTTATGGGATATTGCTGGTAAGTGTTCAGTCTTTTTATTATGTTCATCATAAGGTTTTGTATTTACCTTTTTTTTTTATTATAGGTCTGTTAAGAAATGTGTATTTTTAAATATGTTAAATGTAAAGTAAATAATAAATGTATTTTTAAGGTCAGGAAAGATTTGGTAACATGACTAGAGTGTATTATAAAGAAGCTGTAGGTGCTTTTATAGTTTTTGATGTAACTCGTGTTGCTACATTTGATGCAGTTATTAAATGGAAACAAGACCTTGATTCCAAAGTACAATTAGCTGATGGTTCGCCTATTCCATGTGTCTTATTAGCTAATAAGGTATAATTGTATATTATTTAACATTTAATATTGAAATTTATGATGTGTGTTTGTTTGTTTATATATTTAAGATTTAAATATTAATATTTCTATGTAATTATTTTCTTAAATTAATATTTTCATTTAACTTCATTTAACATGAAATAATAATTATTAATTATTATAATAACAGTGTGACCAACAAAAAGAAGGTCTAGTGAATACACCAGCCCGAATGGATGAATATTGTAAAGAAAAAGGATTTTCAAGTTGGTTTGAAACATCTGCTAAAGAAAATATTAATATAGAAGAAGCTGCCAGAGCATTAGTGAACAAGGTAACTATAAGTATTTTTAATATTTCTTATTTTATATAGGTAGGCATTGCCTTTTACCAAATTAATAATATTATTAATAGTGATTTTTAGTGATAATTTTATAAATTGTACATATAAAAAATATTGATTCATTAAATAAAGTAGTTATATATATATATATATATATATATATGTGTGTGTGTGTGTGTATGTATGTATGTTTGTATGTATGTGTACATGCATGTGTATATATATATATATATATGTATGTATGTATGTATTGTTAACAAAATAATTGTAGATTCTTTTAACTGAAAAGTTAATAAACAGCAATGATTCAAAAAAGGATAATACATTTTCTGTAAATGAGGCTGGCAGTAAAAATGATAATCAACAAGATGGAGGAAAATGTTTATGCTGACATCATATAACACATATCAACAGTTTAAAACAGAAAATAGTGTTTTACCTTTATGATGGCAACATCATTTTATATGCCTTATTAAAGAAAATAATATAAACTGTAAACATTTTTTTTTGGTTAAAAGTATAGATTGTTTTATAAGTCTGGGGACAAAAACTATTTACATTATGGGATATGAAAATATAAAAAAAAATTAAAGAAAGTCACAATCTTATATCATAATTTGAGAAACTATAATAAAATTTTGAATTTTTATAACCATATTGCATACTAAAAATTTGTTACTATAAATATTTTCTAAAAGTAGTAAAACTATATTGAAAATGAATGTATGTGTATATTTGTATGTATGTGTGTATGTATGTATGTGTATATATATATATATATATATATACACACACATATACACACACACAGAGTTTAAATTGTTATATAGTTTTTCTTGTTAATTAAATTGAACATATCAAATATCATATAGAAAAGTCAAAATTGTTTATTTCTACTACCGTATATCTCAGCATGTAAGGTGACCCGTAAAACCCAAAAATTCTTCAAAAAATCTGGTGTTGTCTTATACACCCAATATAAAAATAGAAAATTTAAAATAACATGAAGAATTTATTGTACTTATATAGAAATTAAATACTTTATTTTTAAAAAAAGGAACTAAAACTTTGGTATATAACATAAATTCATTGAATAATTCATTTTAAATAAAATACATAGCCATAAACTTTTAGATATAAACTGAGCACAATGTTTTTAAATACACAGTATAACAAAACAAGCTGATTCCCTGAATTCCATTTTTGAAATTTTAAATCGAAAATGTAGAAAAAGTTGTTCAATTTAGGATCGTCTTATACGACCAATATATGATAAATGTATAAATTTTATCTTAAAATTTCGACCTTGTCTTATACGTAAGTTGTCTTGTATGCCGTGATATACAGTACATAATATGATTAATGATAATGGTAATAACTAACATCGGTTTAAAATATAACTCAAAGAAAACATTACAAAAATATTTTTTGTTTTTAATGTGTATATATGTATGTATGTATATATATATATAAATATATATATATAAATAAATATAAATATACATGTTTGTGTCTGTATCCATATGTAATATATCATTAAGTTAATGTTATTTTATTGAAAAAAATGTAATAACCTTAAGTGTATTTTCCAGTACAGGTTTTTTAAAGGCATTATTGTTATATAGTTATTATTCTTATTTTTTACTTTACTGTAAAACATTTTATTCACATTGTGTTTTATTTTTTGAGTTATTGTTTACAAGATAATTTTTTATTCAATTAAAATTACATTAAAATAAATATATTAGCAAACTCAACTTAAGTGAAAATATTAAAAATTGTAATTGTACAATTTGTGATGCATATCTGAATTTTAAAACAGATTTTCCTATTTTTTGTGCCATATTTTTGTAAAATATTGATCATTTATAGTATATATTAAAGTTATATATTTTTTCTGGCAATCATTGAATGAAACGATCATGTAACACAATGCATATTAAAAAATACTTAATATAATTTGCATTAAATATTGAATGAATAGACACAAAATATTAACTTGTGTTGAAAGTATATGATTGTATAGTTATTTCCATTTTATGATTGCTTTTCATAATATATATATGTATGTATGTGTGTGTGTGTGTATGTATGTGTGTATGTGTATTTTTTAAATTATTAACTTAATTAGGTTTAATCATTGACAAGTTATAATCACAATGAAAATATGTGCAAATAGTAAAAGTATTCATTTTTAGGTAGGTTAAAGTGCATATAAACTTGTTTACAAATAATAATTAACATAGGAATGCAATTTCTAATTCATTGTTATAGTAAAACTATTTTTTTTATTATTTTTATTACACCAAAACAATACAAATGAAGACCGCTATCTTATGTCAGTTCACGTAAATTAAAATTTTAAACTCTTCATTTTATAATACTGTTTAAAGAATAAAGCATCATGTCGTTTTTTATTGAAAGATTCTATTGTGGTAATAATGTGCTAAATTACATTTAATTGTTTATAACAGATCTATAAACAGTTTTGTATTGTTTTTAATGTTTTAAGTTGATAATAATATTTTCAATATTATTCTTGATTAATATTCTTAATTATGTATTCTTTTATTGGATTACAGTTTTAATATTTTTTTTTACATATAATTGATTAAAAAAAAGAAAGTCGTATGTGCTTTTTTTTTTAGAATCAGCCCATATTTATTGATTAAAGAATAATTTGTACAACTCAGTTTATTTTGAGTTACAATAACCCTGTAACTATACTACTTAACACTATAAAAGTGTAATAAATAATTAAACATATCTTTACAAAATTTAAACATTACTTATTGTATTGATCGAAAAGAATAATGTAAAATGAAGTGTTTTTAATTTGTGTTTAGACATTAATAGCATTAAATGACATCATGTCCTTAATCTTTAAACAATTGATCAGTTACTGAAAGGAACAATATCTGTTAAAAAATATTTTAGCATAAGTAAAAGAGACTGATTTTTTTAATTTTCTTTATTCCACACATTCTTAATTATATTCATATGTAAATAGCAATGAACTAGTACACTTTACTAGTAAATATATTTTATTTTTATACTTTTAAATAAGTATATTTATCAGAATACATATGAATAAAACATTATTTACATTGTATTTTTATGTAAAATGTAATTTAAATAATTTTTGTAAATTACAAATTATTGTTTTTTTAAAGTCTAAAAAACATTTTAATTAAGCATAATAAACAGTCCATTTTTTTTAGACTTTTATATACATATATATATATATATATATATATATGTATGTATGTATGAATATATGCATTTTTTTTATTGATGTAAATAATATATACTATAGTTTTCATCTAGATTATAATGTTGGTTTATGTTGAATGAAAAATTAATATTTTAATTTTAAATAAAATTTATAAACCCAAAATTTTACAGTTGTTTGTTAAGGATTACATTCTTGAAAAGAAATCGCAGCAAAGAAACAAATGAATTAATAAATGATAAAATACGAGAAACGTAGACATTTTTTGAAATCCTATATATCTTGCTCTTACATCTGTATAGGCAGTAATTAGGGTAATCAGTGCCAAAAGTTAAAATATATATTATTTATCAAATGAGTAGTAATTGTTTTTTTTTTTTAAAAAATAAATGATTTACTGGGTAGTAGCTTTTCAATCAGTGTTTGTTTAATATTTGAAAAAGAATTTCTTTATATATCGTGCTATAATTACTTAATAATTAAGGAGTATAGTAATCAGTGTTTTGTAACAACTATAGTAGTTTCATTTATTTACTTCCTTTCAATTTTGTTTACATAATACAATTTCATTCATTAATTACCTGTTTATTTTATATTCTTTATATAATTAAATATATGTATAAAAATTAAAGTATTTTTCAATGAATTCTTAATAAAATAGATAAAAATAATTTCATTATATTTTATTTCCAATATAACCACCTTTTTTTATAGGGATGTTACTAAAAATCAAAATATTTCTAAAATGCTTCCTGTTAACTTTTTGGAAATTTATGTTAATCATTGACAGTGTGTTAATCATTGACATAATAAAGTTGATCATTTAAAGAGAAATAGAAATATAAATAAAAATTAATATATTTTATTAATTAACTAAAGATATATTTCAGTTACTTTGATATTTCAAACCCAAAATAGAATGAATTTTTATTTTATAATTATTAATTAAATCATGAAATGGTTGACCTAATTAAGTTGGTTACATATAGATAGTAAAAATAGTATCACTTAAAATTGTGTTCAACTTATAACTTTCTAGAAGAGATAGTAAAAATAATTGATCATTAAAATACAGTTTATATTAAATACAAAAATCTCAAAATTTGCACTGAAGTTTCTTGCCCATAGAACAGAATATACCATTGTTAAATTATAATTAGATACCATGCAAAAGTCAATGCATTATACACGTATAAGGTGAACAGAAGTGAAATCGAATTGTATATACATGGTTATTTAATTTTTAATCAGTATTAAAAATTGTTTTGAAAGCAACTTAACATTCGTCTGCAGTGAAAGTGCAGATTTTCATTAAATATGTTATTTTTTTGTCCAACATGTCATAATGCTTTAATTGTTGAACCAGGTCCAACAGGTACCTATCGGTTTGAGTGTCGTACTTGTCCCTTCATTTTTAATATAACTCAACCTCTTAGATATCGAGATTATCCACAATTAAAGGTTGGGAAAAATATATTTAATGCATATTTTGAAGAAAATGATCGCTCATTTTTTGCAGGAAGTGGATGATGTGTTAGGTGGTGCTGAAGCATGGAAAAACGTCGATTCAACAGAAGAAAGATGTCCTAAATGTTCTCATCCAAGAGCTTTTTTCATGCAAATGCAAACGAGATCTGCAGATGAACCAATGACTACATTTTATAGATGTTGTAACTTTGATTGTTCTCACATGTGGCGTGATTAATTTTTGTTTAAGGTTATAACATTTTAATTTGAGAAAATTGTAAACTGCATTCATAGTTTGATGTTACTAGCACAGAATTTATTTATTAAAAAAGTTTTAAAAAACTGTTTGTATACTTATCATATGGCAGACAAAAGTATTTTTGATTCTTCAATAGAACGTGTTATTGATAAAAATTTGGTGAATGATAATATAGTGCCTATTACTAATCAAAAATCAGTGAATATCGCAGTTCATAATCTTTTGTGTGGAAATGTTATAGCTGTACCAACAGATACAGTTTATGGTTTAGCTTGTGATGCTACTAATACAGAAGCCATAAAAAAATTGTATGAAATAAAAAACCGTTGTGAAAATAAACCATTAGCGATTTGCCTTGGTAGAGTGAGTGATGTAAAGTCGTGGGCTTCCATAGACCATTTACCGAGTGCACTCTTAGAAAGTTTACTTCCAGGACCAAATACTGTAGTATTAAAATGTATTAAAACATTAGACTTGTTGTTAAAGCCTGAGAGTGGTAAAATTGGTATAAGAATTCCAAATTTGACTTTTATACAAAATGTGTGTAATAAATTAGATAAACCATTGGCATTGACTAGTGCTAATGTAAGTAATGAAGCTAGTAGTTTAAATATTCGGGAATTTCAGTCACTTTGGTCAAAATTAAGTTGTGTTTTTGATGGAGGTCAACTTGGAATTAATGAAAAGCAACGTGCAGCATCTACAGTTGTTGACCTCACAGAAGTGAAATATTTTTCAGTGATTCGATTTGGAATTTCATCGGAAAAAACTATAAAAACGTTATTGCATTTTGGATTAAAAACTAAAAATGAAGGGGTTTTTAGAAAGTATAAAACCATCAACATCAGTAAAAGATAAACTTGTAAAAGCAACACTGACACAACGACTATCTGAAAGTGTCAAAGAAATCCAGATGAGTCGTAGCGGTGAAAATTTAGTTTGCGGAGGTGATGTAGATGCAGCCTTATGTACTGTTCTTGAGGCAATATATCTCCATGGTCTAAAAGACTCACTTGCACAGGCAGCTAAAAGAGCATTTGGCACAGATGTAGATGAAAAACCTGAACCTTCATTCTGGTCAATGCTTTTGGTATTTTCACATCGACAGATAATTCATCAAATCCAATCACTGCAACAAATAACAACCGAAGTTGGCTTCTGTCGTGCTTGGTTACGTGTTGCTTTGAATGATTCATTGTTGTCGTCGTATTTAGCAGCGATGCAACGTGATTCGCACATACTTCGAAGATATTACAGTTATCATGCTTTTATGCGTGATAGTGAATTAATTGAAATTACCAGAAATTTACTGGCAGGGGTTGAGGCATGTGCTACATTCTCTTTAGCTGTTAATTCTAGTTTACTTAATTATTGGAGCAGTCCTCCACTTCTTATGGCAGGAATTTGGTCACCGCCCTTAAGATCATGCCCTGTAAGTAACTGAAATATTTAATATTCATGTTGTTTTTTCTTTTACACTAAACACTTTTAAATTAAACACTAACATTTTATATTTTTAATCAATGTATTGTTGGAAAGTTATGATTTCTTATTAATTAAATAAAAAACTAGAAATTTACAATAATATTTTTAATTAATTTACAAGATATCATCAGGATTAGATATTGCAAGATCCCTCGAAGCAACACCAACTAGTCTTGGAACAGAAACAGCATCACTTATTCTGTCTACACCACAAAATTCAGGTCTAAGTCAGTACACAGTAATGAATGAACAAGAAGCTCTTAAGATTATATTATCAAAATTATCAGAAGAAAATAAAAATGGAGGAATTATAAAAAGTAACATTTTAACGAATGAAATCGAATGCAGAAATAATGATAATATTTCAGCAAATGAAAATCCTATGGATGTAAAAGTTGTAGAACAAGAATCTAACGATACTGCTGAGTGTTCAGAGAGGTTACGAGAATCCCCTGGTATAGGAAATTCTTTAAGTGGAAAATGTGGGTGGTCTTTTGGTGGTCAGTTGGTAATGGAAGAAGATGATTTACTACCTGCATCATCTACTGAATCACATGAAGAAGTTCGGAAAAATAGTGAAACACATCCCCTTAGTGATGCTAGTTATAATGCTCTGGTTGAAAGCTACAATTTGGTAGGTGGCGCTTATGTTAAGACTTCTAATGTATCTGCTACTTGGCAACAATTTGGATGTGTTGAGCATTCAAATGAAAAAATACATCATCAATCAAAAGCTGATGATTCGGTGAGATGTTTTTAATTTTTTTTCAATACAGGACATTTATTTCATGTAAATTTTTTTAAAGAATTTTTTTTTATATTGTCTAGCTTCTCAGTGGTCTTGGATTTGAAGTAGTTCCATCATCAGCTAGTACAGTCTTTTCTATTAATGAATTAAACACATTTATTGTGTTGTTAGGAATAATAGCTCGAGAAAAGGGTCTTGATAATCAAAAATATGTGTGTGGTGATTGTGGAAATACCTTAGGTATTAGTTTTGCAAAGCCAAGGTAAACACTGGATATTATTTAATGATAGAGAAGTTAAAAATGGTCATTAAAACATATCTTGTAAATTTTAGTAGTGTGTGTGCATTCTGCGGTGACTACTTTTGTGAAGATTGTATGAACGAATGTTCATTCATTATTCCTGCTAGAGTAATTTATAATTGGGATTTTCGACGTTATCCAGTGTCAAAAAGGGCAGCAACTTTTTTGACTGATTTTAAGGATCAACCATTAATAGATTTTAAGGTGTGTAGCTTTTTTTAATTCATTTTAGTACAGTATGTAAATATTATTTTTAGTTAATTTATCACATTTATTATTTTATAGTTATTAAATCCTCATGTGTACACAGTGATAGAAGAAATGAATACTTTACAAACATTGAGAGTACAGTTAAATTTTCTCCGAGCATATTTATATACATGTCGAGAACCTGTAATTGAACAGTTACAACGTAGAGTTTGGCCTAAAGAGTATTTTTATGAATGTGTGCATCAATATTCTATTTCTGTTAGTACATTTTTTTATTTTTTGTTTTTTTTTTTAAAAAAAAATATATATATATGTTTAACATAGAATGGTAATTATACATAAAGTTAAAAGTAAATTAATAAGTAAATGAATTTGAATTAAAAAAAATTATTCAAGAACTTTTTGTAATTAAATATTAATTATAGGATTTAGAAAATATACCAAATGGAACATTAGCTATTCAATTACAGCAAGTAATGGAGTTTGCAAGATCTCATGTTGTTGCTTGTTGGCTCTGTAGTCAAAAAGGATTTATTTGTGAAGTGTGCAATAAACCAAAAGTGTTATATCCTTTTGACTTGGAAAATACTTTTCGAGTATGTATTAGAAAAGAATAATCACCAAGTATCAAAAGTAATATTAAAGTATAAAAATACTTTTTTACAGTGCAAAGAATGTAGTGCAGTATTTCATAAAGAATGTCTAGATACATCTGTTGAATGTCCAAAGTGTGAACGGATTCGTAAAAGGCATTTATCAGATTAAAACTTAAATGACAATATTGAATTATTTTTGCTTTACTTGTAAATAAATTATTTCAATACATTTGTTAATCTTATTTATAAGAATAAAAGCAACCTATTGCATCATAAGTATTCTGATGTTCTTATAATAACATTGATCGTAAATGTTGAACACTTGACAGGTAACATAATTTATAAATTGTATAATGTCATTTATTTGTTGTATTAAATTGTAAACATTCCAAACATAATGAATTGTACAATTTAATACAATATTTTGTGTTTATATGGATAAATGTAAAATATTTTTTATTGAAATAAATCTTAAGCATACATTATTATTATTTCAATTACATATTAGAAAGGTATGATTACTATTTTCCAGGTCTTACAATACTTTTTAATATAATAAAGTAGATTTTGAAAAATTCATTTATTTGTTATAACTACATGTTTAAAAAGTTTATAATCTATAATGCATAAAAATGCACAAATTTCTACAATCTAATAAAGATCTATGAGTATCATTATATTGATTTAAATGAATGAATATTTTTATATTGAATTGAATCAATTGAACTTTGTTTAAATACTATACTTTTAGATGATTCAACTACTAACATTTTTTTCAAAATTGAAAAACTTTCTTTTGCAACTTTACTAATTCAATTTTAGTAATATGATTCATCAGCACAAACAATGTCCGGGAAGAATTCGTTTTTCAATATCTCCCTAATGTAAAATATATGTGTAGTATTACGTTGTTTAAATTAAATATTATTTCAAGAAACTACTATTAGAGTGTAAATCAGGGTTTTATTTATGCTATTTATTTCGAGCACTTGATCATTGCGGGTTACCCGGTTTTTTGAAAATTTTTCCCGGAACCCAAGCAAGAGACATTAATAAAAATCACAATTAACACAACACACAACTTACACCCCACAAAAGCGGTAACTACCGACTCAGGTAAGAGCACCGCACAAATTTCATGAACAAAAGGCTAACCCGGCCCTGTATTATATTATTATCAAAAAAATTTATTTTTATTTTATTTTATTTTTTTTAATGCGGGTCGTTGTAACATAGATATACTCTGCGGGTCGTTGTAACATAGATATACTCATAGATAAAAGACTGGATATACTGTCAGTTTGAAATAGTTATTAGCCTGTGATTACACGTGGTGACCACATGTATGGTTATAATCATCGTTAAAGGTTAAGTTTACGATAGTATATTTATTAAATATTAGGTAAATGACTCAAGGAAATATTATTTCCAAACAATTTTATTCATGTATTAAAGTGATTATTGAATATGAAATGATATTTTTATATTCAATAAATATATATATATATATATATATATATATATATATATATATATATATATATATATATATATGTGTGTGTGTGTTTAATAAGCTGAAATGACCAGTTAATAAATAAGTTTAACCAAATATAAATACAAACTTCTATTGCCTAGCCAATAGAGAGTATAACCATGCTACTTTTAATATTATAATTAGTATTCGTTAAATTTATGTGTATTGTATGTTCAAACAAGAGTACTGAATCTGAATGAATAATTTGGAAACTAACAGATCGTGTTGAAATACTTAATTTGAATTATTTCCGTATAGTTATTGTTGCAATTACATTAATAATAAAGAACATAGAAATCTTTACTTTTGATAAAACAAACTTTCAGATTGTAAATAAGACAGACATAAAATTGCCAACATCATTGAATATATGTATATACACACAAACACATGTATGCCTATATATTTATATATATATATATATATATATATATATATACACACACACACACATACATACAATTTTTCTCTCATTTTGCATAATTTTTTAATATATAAATGTTAGAAACCATTTTTTTTCAGAGAATATTTATTTTACAATTGTATGGTTACATTTTAAGGATGGCGAACACAAATAGGAGTACATTGACTAATATCCCATTACATTCAGGTCTCCATAGTTTGTATTTTAGAGTAATGACATCAGATGAAATATTGCAATTAAGTGTTAAAAAAATTTATACACAATTTACATTTGATGCCCTCGATCATCCTTATTCAGGTGGTTTATATGATACTGCATTAGGTAATTTTTATTTTAATTTTTTATTAATTAAATTTTTGTATTTATTTCACTTTATATAAGAAATATTTTAATCATATATCTTAAAAATAATCATTACATACCACAGAATATTTAAAACAAAAGTTATCATTTTTATGTACTGCATGTGATTTAGTTCAACTCACCTCTGTTCATTGTTGCTTTTTCAACATAAAAAGTAATTTAGGCTATATATATATATATGCACACACACAAATATGTACTTTCACTTTTGTCTTTTATTTTCAGGTCCATTTAGTGAAAAGTCTGGCCCTTGTGGAACATGTTTGAAAAATATATATTTATGTCCAGGGCATTTAGGACATATAGAATTACCATTATCAGTAGCTAATCCATTGTTTTTTAAAATAATAACACAGTTAATGAAACTGATATGTTTATCTTGTAGTACAATGCAACTTCCAGGTATATTAATTTTTATAATAATATTTTGTTTTATAATTTAATATTTATAAATAATGACATTGTTCACTTCAAAGTATTTGAATTTACACATTTATCTTTTTTTCAAAAAAGATAAATGTATTATATTGACATTTATGTAATAGTACAGTATATTTATTCATTACTATATTCATCGTTACATTTATATGCACAAAAGCCAATCCTATACTAAAACCGTATGTGTGTGTATGAAACTACTTATAGAGTTAATATTTAATTACATATTTTAACCAACATTATATTGCTATTTTTTGTACAGCATTTGAGTCCATACTCTGGTATATATTAGCTATTTTTATATTAGGTAAGAGTCTATTTCTAACTTTGTTGGTGCCTTTACAATCCACTATTAAGTATTCTTCATTCAGATCATCATTACATAACACACATTTGTCTAAAGTTCTTCATTTTCTCTTGACATTTACATCTTCCCAATCTAATCCTTTTCATGCTTAATTTCCACTTCGATTAGAGAATGTTGATTTGAATTTTTTAGATGTTTTTATATTAATTCCCTCTTCCCATAATATGAGTTGTACTATTACATAAACCACTGCGTTTGATCCATTTTGAATATAAATTCCCCTTCTTTGTCTTCCATGTCATCCATTTGATATAATTAAGTTGTTATTATTACATAGATCAAGTAATTTTTTTCTGTCCTGGTTTATTTTTTTATTTTTACTGCATGCTTTATTTATATACCACTGTTAAATAGTCTAGAAATATCTACTATTTATATATCCATTTATTATTACTTTCTATTTTTTTTTTTTGTTCTGGCTCCTAACATTACTATATCAGAGTTTGGAATTTTCCTTCATTGTTTGGATTTCTATATCTAGACTGCTGAAAAAAATTCGATTTGTATACACAGACATTTCTGGTTGGTTATATATTGTTGCTAGTATTATGTACATTCCACAAGATCATTTCGATTTTATCGTTGTGGTCATTTTGAATTCTTTTTAGTTTTTTAATTGTACGGATTGTACAATTAAAATGTGTTGGACATACCTCTCAAGATGTTTTCTTGACGTCATATTACTTTTTGTCTTTGTAATACTTGCCTGTATATTGATATTTATATATATTTTTACATACATCTATAATAGAATTAGTTCTTAATTACATAAATATTAATAAATTAATATTTCAATGTACTTTATTCAAAATTATATATATATATATATATGTGTGTGTATGTGTATGCTTACATACATGCCTGCAAGTATGTACACACACACAGTTGTAATTAAATTATTTTTTTATAGAAAACATTAAGTCTATGATATTACTAGTCTTAGACTTACTAGATTCAGGATTTATATGTGAAGCACAAGAACTTTTTCAACAGATGGGAATCATGGATAATGAAGAAAAAACAAATTTAGAAGATGATTCAAATGATAATTTATTGAATGAGAGACATAATAAATATCTGAATTTATTATTGAACAACCAATGTAAAAGTGTTAAAAATAATGGTAATTATTTTCAAAGTAGGAATTTAATTTAATGATTGTGTATTATATTAAGAAAGAAAAATAGAAAAGTTTTAAAAATTTTATTTAAATATTGCTTAAATTATTTTGTGCAATGTTTATATATTAATTTTATTTGAATATGTTTCTGTGTTGAAATTATAAATCATTGTATGTATTTAGAGAATGATTTTCTAAATAAGAATGTTGAATCACTGAGAACATCATTTGTTTCAAACTTATTGAAAATATTTAGTAAAGTAAGAAAAGTTTGTATTCATTGTAAACAAAAACAAGCTAAAATTAAAATATATCGTGGAAAAATTATGATTATTGAACCTGATAAGAAACGAGATGAGAGTGATACTTTGGCAATTAATGAACCGAAAATATTAATGCCGGATCAGTTGAAGTGAGTATTTTGAAATATATTATATTTTTCCTTGCATATTTTATATTAATACATCTATAGTACAGAAACAGTATTTTAATCTTATGTTGTAATTAGTATATAAGTTTTAAGAATATTTTAAACCATACTAATTTAACATTCTAATTTTTTAGAGATATCATGCGAAATTTATGGAAAAATGAAAAAAACATTTTATGTAAAATGTACTATATATTAGCCACAGTTAAAATTGATTTTCCAACAGATATATTTTTCCTTGATGTTATTCCTGTTACACCTGCAGTAGTGAGACCAGTAAGTTTTTGTTTTAAACTATATATATTTTGTTTCCAAGTTTTGTTGTTTTAGATCAGTTTTGTGGCAAATAAAATGGTAGAACATCCACAAACAAGTTTATATAAAAATATTCTTCAAAACTGTAATTTTTTGAAAACAATTATTCATGTTGAACAGAATCAAAGTAATAAAAATGTTTCAGATAATATGCTGGTAAGAAAAATTCATTTCTTTGGTATTATAATTATTAAAAAAAAATTAACATTATTGACTGTTACAGGCTTTGTATAATGAATTACAAGGAAGTAGTGCTGCAGAGAAAATAAATTTGGTGTGGCAAAATCTTCAATATAATGTAAATAATTTAATGACTTCAGATTCTAAGCAAACGTATAATGCAGTTGGTCAAGGGATTAAAGAAGTATAGTTCATTGTTATATTAGTAACTATTAAAAATGCATATAATCTTAAAAGTTTATTATATATATATATATATATATATATATATATAATGTTTAGATTAACTTCATCTTTTCAATTTGTCTATAATAGGTAATAGAAAAGAAACAAGGAATAATCAGGAAACATATGATGGGAAAACGAGTGAACTTTGCAGCACGTTCAGTGATTACACCAGATCCAAATCTTAATATTGATGAAATAGGTATTCCTGAAGAATTTGCTAAACGATTAACATATCCTGTACCTGTAACATCTTGGAATGTAAGAGAGATGGAAAAATTGATTTTAAATGGCCCTCTTATACATCCTGGGTAAATATTTATATGTTAATAAATTTTTAGTTATAAGATATATAAGAATTTTATTAATTCACTTTTTATGCTGAAGAGCTGTCATGATTGAATTTGAAGATGGAACAATAAGAAGTATTCCTGATAACAAAAAAGTTCAAGAAATAATTGCCAAAAAGCTATTATTATCTGAAGAAAGTGAAAGTAAAGAAAATTTCAGTGGTTTGAAAATAGTAAGTTGTCAATAAATGAATTTGTGGTGTGTGTGTGTGTATGTAAATATATATATATATATATATATATATATATATATATATATATATATGTATGTATGTTTATGTATATGTATATAACATGTGTGTATGTATATATATATATAAGAATGTATATATGGTAATGTCTGTACATTATAAGTTATAATAAAAATATTCTTGTATATTTTAGGTTCACCGGCATTTAATGAATGGGGATCCTTTAATTATGAATAGACAACCAACATTACATAAACCAAGTATAATGGCTCATAAAGCTAAAGTATTGAAAGGTGAAAAAACTTTACGACTTCATTATGCAAACTGTAAAGCCTATAATGCAGATTTTGATGGTGATGAAATGAATGCTCATTATCCACAGAATGAACTTGCACGTAGTGAAGCTCACAATATTGGTTAGTTTCAATAAATTAGTACATGTTTAATATAAAAATATTTTTATAATTGCTTTCCAGTTGTTTTATGAATTTGAAAAAAAATGTTGACCTTTGAAAATTTTTTATATGTACTGTTTTTTCAGTTAATGTTTCAAATCAATATTTAGTTCCGAAAGATGGTACACCTTTGAGTGGATTAATCCAGGACAATGTAATTTCTGGTGTTACTTTAAGTTTAAGGGGAAGATTTTTTTCAAAGTATGTAAAATCAGTATGTTACTAATATGTATGTATATATAAGTAAAGTAAAATACTGAAATATATTTAAATTATGCAGACAAGATTATTATTCATTAGTATATTTTGCATTGGGACATAAGACGGGTCATCTGGAAATATTACAACCAGCCATATTAAAACCTGTACCACTGTGGTCTGGAAAACAAATAATTTCTACAGTTATTATTAATAATATACCGAAAAATACATCTCTTATAAATTTAGATGCAAAATCAAAAATAAGTGCAAAGGTA
>CM068324.1:12428267-12440767 GCA_034766995.1 Acanthacorydalis orientalis | reverse complement strand
ACCATTTCATGAAAATATAAATAATTCTGAAAATGTTGCCACTTATTTATGCAAAAAACTTACCCGTGTCACAGTTGATCAAGTATTAGAAAAAGTTGATATAAAAATTAAACTTGATTTTAAGTCAGGAAGGTATTATTTAAATGTAATATAATTCTTGGAGTGTTTATAGAAATGTGTGTTATGAATGTATATTTCTTTGTGTGCGAATTTTGTAATAATTTAATTGTGGTAATTTTAGAAATCAGATATACACATTACGATTTAATTTCTTGCCCTACAAATATTATAAGGCAGACTTTAATGTAAAACCAAGAACAATTTTAAAATATATGGAAAAACATTTTTTTGTTAATATGTTTCAAATGTTAAAGAAACAGGCAGAAACAAAAATATCTGTGTAAGTCATGTATTATTCAGTATAAATATTTAAATTAAAAATACATTTCTAAATTTAATTTTTTTGTATAGTATAATCATGGAAGAAAGCAAAAAGAAAAAAAAAGTAAGAAGTGATGATGAAAATGAATTTGAAGAAAGTGAAAAAAATGAAAATATTGAAACCGGTGTTGACCAAATGTCTGCTGATGAAAGTGATATTGAATCAGTAGTAAGTACAAACAGTTAGTATAAAAATTGCATTTTGTGCGCTTGCATACTTATTTATATATATATATATATATATATGTATGTATATATGTGTGTGTATGTATGTATGCATATATATATTATATATATATATATGTATGTATGTATGTGTGTGTATTTAGTCATTGAAAAATATGAAACAAAATATAATCTGTATAGTATATTAATTCAACATCACTAGTAATATAAGAAATATTAATTGTTTATATTTATAGATCGATGAAGATGCTGCTAATCGTAAAAAAACAAATTTCAGTGATGATGAAGATAATGAAGATGATATGGATGAACATGAAATTTCAGACATTGAATTAAATGATCAAGATTATCAAGAAAATAAAAATAATGTAGATACTAAAGAGCAAAATACACCATCAGATGAAGAAAAAAATGTAATAAGCAAATTAAAGTTTGCATTGAATTACATGTATGATAAAGAAAAATTTTTATGGTGTGAACTTGTTTTAAGTGTAAGTTAATTTTGTTGAAAAATTAAAATGTTACAAATAATAATGAAAAAATATTTAATTATCCAATAATTTTGTTATTTAGTTTCCACTAATTTTTAAACAAATTGATATTAGTGCGATAATAAAGGAAGTTGCTTCCAAATCAGTTTTGTGGGAAGTACCTAACATAAAGCGTGCTATTACATACAGAAATAATAAAGGAGAATTGATACTACATACAGAAGGTTTAAATATCATTGTAAGCTAGTTGTTTATTTGAAATGAATATTTTGTAATAGTAATTTAAACTTGTTTTTAGGAAATGTTCAAATACAGTAATATCTTAAATTTAAATAGACTATATTCTAATGATATACATGGAATTGCAACAACATATGGAATAGAAGCTGCTGTTCAAATAATGGTTAAAGTGAGCACACAAAATTTGTTGTTACTTATCATTGATATGAGAAGTTGATAAAAAATTGTTCAAAGTTAATATGTGATTTATTTTATTTTTTCTTTTAATAATTTTGCATTATGTATACCATATTATACAAGTAATAATGTAAAAAAAATATTTTTTGATTAATAGTTTTGCAAATAATCAACAAATGTTACTTTTATTATACTTTTTTAGTAAGTCATTAAAATATTAAAGTACTTTCAAATCAATAAATTTCTTTTGTAAATGTTATTATTTAAAGTAATGTTATTTTATTTACTGATCAATAGATTATAGTTATTTAATGTAAACACATGATTTTAATAATTTTAATTATTGTTTTAATTAGGAAATGAAAGAAGTGTTTAATGTTTATGGAATTGTTGTTGATCCAAGACATATATTGTTAATTGCAGACTATATGATGTTTAATGGTACTTATCAACCATTAAGTAGAAAAGGCATGGAAAGTGGAGTTTCTCCACTGCAACAAATGTCTTTTGAAGGCTCACTAGGTTTCTTAAAGAATGCATTAATTGGAGGTAACATTATATGAAACCAAAATATACTGATAATGAATTACATAAATATACTATGACTTTTAAAATATAATTACTATTCTTTTTCCAATCCACATACTAATAAAAAAAATATTTTTTTTAGGAAAAACTGATAAATTAAAGTCACCATCTAGTTGTTTAGTAACTGGTAAACCATGTAGAGGTGGAACTGGAGCTTTTAGTTTATTTCATAATTTTCAACATGATTTGTAAAACAATATTTTTTAATTATATAATAAAACAAATATTCAAAAATTAATTGTGTTGAATTATTCAGCCCATTTAATTTATTAATTTTTATTTACTACAGAGAATTTTACTATGAGTAGTCAGTAGTTAATGTCATCATTTACTTTCATAACTGAAACATATAGTACCATGACAGTAATTAATTCTTGATAAAAGTTTAAATATTTGGTTACTGCCACAATTTTACTTTATAATATTGTATATTTCTATGTAATGATTAAAATATATATCATATTTGAATTATACAATATATGTTTTTTGTACTACTGTATATAGGAATTTAAGTTTTGGTGTAATTAATGAAATGTATGAAGTTTTTAATATATTTTAGCTAATTAATGCTTATTTAAAGTCATGAGTATTTAATGAGATAAACTAAATATTCTTTTTTTATATAAGTTACAATTATATGAAAGTAACAATAAATACATTATTTAAAAAATATTCTAGATTGGAAAATGGGTTAAATCATTTAAATTGGTAACTCAGGAACCATACCCATCAGTAAATCATCAAAGAGTGAAATATAAAGTAAAAGTGATTAGCCACACATATATATATATATATATATATATATATAGCATACATAATAAATTTGAGTTTTTGGCTATATTAACAATCAATAACTTAGATAGCGCATGTATGAAATGCGCACGCATTTGACATTCATTGTCCTACAATGCTTATTTAGTAAAATACAACTTGTGTTCTGCGCGAGGAGTTGAAGCTGCATAGAGCAAAGGCAAATTGTTTATAAATTTTGTGTTTGTCAAGTGAAAATTGTAAATTCATTAAATATTTACGGTTCAACATTGTGAATTAAATTTCTTATAAAGCTATAAAAATATTTATATCAGGTATATTTGTTTCAATAATATACATTAATTCTTAAGAATATTATTATTCTTTTCAGAAGAATATATAACTACTTTAAATAATATTAAAACAATGCCCTTTATTGTTATTTTTAATGCATTTGTGCGTGTATATGTTTTGTAATGGAATTTTATATATTCACATTTAAATCTCTAATTTTTTAAAAATTATGTATATTTATTCATATGTATATATATATATATATATATATATATATATATATATATATATATGTATGTGTGTGTGTATACGAATTATTTCTGACATATTCAATAACGTTAAGAAATATTTTTTTTCATTTTGAAGTATTATTGAGTTTTAATAATATTAAATATATGTATAATGGTACATAATTAAATGAAATAAAATTTATATATATTTAAACGTTAATATCTTCAAAAAAGTATATATTAAAATGTTCAAATATATTCAAATGCACTATTGTATCAAATTAAGAAACTAATATTTTAAAAAGTATCAAAAAAGTCATTATTTGAATATCATATGTATGTACGTACGTATGTATGTATGTTTGTATGCGTGTATGCGTGTATGCATGTATGCGTGTGTGTATGTATGCGTGTGTGTATGTATGCGTGTATGTATGTATGCGTGTATGTATGTATATGTGTATGTATGTATATATATATATATATATTATATATATATATATATACATATATATATATATATATATACATACATACATACATACATACATGTATATATATATATATACACATACATATATATATATATATATATATATATATATATATATATATGTATATATATATATATATATATATATATATATATATATATATATATATATACGTATATATACACACACATTATACACATATTTACACATATACATATCCATATACATGTTTACACATTCATACACACACTTCATACATGCCTATTTAAATCGAATCTTTGGATATGTTAAATATTCTGTTTGTATATAATTCAAATGTAATTATAATATGTGTATTTACTTCAACAAACGATAAACAGGAGGTGGTTTTGCTAGAGATAGAAAATAACACGCAATAAATTAGTGTAAATCACGTGTAAAATGTCTGGTGTTAATAGACTTCCAGCTGAATACACAAGAGAATGATTTTTATATAATTTAATCACCAAACTAAGCTTGCATATCGCAGGACAGTGTGCGTGTATGTATATATGTAAATACATTTTATATTTCTTCTGCAATACATTATAAGAGAGTAAATTATTTAGGTATAATATAATTTAGTTTCAAAACATAAAAAGAACAGGTTTAATACAAAAACTCAGTTAATTCATGTAGCACTGAAAATAAATAAGCAGACAATTATAAGTAATACTAATAATAAACTCAATCAAAATTGTAAGTGATTTGTAACTACTTTATTTTCGAATCCAGATATTTAATTTATTTTGTAAATAAGTATATATTTTATTCCAGCAACGATAAAATTGTTTATTGTTGTTATTTAATAAAGCTAAAACTGCGGAACGTATTTAGAAATTATGAAGGTGATTGTTGGTAATAACTCAAAAAATGCTGAAAATTTGTAAAATTGTTCGTGTTTTATTTCGGCTCGTGCCGTTAATAAAAGAAAAACAATTGTTTTTCTCATATACAATTAACACAATCTGTGTAAATTTAAGGATTGCAAAGTATAACGTTAATTTCATCGATATATTTATCAATGACCATTTATTGAATACTATGGAATAATACTAATCTATTGAATACTACTAAAAAAACATGGGCCAAAAGATTTCTGATGGTAGAAGAGTCATAGGAAGATGAATCGTGTCCCGGTCGCCCTATGTAATGCTCAAATCCGATTCTGTTGCACTTTTCAAAGACCTGGTACTTAAAAATGAAAGAATTATTAGCAATATCCAATCTTTCATAAACACCCGTTTGCCGAATTCTTCATGACCATTTTGGTATTAATAAGGTTAATTGCAAGGTGGATACCCAAATTTCTTTCGACCATTCAGAGTCAGCGTCGTGTAACCTGTACACGCTCATTTTTTGAGCTCTGTGAACCAGATCCAAATGCAGTCATCGAATTCATTGTAACAGAGGATGAAACAATGGTCCTTTACTATGATCCTCTGTTTAAAAGAGAATCCATGGATTGGCGTTGGCAAATCTTCATCTCCAAGAAAAGCTAAGGTGTTTCAACCTACAAAAAATATCATAGCCACAATTTTTTGTGATTGCAAGGATATTTTATGTATAGATTTTAAGGAGTGCAATAACTGGCATATATTATGCAACATTGTGGCAAAAATTGCGGGATAATATTCCCGAAAAATGGTGTGAAAAACTAATAATAGAAATGCACTTGTTGCACAACAATGCACCATTTCACACCGCTGTTTCTCAAACTGCTATTCGGGAATATGACTTCCCAGAACTTGATCACTCACCCTATAGTTCAAACATAGCCCATACCAATTATTACTTTTTTGGTAATTTGAAAAAATATTTATCTGGGTAGCGTTATAATGATAATAATGAGCTGAAAACAGCGGTAACTGACCATGTTTAACACGAAAACAGAAGATTATTTTTATAGGGGTATAGAATTGCTAATTAAGCGCTGTAAAAAGTATATGGAAGCTAAAGGAGATTATATAGAAAAATACTAAAATATTGTTTTTTTTTTAATTTACATTCCTTTTTATCTAGACCGTGCATATGTGGCGCTACCCTCGTAGGTAGATAGATAGGTATAGATATGTATAGCATTCTTATACACATTGATAAATAAATTACAAAGAAATAAGTAAATTATTGAAATTGAATATATTTTGAATAGAAATGCATTAAGTGTAAATCAGTAGAGTATATTATTTATTATTAATAGAGGCCATATTAAATTAATAAAATTTTATATTTGCTGGTAAATTTAACCCTCTATATGCTTTTACTGTTCTTAGTACATTTAGTTTATTTTAATTCTGATTTAATTTTAATTTATTTTAATTCTGATTTAGTTGTTAATTCTGGATCATTTTTTTATTACATGTTATAAACATGTGGCTTTTTTCCAAAACAAAATTATGTAATTTCGCATTTACGAGACCTTGACCAAAACGTTACTGAATATGTTTGTTATTTTTAATGTTCAGTGTTTGAGACTAATTCATATTTTCGCTATGTGACGCATTGATTGCTGTTCAAGTTGTTTTCGTTCAATGATATTCTATTTTTATATTGTCATCTATTGAAATTTATAAGGGATTTTAATTTAATTCCATATGTATTTGATATTACATTTTCAAACAATAATCTATAAAATTGAAAGTATATATCACTTTTACACTTATACATATTCACACACACATACATATACATATATATATATATATATATATATATATATATATATATATATATATATATATATATATATATATGTACACGTATATGTATATGTGACGCAAAACAATAAAAGAACAATTGTCTTTTAATTAGTAGATTAACTAAATTGGTTCAAATAAAACGTTAACAAATTCCTATTATCTTCAATTGGAAATATAGTGCGGACTTGTTTCAATGCCATTTTTGTAAAATATTCGAAATTAATAAATGTACGACAAACTTGGATGTTAATTAAAATTAATTTAAAAAAAATGTGTTATTTATTTATTGTTGTTATTTCTGAATTTTATTAATATTATAAATACGTTTATTTTAAAGTCTACTTTTCTCATATTTTTATTATATATTAACGTAATGTATTTAATTTGAAGATGAAAGTACAAAAAAATATTCATCCATACATCCGTTAATATTATGAAATGTCTATGTCCAATCAAAATTTTAAAAAAAGATATACAGTACTAATAACATCTCGGAAAGTCTTTTTATTTTAAGAAAAATCTTATATTCTTAACTAAAAATTTATAAGAAGTATATATTAATATTATGTGCTACTAATGATTCGTTATTGATTATTTTATATTTTGTATTAACTTTTCTATATTTTATAATCAAATATAAGTAAAAACGATAATATTTATATATATATATATATATATATATATATATATATATATATATATATATATATATATATGATATTTAAATTAACTTTAAAGTGATACTATTAAATTTTCAATACAATTTTTCCCGAATATCATTTTTTACAATTTGTAGAATTTATGTTTACAATAATTTACAATAATTTAAATAATTTATGTTTTACATTTATGCACACATGCATAAATGTAAATATTTTTGTTAGTACATTTTGACTAAGAAAATTATGTAATTTTTCTTTTGTTACACTTATTTTAATATTCTTATAAGGGATACAATTTAAGTAAAGAGAACTAACTTAAGTCGAAATGAATCGAAAAAAAAGTCTAATAACTAGATGTACTAATTATCATTGAATTTTAAGACTAATATGATATGAGAAACTTTTTTTTCCTCTGACTTTTTTTTAATATATTATTAGTAACCATGAATATTACGTTTTTAATTGGAATTACGCGATTCTTTTCCTTATTGTTTGATCTTTCATTTTTTCTTTCAAAGGCCAATAACATTTATGTTACTTAACGTGCCATTTTATTAATTATTTTCTTAAAATTATAATTATTTAATTATATACTTGAGATTCCATTAATGCGCTGACTTTTGGTATTGTTTATTGATAGTATTACAAATATATGTTGAATAAGAAACAAAAAAATATTAAATTTGCATGAAATGAAAACGAAAAAATAATATTACTTTCTTAATTTTCAATTATATACTTTAATGACATTTGCAATATTTATTCTTTTCATTATGAGATTGATTCATTTGTTGATAGTATTATTTTGCTTAAATTTTCCATTTTTATTTAATTACAAGGGATTAAAAATAAGACGAGTATTTTTGATATATATATATATATATATATATATACACACACGTTTATATTATAATTGAAATGTATGTTATCTTGTAATTACTTTTTATAAAATGCACAAAGGTATAAAATATATCTCTTAGAGTATCAAAATGTTTAAGAGATTGTGTCTTTTATATTTAATTTATTTATAGCTTCATACTTTATGTCTGTATTTACATGTAGATTCGAGTAAATGAGACTAGTTTAGAAAATATTACAAATGAAAAATACAAAAATTCGTATTTAAAAGAAGTTTATTTTCTTCCAATGTGAAATAATTAATTTTACATACATACATACACACACACGCACATATATATATATATACATATATATATATATATATATATATACATAATATTAATTAAAGCATAGTATGTTAGTAAATTTTAATTAAATGTTTTTAAATAATAAAATGTATACTTTGTACATCCTTAACTTGCAGTATTTGTGCACGTGTTTCTGTGCTGATTAACGAAGATAGAAAATCAATGTGTATATAAACGAATCTATTGACTTTCGTTTGATTTAACTTACATGCTAAAGTACTTTGTACTTGTTTTGTACCTGCAAAATAACGTTCTAGTATCAAGAAATAAGTCTATGACAACATTGGATATAAAAGATTTAGATCGCAATACTATTGTTCAGACAGTATTTAACTGCTATGTAGTACGTTAATGTGCGGTTTATTACTTAAAGTATTGTTTACAAATTCCAGTGTGCTTTTAGTGGATTTCATTACAAATGAGTGCTACTACAATATTACCGACTTTAATGTATGTTTTTTTATGAATATATATATATATATATATATGTGTATGTTTATGTATATGTATATATATATATATATATATATGTGTGTGTGTATATATATATATATATATATATATATATATATATATATATATATATATATATATATATTTATTTATTTATTAATTATTTATTATTTGTATATAAATATATATACACACACACACTCATATACATATATACATTTTCATATATGCATAAATGCGTTCACACATCGCACACATTTTACACATTGAACATACACACACACACACGTACAAACACAACACATGTACACACACATACATGAACACACATACATGAGTACACATGCACACACATGCACACACACCATGCACACACACATGCACACACACACACACATGCACACACACACACACGTACACACATATCTTGCACACACTCACACACATATCTTGCACACACTCACACACATATCTTGCACACATACACATATTGATAGAAACATACATATACACATATATAGATGCACTCACCATACACACATCATACACATGCTTACGTGCACCCATGCTTATACAAATGCGTACACACATGCATACATACATGCATACACACATGCATACACTCATGCATACACACATGCATACACTCATGCATACACACATGCATACACACATGAATACACACACACACACGTACGTACATAGGGACAAACATATAAATAAGGAAACATACATACAACTACTGTTTTTTTATTTCAAAATATTGACGTATTTATACAATTGTTGTTGAAAAACAGTAGTGCATTAATTTTAATGAGTACATAATATTTCGATATTAAATCTTAGTAATGAAATTTTCCTTAATGTCTATAATATATATAATATATATATATATATATACACATACACACACACATATATATATATATATATATATATATATATATATATATATATATATATATACATACATATATATATATATATATATATATATATATATATATATATATATATTTATATTTATACATATATATGCATATATGTATTTACAATTTTAAATTAATTTACTTTTAATTAATGTTTAGTAATTAAGACAGTCTAATTGTCATTATTTTTATATATTCATTATCAATAGTGTACTATTTTATGAATATTTGTAAATATAATTAAGGTAAAATATATTCTTTCAGAAATACAAATATCAGTATGAATAAATTGTGTCGTCAAGTATCAATAGAATCACCAGGACCAATCATTCGTGATTGTGTTTTTAGTATTGATGTACCAGTACCAGATGTACCTCCGCTTGGAGCTCGTATTCGAGTTGTTTGTGCAGGAGCATGTTATAGACCTCGAAGGTCACCTAGCATTTCAAGCATTACATCTACATCAAGTCAGTCAACAGAAATTTATGAAAGTCAAAGTCCTGCCCATCATGGTGTAAGAGATGGAGCATTATTTCCAGGCTATGAAGTAGCTGGAATAGTTGATACTCTTGGAGATGATGCCCCAAAAGATGTTTTAACAATTGGACAACGTGTTGTACTTTATCCTTATGATGGGATTCCAAATGGTTATGCTGAACTTATAGTTGTTCCAGAACTTCATTATCTTGTTCCTATTCCGGATTCTATGCCATTAAGTGTTGCTGCTATGCTTCCAACAGGAGCATTACTTGCAAAAAGTGCTGTCTTTACAGCTCATGAATATGTTGAAAAACTGTTATCAGAACGTACATTCGATGAGAATGTGAAAATACTTATTGTTGGTACTGGTGGACTTGCACTTTGGGCTATAAGAATCGCAGCACATCATTTCAGTAATGCTGACATTAAAGAGCGTGTGAAAATCACAGTTGCTAGTCTTCGAGATGAAGGTTTTTTACTAGCTAAAGAATTTCATAAGTAAGTTTTTAGTATAAGTAGCCTTTTTAACTTATAAAAAATCAATATTGTTGGACACACAATATATAACTAAATATATTTTTTTAATGTTTTCTTACGGAAGGTAAAATATCAAAATGTTTTTTAACATTCATATTTCATTTTGTTAGAAATTACTGAAAATGTTTAATTTTATTTCAAAGGAAAACAACTTAATAAAATAAAAATTATTTATTTTAGGGTTACAGTTGTACAATGGAATGAGGATTTGTATGAAAAGCAATTGATTGAACGTACTAAAGATGCATGTAAGGGACCGGTTGATATTGTTATTGATTTTGGCACTACTTCTCGTTCACTTCATCGTTCTCTACAATGTTTGAGTGAAGGAGGTGTTGTTCTCATGAGTGAAGAAGTTGCTGAACGTCTCATTCCAAAGTTTTCTCGCAGGGCTGATGAATGGCATCAAAAACTTCAAGCTGTACCATGTGGTTCACTTGAAATGCTCCAACAGTTGGTGAACTTAGTTGCTTCAGGTGAAATCCAAGCACCTCCACATACAGTCTTTCCAGCTGATCAAGCTAGTGAAGTTGTTCGAAAATTATGTCATTCAGAAATAACTGGAAGAGCTATATTACGTTTTTATGATATTGAGTAATGTGATTAAACACTGCAGTTTATATTGAATTTTGTTATAAATTTCATAAAGAACTGCATAGGCTTTTATTTGAAATTTTACAGGATGAAGGAAACATGAATGTGTGGGTATGTACCTCCATTGCAGTTGTATTTATAAAAGTGATATTATATAAGTTATATCAGGAGTATTGTATATTTATAGTGTATTGTTATAAAATATGTTTTGCATTGTTTCTTATTATTTTATAAGGATTCATTTATTGGATTATTTCATATATATTATTTTTTCAACTTGTAAATTCTTTAATATTTTTAATGATATTAACTATATATGCATGTGTATGTGTGTGTAATGTATGTGATTTGTATATATATATATATATATATATATATATATATATATATATATATATATATATATATATATATATATGTATGTATGTATGTATATATATGTGGGTATATATATGTATGTATGTATGTGTGTATGTATGTATATATGTATATAAATAGTTCAATAAATGTGTTAATCTACATTTATTAGGAAAGAAAAGATAACACATGTTGCTAAATTATGTAATTGTTAATGTTTTTTTTAAAAAAATGAAATAATTTTACAGAAAAAATGACAAACATGTATTTTGAAATGGTTTCAAAGGCCAGGATACTATAGAAATTTGAATAATCTCAATATAGTTTAATGTGAAACATTTTAGTATTATTTTTTGTTTTTGTATGTATTAATTAAATGTGATAATTTATACTAGTATGTATTTTTAGAAGAGATGTTTATATTAGTTTTCTTTTTTTTTTAAAAAAAAAAAACATTAATGTACATGTGTGTGACGAATGTATGTATTTTTAAATCATACATAACTATATGTAAAAAATATATCTATAGTCATTAGTTAAAAATATTTTTTAATAAAATATTGTAATTACAGAAACAGTTGTTATTAAAATTTATAAGCTCAAGAAACTGTAATGATTTAGTTTTCAAACCTTCATACATGGATAGTTTTGTTAATAATTATAAAGACATGT
>CM068324.1:12413267-12423267 GCA_034766995.1 Acanthacorydalis orientalis | reverse complement strand
TTTCATTTTATATCTTTGTGATAAGTATTTAAATATTGTGTAATTATTTTTGTAGGTTTATTGCTGGTTATGTGTATATTCACAATACCAGATTTTTGAGGAAATGCAGTCACCAAATATAGAACTACTGTGGCCGTAATTTTGATTAAACTATAAATAGAAACACTTCCAAACAAAACAAATGTATGTTATCTTAAACCGTAAAAATAAGTTGAAGAAATAAAGTGCAAATATATATTATCCGTCCATGTTGCTATTTAAATACTCAAATTTTATTCTTAATTAGATTGAGTGGTTTTCAAATTACCTTTTTTTATATTTATATATATATATATAGTATTTTTACTTTTTATTCATATATATATATATATATATATATATATATATATATATATATATATATATGTGGGTGTGTGTGTATGTATGTGTGTGTGTGTGTGTGTATATATATATATATATACACATACATACATTCATATGTACATACATACACATTTTTATCATATACATGTGCAAGGTGTATATGTATGTACATATATACCTTGGTCAACTACTAAGTCATTGTTAGTATTTCATATACAATGCATATTATCATCAACTTAATTCATATATGATTTAAAAGTATATTTATGCATTATTAATTGTATGTAAGCAATATTTTTATGGATTACATGTAAAACAATTTAATGTAGCCATTGGTACTATATTGATACAGATACAATGTTATTGAGACTTTTATACTTTCTTAAATATATTGATTTATAGAAAATGTACGAATGTTGAAATATAAAAGTAATATTTTATATATTCTCACACCATATTTAAAGTTGTTAAAAAATATTTGATTTTGCTGTAAAAATGTGTTAATTGTGATAAAAACATTGTAAATGATTTGCATATTTGATTTTTTTTTAGTGTTGAGTATGTGTATTTGTTATAATGAATAAATAATATACATTTTTAACATAATTGTAATTTGATACATTTTATAATTAATAATAATTATTAATATAAAACAAATGTGTTTATTTTTTTATCCTTATATTTTCATGTAATGAAATATGTGTTAGTAGTGTATAATATTTAATATTACGTACTTTAGTTTTTAGTTTTTTTTTTTTTTTTAGTTTATTAACAAATAATAAATGGCTTGAAGTTCTGTATTTGCACATTTTAATAAATGATTAGCAATTGTAGTTTTATGGTTTTGATAAGTATCAAAATCAACAACTACTTCAAACTGATAGTTTAATTTTACAAAAGGCTGTAATATGTTTGATGTCTGTAATTTTTATTATTTTTCTCCAATTTTAAAACGATTTTTTTTAAAAAAAGAGTATATCTTGGGTATAGTAGCAGTGATAAAAATGTTTTAGGCTCTATAAAGAATCAGCTTATGTATATGAAGTATTTCAATGAACTTAAATTATTTTAGTACAGTAAATTTGTCAATGAAAATATGTATCAAATGAAAGGCTAATCAAGAAAAACATTTTAGTTTAGCTCAGATTAAAATGTATAATTGAGGTTTATAATAGATTAAATTAGATATCAAGCTAAGAATGGTTCATAGTGGGTTGGAATAGTCTATAGACATTTGAGTATTTGATGGAACATCAGAGTATAACTTCTATGGTTGCTAAATGAATTTTAAGGCATTATTAGTGAAGATGCATTTTTAGTCTAAACATGAAGTCAAATTAAGTTATTTTCCATTCAATATATAATTGGTATCAGCTATCACGCTTGTTAGTACGGCAGAATTCAACGACACAGTCGTTTTCACTTGGAAGAAATGTATTTATGCTACATAGTTAAGCGGTCCATTGTTAAGCACATATTTTAATGGTGGAAATCCAAATAGTGTTGTTCTGCAGTAGTAAATACGTGGCGCGCATACGTATTCTGAAGCATCTATAGCTTTTTAGTGTTCATTAATTAGCCAACCATATATAATAATCTAATACAAAAGGAGAAGTAACAACATGTTTTCTGCGAAGTAGTATTTACTTCGATTGATGAAAGGCATACATAAAGAGACTTTCGAAAAGCGTGCGTCTATTAGTACGATTCTGTGAAGTATTTGTCTTATTAAGAATAAGAGCCATGTAAAAGACCAAGAAGAAGAATCGAAATGCACCATTTAAATATTGCTAACAATACGCAAACTCTAATCTGGCGTTCGTACAGTTGATGTATGTGTTGAAATGTGAGTAGCTATGGCGGGCGCTGAATTAAAATGGAGGAAAATTTCAAATGCCGCCGGTCCACAGCCCAGACCTCGCCATGGTCATCGTGCCGTAGCAATCAAAGATTTAATGGTTGTTTTTGGTGGTGGAAATGAAGGAATTGTACAAGAACTCCATGTTTATAATACTGGTGGGTCCTATGTTGCTATTCTACGATAATGGCGGCGTTTATTATGAGACGTGAATGCTTGTTTTGAAATAATACCGGAGAAACATGTGTTGCGCATTGAGAGTTTATCTTGTCAAGATGAATTTTGTGTTTCAGAAATGTTATACACAAGTTAATAATCCTATAGTTATATTATTGTTAATGTCGTCAATAAATGATGCCGGTTGTATCATGTTTATAATCATCAGGATAATTTAAAATTTTTATTTTTGGCGTTACATTTTAGTTAAAATAATGTTTTCATATGCATTTTGTTTATATAAGAGTTTAAACGAGTATGTTACATATGGCAAGTAAACATAACCTTATTAGATGTTTTGTACTATTTAGGTATAGCCTGACAACGGCTCTTATCAGTATTGCATTGTCAACATGATATGAAAAATTTCCATTTGAGTATCTTTTTGTTCTCATTGTTTTGTGTATGCTTATTTTATGCAAGTTTGTTTGTCTGTGTGTGTGCGGGCATGCATTATTTGAAATGTATGTTATCTTATATTTATATTCAAAATAGTGTTAAAAATATTTATTTGTTTTAGCCACCAATCTGTGGTTTGTACCAGTTACAAAAGGTGATGTCCCACCTGGATGTGCAGCATATGGATTTGTTGTAGATGGAACTCGACTTTTTGTATTTGGTGGGATGGTGGAATATGGGAGATATAGTAATGATTTATATGAATTACAAGTAAGTTTTATTGTTACATGTTTATAAATGAATATAAGTTGAAAATTATTTGTTATTAAATATGTGTAGTTATTTTTAAATACTAAAAATAAAAAAAAATACTGTTAATTTCGATACAGGTGTATTTTCATTTGATAATTTTTAAGGCATCAAGATGGGAATGGAAACGTCACAATCCAAATCCACCACGAAGTGGAAAGCCACCATGTCCAAGACTTGGTCATAGTTTTACTTTGGTGGATGGAAAGGTTTACCTTTTTGCTGGACTTGCAAATGATGGTGAAATTCCAAAACATACATTACCTAGGTGTGTTCATATATTAAATTGTTTTATCTAGTTAGTATACTTTATTTTCTTTGTAGTAGAGGTCAACCTTTATCAATTCCACGTTATTTAAATGATTTGTATATATTGGATATCAAAAGTAGTCCGACAACAGTATCGTGGGATCTTCCACAAACTTTTGGTACTCACCCGCCTCCAAGAGAATCACATACAGCAGTTGCATATACTAAAAAAGATAATTTGTTGATTGTATATGGAGGCATGAGTGGATGTCGACTTGGGGATTTATGGATTCTTAATACAGGTAGTAGGGAAATATAATAAGATATTTTGAAGGAATTAAATGTGAAACTTTTAGGTACACTTTCATGGTATAAACCGATAGTATCTGGTCTAACTCCATTACCTAGATCATTACATACATCGACTTTAATTGGAGATCGCATGTACATCTTTGGAGGTTGGGTGCCACTTGTGAAGGATGAAATAAAAACTTCATTGAATCAAAAGGAATGGCGATGCACCAATACTTTAGCGTGCCTTAATCTAGGTACATACATTTATTACTTTGTGTGTGTATGTATAAATGTTCATGTGTGTGAATGCATATCTACAAATGTACATATATAAATACCCACAGAAACATATATATATACACACATACATCATACACATTTGAACATATTATTACATAGATTCAACATATATATTTATGAATAAATGTATCATGCATACATGCATGTATAATTGTTATTTATGTATATCTATTGTTGAATATTTGTATATATATATATATAAACATACCTATGCACACACAGTATATATACATATAAACGAGTATAAATGTGTTTATTGTTATATTAATTTATGTATGTGTTTCTTATTCTTATTAGAAAAAATGGAATGGGAGGAAGTAGATGTTGATACGGCAGAAGATAATGTTCCTCGAGCTAGAGCTGGACACTGTGCTGTGGGTATCCATTCGCGTCTTTACATCTGGTCTGGGAGGGATGGCTATCGTAAAACATGGAATAATCAGGTAGTAAGTTTCAAACCGGTGGGATGGCGACTGTCGTACAGTAAGAGCGTTTATAGAAAATGTGTATTATTTTGATATTAAGATTGTTACTAAAGTATATGATGGTCTCCCTTTATTACGTTGTTTTTTTAAAGAAATTTTTATAAAAAAAAGTTTAAAAAAGAAACAATTTTAAGAATTTTTTTAATTAATTTTTTTTTAATAAGTTGATTTTGTTACGACGGTGAAATTTTAAAATTGATATGTGATTTTACTACAAAAATTTTTTTTAGGTTTGCTGTAAGGATCTTTGGTTTCTTGAAGTTGAACCACCAGCTGCACCTGGGAAGGTTACTCTTGTGAAAGCTTTAGTAGATAGCTTAGAAGTCAATTGGACTGCTCCTCCACAAGCAACAACTTTCATTTTACAAGTATGATAAAATTTGTTTAACTAATTTAAGTTTGAGATATGCACATTATCATTTTATATTTTAAAGAATTTAAATTTGTTATTACACTTGTTTTTAATTTTTAGATACAAAAATATGATCTTCCAAATAATACAGCAAAAATAACTAAAATTGCAGAAAAACAACAGAGTTCTGTTAAAGCAGCTGTTTTATCTAAAATAGATAGTCCATTAACATCAGAGAAGTCATTTCAGCCTGGGCCTGGAGTTACAACTCCTTCACAGTCTTTGGTGTCAACACAATGTCAGTGTAAATTGTGGTTAAATTTTCCTGTTTTTAACATTTAATTGTGAAACTATATTAGATATTAAGATTCATAAGTAAATTACCCACATACATATACATTTGTATATAAATATGTGTGTATATATATGTATATACATACGTATGTATCTATTGGTGTTAGTATATGTGTATTTATTACATAGGTAATTGCAATGTGTATGTATCTATATATATATATATATATATTACATACATACCTACAAATATGGGTAAATGCATATATATATACACACACACACGCACAATGCGAAAGGAAGGTAGATATGCATTTGTACTCAAATTAACTAAATTATTTTCAACAGCATTTTCACAGTCGAGTCATGATACTGGATTTGTAAATACATTGTCATCATCTTCCCCAGTACAGACTGATGCTGGAACAAAAATGTTGAAAGTAACATCTATAGCTGGTTATAATACACCGAGAACAGCAACAGTTATGAATTCCTCACAGACTGGAGTAACAGGTCCTGGAACAGCATTCAAGTTTCGTCCTCCAGCAGGGCAATTCATTAATTTATCTGATCTTGTTGTGTGTAATCCTAACCAGCAGTCTCGTGAGTTATCCTGATTATCCATAGTGTAGTTCAAATGATGCCCATATAATATTAAATTTGATTATTTTAGGCACAACTGTTCGTATACGCCACCCAGATGGTGTGCCAGTATTGCGTGCATCAAATCCTGCTCAGTCAGTGGTTACGGGTGCTACAGCAAGTTCATTAACTGTTGCTGGAGCAAAACAAACTCCAGTGAAACCAAATGTGGGATCGACGGATTTACCTGCAACAGTGAGTGCTCCACCTCCTACTGTTATTAATCCTGCTGCAAGTCAGATAGTGACTCTTGTTAAAACAAGTCAAGGCCTTCAAGTTGCTAATGTAAGTTATAAAGCAGTAGTTATAAAAGTAGTTGTAAACTTGTAGTTATTATAAAATTTTAATTATAGATGCCAAAAGTTAATTATGTTCAAAAGGCTCATCCAATACAAGGTAAAACAGTTTCGATTCAAGGACCTATTCAAACAAAAACTATACAGTTGCAGGGAAATAAAACTGTGTCAATCCAAGGAAAGACTGTACCTGTCCAAGGAAAAACAGTTTCAATTCAAGGGGGTTTGCAAACTCAAACCACAGGTAGTCCAACTGTTGTAAAGTTAATCACTGGAGGTAATTTTCTTTATTTTATGTATTCTGACAATTTTTTCACATTAATTTTACAAAATAGGTAATAAAATGTTGACAAATGTTAAAACGCTGCCAGCAAATATGGTTCAGATGTCCCCATCGGCCTCTTTACCCGGTAAAATTGTAATATCCAAAGCAGCAGGAGGTAATGTAGCTTTGCAGAGTCGTGCAGGAACACAGCAGTTAATTGTTGTTACGACAGGAACTTCTCTTAGACCTGTACAAACAATTACAACTTCTGCAGGCACTGGTAGAGAATTGTTATTTAATTTTGTGTAATATAAAGTTAATTGTAGTAATTTGTATTAGGTGGTAACGTGAGTGTTCTTTCATCCGGAGCTGCTGGCAGCCCACTTAAAATGATAGTTGTATCTTCAGCTGCTTTGCAACAAAGTGTCAGTGGAAAACCAATTACTATAACTGTACCTGGTCATGGTGGAGGAACAAAAACAGTAACACTTCAGAAACCACAAGGACAGCAGATATTAAACACTGGTCAAATTTTAACAATGCCTTCAAATCAAATAATCACGGGAAGTCGGGTTAGTATCATAAATAATTGAATAAATAAGAACAAAGTTGAAGAGAAATGTATTCATAAATTTAAATTTTGTTAAAAGTTATTGAATTGTATTAACGAAAATTTGTAAAAGTGATATTTATTTATAAATTGTAAATAAAATAATTTTATTATTAGAAGCAAGTTGTTATTGGTGGCAAGCCTGTAACTGTGATGGGGCAAAAAACCGTTACTTTACTTGGAAATCAGTCACAAGGTATAGGTAAATTGATATGTCTTCCTACAAGCTCATCAATTACAACGTCAACAAATACAATGGCATCCTTAACAGTATCAGCAGGGACAGCATCTACAGAAACGCCAAAATTTATGATTGTAAGACCAAAGATGCGAAGTGATGCTACTTTAGGTAAGCATTCTTTAATGGAAACTTTTATGTTTTGCTATGAACAATTATTTTTTTAGTGTCTGCTTCAACGTCATATGACGGACCGGCTACTACAGATGCGGCATTGGCAGCTCTTGCAGCAGAAGCAGGTTTGATTATAGATCCTTCTGAAAAGGCAGATGGTAATGATGATATATCATCATGTGAGTTGCCATTTGATACAGATAGAATGGATGATGAAGTTAAGAGAAGTTCAAAACCTGCAACTGGTTTAAAAGGTGGTACACCGACATATGTTAAATTAGGACTGAAAGGTGGTGGCCCAAGGAAACGAGTTTGGCGCTCATTCGGGCTTGTTGGAGGAGGACCACCTAGGGAAGATGGTGTTGATAATGAAGATGAACGTATTTGTACATCTGCAATTGAAACATCTCTCAACACAGGTAAATCATCTGAATTAATGTTATTTATTTCAGTATGTTATTAAGTGAAGATTCATAATGAAAATTTAAAATTCATGTAGATTTTCTTTGAATATTAAGTTTTTTCTTTAATGTATATGTTATTTAAATGTAATAATAGAATTTTGTTCTGAAAATCTGAATTAAATGTAAAGTTGTTCACTTATGATTAGAATTTGTTCTTACATTTTCATTATAGGTTAGTTAGTTGAAATTTAGAATGATTTATCATAAGTGCTATATTAAATGTAAAAGTTAAGAAATAACTTTGTTGAGAGTCGTTTGTTGTTTTAAAAGCAACCCATACATTTATCTTCTTTTGATGTGTTTTTCGTAGGCATTTTCTTTCCAAAAAGAGTAATTATAAATAGTTTTATTATTAGTTTAAAATTATCATAATTTTGTTAAACTCGAGTTAGAGATTATTGTATAATTTAGAATTTAGTAAATGTTTCAAATATAATTGTTTCGTATATTAACTTTTTACCAATTCATTTTTGGTCAGCCTTTTAATTTATTATGTTACTTGTACCTGTGATTATGTAGATGAAAAATTTGTTTGGAAGATGTCTATGTTTTGTCAGAAGATATACTGAACTGCTAAATAGATATGTAGAATATAATATTAATGGAAAAATAATTGCTTTTGTCTTATGTTAATATATTTATATTAAGTAATTTTAATTATTGTTGTGACGTAGGTACAAATACAGAAACTGCATCCGAATCTGGTGCAATGGAAGATGGAGAAACTCCTTGTAAAAGAGTTTGTGTTGAAGAAATAAGCGATACTAATACTCGAAGATCTTCTGGTGAAAATGAAATTAATAGAGAAAATGTTTCAAGTGATTTAGATTATAATGCATTTTCAGATATTATTCCAGCTTCAGAATCAAATTCAGATGTAATACGTAATGAGGCTATAGATGAACCAGTGTCTCATTCAGAAGGTCTGTCTTTTTCAGATGAAACTGCCACTTTACCATTATCGTTAAACACAGGCACACTATCTGAAGAGCGACTTAACACTTCAGTAGATACTGTTGAATCTATTGCTTTATCAAGAAATAATTTGCACGGTGAAAAATTTTCATCATCGTGTGAACATGGTATTTCATCAAACAGTGAATCAGTTCGTACAGTAACAGATGCATCGTTTATAAATTCAACTCAATCTTTTACACGTGATAAAACAGTAGATGATAATCAAACATTAACATTTGTTGATTCGGGTCCAGAACGAACTGAAGATAATTTCCTTGATGGAACTGATGACAGAGCAACGTGTCCTGATTCACCACAAATAGCTATTGATCCAAATAATGTAGATTCACGGTTTGTTGACACTGATTCACAGATTGGAGAAATGGATGTAATGATGAGAACAAATGATGAAAAAAAAAGTGAATTGAAAAACCCTGAAGAATTGCTTCAAAGGAGAGATGTTTCTGTTAGTCATGTTTCAGATGATGAATCGAAAGCATGTTCTGCAGAAGGAAGAGAACAGATTACATCCAATGATAAGCTTGTTTCACAACAGCTTTCTTCACTAAATGACCGAATTTCATCTGATTCAGTTCAGTCAGAAAAGCAGTCAGATTTTGTATCTGATTCAAGATCAAATCCAAATAGAGAAAAAGAAGTGAAAGATTCTGTAGTAGGGGTTTCAACTACTTCTGCTTCAGAGTCAAGTGGGCTCGTTACGCTTGCAAGTGCTGCTGCTAATCGTGTAGAACCAAGGCAAGTCCGTTCTCGACATTCCGAATCTACATTATTAACTTCAAATGAAAAAAAAGATTCCGCTTGGCGAACAGTTGGTATCATAACTGGTACATCGTGTGAAGTTCGCTTTTATTATGATCGCGATGATATTCGTGGTATCACTACATCAAATTTACCGTTGTTTGATGATTGTGAAAAAATTCCATTAGAAGTCGGAACAGCTTATAAATTTAGAGTGGCAGCAGTAAATTCCGTTGGTGTTGGTCCTTGGTCAGAGGTGAGAAAAAAATGTATAAAATTTTCAGTTTTTATGTGTTAACATACTAGTTTCATATGTACATACACATGAATTCATGTGAATGGTATATATACAATACATTTAATAAGAGTTGGTACTGTTGGAGATTGTCTTAAATATTTTTCATATAAAATTTCTGTTTTTTTCATAATTGTTTTGTATGGGATGTATTAATTAAAAAATATGTTCATTTACTACTTGTTTACTTGTAATACTGCTGTAAATATTAAAGTTTGTTTCAGAAGATAGTAGAATATAT
>CM068324.1:12398267-12405767 GCA_034766995.1 Acanthacorydalis orientalis | reverse complement strand
TGTGTTATGGAAGTAGTTATTTAGTGCTTTTATCGATAATTGTTTAATGTAAAAGCCTTTTTTGAGATAAAAAAGGCCTTTTTGTTGATAAATTGCAGTTTGTACCATCTGTCAGTGAGACACTTTTTTTACATTTTTTTCATATTATTTATTGAAAAAGTGCAGTTCCCCCGTCTTTTAATCACGTTTCACATTGTAATTAATCATTTAGCAAGAAATTTGAATTTTTAAAGTGCGTTTCCACAAAAGACCTCTTTCTGAACCATTACCCATAATTTGATTTATAATGGATTTTACAATATTTTGTTTATTATTGTTGTTTTATCGGAAAAATTTCAAAACTTATGTATAATGTGTGTTAACCAAAAAGAATAAACGTCTTTATGTGTAACAGTCATATGTTCAAGTGACAGAAGTTTTTGTAAAAAGGCAAAATGTTTGTGTCGCCTTCGAAAATGATATTTAATTGGAAAATAACAACAAATATTCCGTACATTTGTACAAATGTGTTATTTTATAATATTTATTTTTGGACTATTATGCTAGTATTATGTTCAACACTCGTGTTTTTTTCATTAAAAAATTATACAATTCATAGCACAAGAAGTAGGAAATTAAGTGTGTTAAGTTCATTGCCAGATGAAAATTTTCTTAGTGTAAGAAATGATGATATAGTTCTTACCGATTGGGCATACTCAGAAAAGCTGACAAAAGAACGAAATGCTTATGAAGAAGCTTTAGCAGCTTTTGCTTCAGCTGAAACAATGTTTGAGCATGGCAGAAATTTGAAAGCATCAAAATTAGTGCGTCATGCATATTCTCTTGCTCCTGAACATCCAGATGTGCTTAACATGTATGGAATGTACTTAGTTCGATATGGCGATTCATTGTTGACAGCAGATGATGCATTTGCAAAAGTAAGCCTATTTAAATTCACTTGTTTCTAATATTATAATTCTTAATCAAATAACTAAAAACTTTGGTCCTAAGAAAAAAATTGAAGTTAATATTTTGTAATAAGTTTTGTTTTATAGGCCTTATCAGTTTCTCCACGTCATCGAGGAGCTCTTGCAAATAGACGTAAACTTGCTCCTCTTGTTGAAAAAATTGATACAGCTATGCTTTTGTCTATAGATGAAAAGAGAGACCGATTGGCTGATACACCAGCAAATGATATGACTTTGATACGAGCGAAAAAAGAAGCCTATTATCTTAATATTTATCATACAGTAATATAACACATATGCAAAACAATAACAGAACTGTAAATTGTATCGTTTATAATTGTAGGTTGGGTTGGAAGGTAATACAATGACATTACACGAAGCTCGATATGTTGTTGAAACAAAAATGGCAGTTGAAGGTCATTCAGTTAACGAACATAATGAGATATTAGGTTTAGATGCTGCAATGAAATTTATCAATACAACTTTAATTCACAAAATGGGACAAATGACTCTTGCAGATATTTTAAACTTACATAAACATGTAATGGGTTCAGTGGATCCACATAGTAGTGGAAAGTTACGCCTAACAAGGGTATTAGAAATTAATTAAATGAATAATAATTTAAATTAATATACAATTACCATTGATAAATTAACTAAATACAATAACATAAGTGTTGCTCATTTTTTAGGTTTTTATTAGTGGTCATGTACCACCAGGACCAGCAGTACTTCCTGAGGAAATGAATCGGTTTATTAAATGGTTAAATTCTAAAGCAGCACTTGATTTACACCCAGTCAAGTGAGCAATAATTTTGTATATATATATATGTATATATATATATATAATATAATAATTTACACAATTTTAGATATGCAGCTTTAGCTCATTATAAGTTAGTACATATTCACCCTTTTGTTGATGGTAATGGTAGAACAAGTCGTTTACTCATGAATATAATTTTGATGCAAGCTGGTTTTCCACCAGTAATAGTTTCAAAAGCATATCGGTAAAAATAAAATGAGTAAATTTTTAAAAAATATAGTGCTTTTATTTACAATTTTACAAAATAATGCTTTCTTTTATGTATACAGAAAGGAGTACTATATGACACTGAAAGAAGCAAATCATGGAAATGTGCGACCTTTCATTCGATTTATTGTTCGATGTACAGAACGAACTTTAGACTTTTATATTGCTATGACACGAAATCCAGGAATAGAGCATAAAGAAATTGTTTTAAAAATTGTGGATGCTGATTCAGCAACAGTAGCTGATGAAGAATATTCTAAAGCCGTTATTTTATCTGGAGAGAATCAGTCAGAAGATAACTCGGAAAAATCTAAAATACTTAAAATTGATAATAAAGATTTAAAAAATGAAGTTGCTATATCAACTGAAGGATCACTTTGTTCAGCAAAAAATGATCAAAATATTCGATCTGAACAAAGTAACAATGATCGAAATAATAAAGTGTTTACAGAATTGTAGAGATAATAGAAATATTTAATTGAATTCTAAGTATTTTATATATGACTATATATATATGTGTGTGTATATATATATATATATATATATATGTATATATATATATATATATGTATATATATATGTATATGTGTGTGTGTATATATGTATATGTGTATATATATATATATACATATATATATATATATATATATTGTCTGCTGATTTGAGTTTGTAATTTAGATAATTGTTACAAAAGAATTTAATTTCTTATAAAATATTTAATTTATAAAACTGATTTTGTGATATTAAGTAATGTAAGTAACTAAGTTGTGCAATTTCTAAATCAGTCAAGTGCAACATTTTTTTACTGTCATTCTTACAACAGTAAAATTGGAAACATTACATGATCATAATGTAATAATAAAAGATATATAATAAAATAATGTATAGCTATTGATAATACATTACTGGAAGAGTTGCTTACTTATGTATACAAATCTGTAAGTTATGTTTTTCTCTACAGCAAAATAATTTCAAATTATTTTCATTGCAATGTCGTATTTTTAACCTACTACATACCATTATAAAATAATAGAAAGGTTGTAATTTGTGTATCAGTGGGGTAAGTTACTTTAAAATCAATGTTATATTTATTTCATTCAAATAATAAAAATATTTATATAATTACAAAATTATATTTCATATTTCTTATATAACATTAGAATAAAGTATTAATCATATCTAATTATTGTAGTACAAGATATGTACGTTGATTCAAAAATATTTATTCAAGTAGTGTTCGAGCAGATACAATGTATTTTTGATTTAACAAAAAAAAATGAAAGGTACGTATCAATGAGAATAAAAATAGACAAAAACGTTTTTATTGGTCATTTAATTTCTTTATAACAGCAAACAAAAAATGATAAAATATAAATTCATGTAGTACACATGGTAATAGGTTCAAGAAACACAATGTAGCCAATGTTATACACATTTAATATTAAAATTAAATTCTTTGTTTCTTTTCAATACATATTGTCAAATATTAATAAAAAACTGTTGACACCATAGACAGTAATCTATTTGATAATTATAATGAATAAGCACATATTTACGAAGCTCAGTTCGAGAAACATTAACCTTTATAATGTGCAAATATTTTTTTAAGTAAAACATTTTTAAGTATAACAACTTCAACATCAAATAATAAAATACTTTTAAGCATATGTTTGGATTAATAACATGAAATGAATATTCATTTTATTTCTCAGTTAATATAGTGTATTTAAAATACTTAATTGCATTCCTCTGTATACAGTTTATGATATTTAAAAATGCCTTATAACTATAATAAATTTTTCTTTTTACTTTTTTATAAATAACACAATAATAAAATATACTGATACATTATATATATATATACATACATATATATATACATACATACATACACACACACATGTATATGTCATTTTCTTTGTGTATTTTTCAATCCATAAAGAGAACTTATAAAAATGCCCTTATTAAGAATATCTGTATATTGATTATGAATCAATAGCATACATTGCAGTAAGCTTTACCATATCAACATAATTTTTTATGAATAATTTAATAAAATAATCATCTCATTTGGGAAAAAATATATACAAGTAACTCTCATATAACATGGGAGTTCGGTTGATTATACATGTCTATGTGCCCTGTTCTAGGAAACTGCAGACCATGTTATGCAAGGATTGCTACAATTTGTGAACTGTGCTATATCAGAACCATGTTGTATGAGGGTTACCTGTACCGTATAAAAATTATCAAAAAAATCATAGTATCCACAGCCTACTATAATCAATAAGTACATTTAATTTATACTATTCAATAAATATACAAAATAAAATTTATATAAAAATATCTGCATCAAAAGCATTTCGTTTATATTTATGTGCAATTACATGTTTTATATATATAATCACACTTTTTTAAAAATTATAATTACTATGCTTAACTTTTTAATACCTGTCTTCTCGTTTCATTTTTTGACTCATTTTTTCTTCATCAACTAATCTAGATCGAAATTCAGAGACAAGGTCTCGAGCATGTGTCAAAACTGCTATTTGATGATCTAATAATGTTTCCCAACGTTGTGAATACACTAAAAAAAAAAGAAATATAAGTAAAAAATTAACAATGTTTTTCAAAATTCATAAACATACTATCTTGATCATAATCAACATCTTTGGTTAATTCATATAAATCAGATGCACGTAAATGAGATTCTTCCATAGATTCAATTGTTGTTTTGTGGTTTTCTAACACTTCATCTTCTGCACTTTGTAGTTGAGAAATAGTTTCATGAAAGATATATAAGTCAGCAGACATATCTCCTTCCTAAATAATAAATTATGGAATAAATAAAATTTTAATCTTTTGTAGTCAAATACATATTTTTAAAACGAAAGAATTAAATTATAAAATACACTACATATGTTTGAACTAATTATGTATACATTATTATAAATTCACTGATTTTCTTTAACGTACATTTAATGAACGAAGTCGACCAAGATCAGAATCATCAGTATTAGCTGGTAAATCATCAGTAATTCGTCGTTCAACATTCAGTTCAGAATCAGAAGTTGTAGCTGCTACAGCTAATTCCTTAACACGATCTGCATAGCGAAGTGTGTTAAGTGTATTTTCACAAGAGCTCATTCCAGGAGAAACCATTGCAATCATACATGTACGACTGTCATCACCCACAAATGAATCTTTTAATACTTGTGTTAGTTTACTAACACGGAATGGGAGATGTGTTACACCTTTTTTCCCAAGAGCCCGAACACATTCTTTCAATGCTAACAATGATTTATTGATTTCAGCACCTTCCATACCTGACAATTAATTAAAATCTGTAAATTTTAGAAATTCTAGAATATTTTTTTCAGTTCAAAATATATGAAAAATGATAAGAATATTTATAAAATACAACAAATTTATTATTGACAAATATCAACAATTCAACTAGTTTTTGTTACTTTTTAAGAATGTGAATTTAATATTAAATTATTTACAATAAACTTTTATTCTATTTTTTATCAAACTTTAGATATTTTCTTATATAGTATTTATGTTCCATGCTGTATAAATTTAACAATTTAAATCAACCGTTTCTTTTTTACAGAGAAGAAAAAAAGGAAATAATCAAGTGATCATGCTACCTTTTTTTCTTTGTATAGAATACATACAAGCTTGAGTGATAAAATACTCAAAATATTTTTGTTTTTTTATGCATTTTTTTATAAAAAAATATTTACGTGTCTGACGATCTGCTGATGATGTATCAGCACCACGTTCATTCCCAGCTAAATCAATCAATGAAAATTTTCCATGTATCCGACGTCGCCCATGAGTCCTTAATATAATTTGGAAAATTGCATGAGATCGTGATGAATTTGAATTAGCTGATGTTTGACCTGACGTTCTTGCTGCATTTCCATGTTTAATTAATTTAAGAACTTGTTCACAAGCATCCACAGGTTTCTCTGTTAAACCAACAATCTGAGTTCTTCCTTTGCCATCTTCAAGTACACGAAGTTTTGCTTTATCAGCAAGTAAATCAAACACTTTTCCTGAATATATTTCAAAAAAGCTGGCAGAAACAGATAAGTCAGTGTGTCCTGGATCACTAAGTCGACGAAAAACATCTCGAGTAACCATTGCATATATACCATCACGACAGTCTCCACCACCATCTGAACCACCCATTGTATGAGTTTTACCAGAACCTGTTTGACCATATGCAAAACATGTAGCCATTCCACCATCAAAAATTGTAGAAACAAGAGGGCGAGCTGTATATCTATTAAAAAGAAATACAGCACAAGTTAGATTTAATTATATATATATACAAACACATTGTGTGCATGCATGTATACGCGTGTATGTGTGTGTATATATATATATATAAAACTAACCTATAAACTACATCATTATCACAATTTTCATCAAATACATAATCAAATCGAAACTGTTGATTTTCTAAGTACTTGGTCAAATCAACTTTATTTTTTGGTTCATGTACAATAATTGTATCTTTCGCTGGTACACCTATTACGTCAATTTCTTTACGAGAAATTTCACGTCGATTTAGAGGCCTTTTACGAACACAGACTGTAATTTGATGTTCATCGACAGGTTCAATTCCACGCAATGGACGACATTCAACACTTGCTTGATATTCACTGTTTTACAAAATGCATATATATATATATATATATATATAAATTTAAGTTAATTATATTTAAATCATTTATATATATTCTTAATAACCGTATCATTGATGAAAACTCCCAATTTGGATTTCCAGGATCTTGATTCATAAGTGCTTCTTTCTCAGCTTTTTCTTCAGCTTGTCTTAATCGACGTTCTTCACGTTTTTTTTTTAAGCGTTCAACTTCTTTCACTACATTACTACGTCTTGGAGCACCGCGCCCAGAATAATTGTCAGACTTAACATTTGAGTTTGAACTAGGTGTAGCAGTTGTGGTTGGAGTCTGTGGGCGAATACTAGTCTGTAATAAATTCAAAGATTATTTTTATTTTTTTAATAAAAATTGAAATATTAGTAATACTTTTATAACTAAAAATACCTGTTGGGTTTGAAGCTTACTATGAAGAGTCGGTGAATTTTGCTGAATATCTCGACTTACATTGTTCTGATTTTTTTTTAATTTATAACCTGTTGAAATCACTGAAAATGATAAAATATATTAAAATAATTTATAAGAAAAAAACACTTGTGATATATACAAATATACGTATATACAATACATTCTCGTAATATACATCAACTGCTGAAAGAAAATGCAAACTGAAAATAAGACAAAAGAAATTTCTACAACTTATGTGTTCTTATACGATAAAAAAAATTAAATTCAAGTCATGAAGTAGAAATACAAGTTGTGCCACATTTATATATACAAAAAACTGTGCACTGAATTTAAACAATTAAAAAAACCTAAAAAAAATTATACATTGTGACTGAAACCATGCGTAGGGTGAATAACCAGTGACATACCTTTACCT
>CM068324.1:12230767-12393267 GCA_034766995.1 Acanthacorydalis orientalis | reverse complement strand
TATGAATATTGTAAATTGAATTTTTCTTTGCAATATATAGTAGTGAACAAATTAACATTCAAGTTGTTTCAATACACTTAAAATCTAGCATGACACTTGTGCATTTAAGATCAAATAGCAAAATGTACACTAATAAATTAAGAAATTAACTTACGTTGAATGTAAATACTAAAATATACACTGTTTTATAAGTATATATTTTTTATTTTTGAAATTTCTTTTCTATTGGATTTTTTATCAATGCACTTCTATGCTATCCAACTACTCTTGAAATGTAAGGATATATATATATATATACACACACACACACACATTTCAATTTTAGAAATCGTATATCAATTTTTTAATTTTTTTATACCTACAATAGATGTGAACTATTAATTTTAAAAATAAATGTGTCTATAGACAATCGCTGATATAAATATGTACAAATCACACTCTTAGATTTTATATTTTTAAAATAATTTAACACATTTACTTATTCCTTTTTAGTTTCATTCATAAGAATTTTTTCAAAAACATTTCAGTAAAACAATATGTAGTATGTATCCTAGTTTATTTTTTCTTAAAAGAACAGTATTAGAGGTATTTTATAAGCAATTAAAATTCATTTATGTACAATTTTTAATTAAAGTATTAATTATAGTTTAGTTAATTTTCACGTACTTTCTTACAAAATATAATACAGTTCAAAAGTATTGTGAAACAATGTTGTCACATATAAGTTTTCCTTCAATTGACATTTTAAAGAAATAAATGTCATTATTTGTAGATTTTGTATATATATATATATATAAATAAGGAATTAAATTTTTTTATCAAACTGAATTGAAATAAATTTTAATATTGTCAAATATATATATAAAAAAACAATTTATTTTTTTATCGGTTTTCATACCTTAAATAAATATTCAGTTATGCTAAAACAATATTCAATTTTATTTGTAGTTTATTTTAAAATGTTTTCATATAATCAAATACAAAATAAAATTATTATAAACAAAATATTAATTCGTAAATTATAATTATTGTATCACAGGTAACATCTTATAAATGAAGTGTAAAAATGTTACAACGTGAAAAGAATTTAATAATTAATGAAGAATTTTTATTATTGTTACCACCACCAGTATGCAAAAATAATATTTGTCAGTAAATAAAATCATAATAACATATGTATATATTTTCTTTACTATATATACATAAAAACATTTATGTTTGTCCTAATTCAGTAATAATTCACACCACTTTTATGAATACTGAATATTTTTAAAATTTCTGATTAATTTTGTAACTTTTAATAATTTATACATACATATATATATATATATATATATATATATATATATATATATATATATATATATATTAAAAATTAACTGACACATAATAAAATACAATATTTTCTTTATATGAACTTAATTTACTATTATATATGTGGCTATATAGTATAATTCTAATTTGGAATAGAACACATTTACTTATTTTTCTTATATTGTTGTTTAATATACTCATTGTAAAATTTAAGCAACAATAAATACTCAAAAATGTAATAAAATGCATATTATAAATTTTTAAAGCATTTAGTAAATAATATTTCAAATTCAGGCAATAGTATTAATTTTGTCAAAAAAGTACTTCAAATACATTTTAACAATTAGTTCAAGAAGTATACATCTAAACTGAAAATTAAATTTTAATATTTACTTCATCATTCAGTATACAGACACTCCCTGACTTACGTAGATTCCATATACTTAGACTCGTACTTACGTACTCTGGTAAATTAAATTTTGGTTTAAAATTCATCACAAACATTTAATGAACATTTACTTATCATAAACATTGAATCAATAGATACAAACTTTCTGTATGTGAAGCTGATTTTACTTTAAAGGGAAATGGTACATCAAAGTAAAATCAGCTTCATGTATGTACACCAAACTTTTATTTTTTGTGCAACACTTGCGTATGTCAATGTTTACTCTTAAACATAACTTTATTGTTTAGTACATATAATACTAGTGTAAAGTACGATCCGACATACGTATGTTTTGACTTACGTGACATTCTGTGGAATGATCCACCTATGTGTCAGGGAGTGTCTGTATTTTAAATTTAAATATTTAATTACATAAGATTCAGAAATGCTATTAAAATACTATAATTAATGTAAAAAAAAACAAAATTCAATCAAAAATAGTAATTTACATATATATATAATTTATAAATAATGTTCAGGCACACATTGAAATTAATTGTTTCTAATTATATTTTACTATTTATTTACAAATATATTAAGAACACACATAATACCTTATACATATTTAATTTTTTCATTATTAACTTAGAACACTAATATGTAACAATTAACAGTTTATAACAATAATCATCATTATGCTGCCTAAATAACAGTTTTATTTTCAGTCAATATTTTTAATAAAATAGTATTTATTTGTATTCTAAAGTTATGTATGAATGTCAGTGAGTAAAAGTTACTAGTTAATAGCAATCATAATTGTATATTATTATAATTTTATCAAAACTTTAAAATTATACTTTACACATTTTAAGTTTTTCAGTGGTGAAAATATGCTATGAATAGTTAAGTCTAAGTTATATTTTTTGAATTTTGAACATACTTTATTCCTGTATGAAATTTGACAAAATCATTGTTTTTAGTTATACTATGTATCCCAGCAATGTCATCTTATAACTGAATACAATAAAAAGATAAATTATTTAAAATCAAAATAAATATGTGCTTTTCGATTTATAATATTGCATTATTGACATTAGTGTTAAAGTTAAAACAATACACTAGTTATATTGAAAGTTATTTAATATGGATTTAAAAAAAATATGCTCATTAGAAAAATACATAATAAATTTATACCAAATATATATACAAACAATCCTTTTTATAGCTGTGCAATGCAAATAATATCGATTATTGGAATTGTTCATCAAAAATAGAATTCTAAACTATATCTATTATAATATTGACTTGGAAACAAGAATGTTTACTTTGCATATACCAGTCCATTTCTGTTACTATATTATATATTTGTTAGGAATTCTTAAATGAATTGAAATTTAATTATAAATATACCAAGAGTGATGGCAATTTACATTAACAGAACATTAAGAATTATGTATATATATATTTAATGAAAAAGAATATTTTTAAATGTTATTGACAAATTCAATTACTCCACTTCTCATTACTATTCTAAACCATGCATATACGCATACATAAATAAACATATATACTATGTATAAAATTATGTGCCTTAGATGTTTGAGAATTAAAAAAATAAATATATAAGTATATGCTTCTTAAGAATATTTTAAAATATAATGACTCAACACTTAATTATACAACTAAAAATACAGGTACTATGGTATATTTTAAGTATGTTGAAGAAAACATGGCAACTTGTTTAGAACTTTATATAATGAATATACTGTAAATTAGTTTAGATATTTTTATATATATATATATGAATGATTAAATGGATATTTTTATAAATATATTTTCTAATTATGTATTTTGATTATTATTTTGAACAGAAAATAAACATTAAAAGTATTTGACTTAATAAATATCCATTTCACAAGATTACAATTTGTCATTTTTTTTCCTGTACAAATTTAATATGTTATATACAGATTTTACTGGATGAAATATAAAAACAATTAACATTTATTTTAAAAGAAAAAGCAATGTCAATTGAACAAATCTCAAAGAGAGGAAAGAATTTTTAACGAAAATTTAAATTTCATTATTCATATAAACAGCGTTATTGAATTTAATAATTATTATACACATTACATCACTGAACTTCATTATTTAGACAACATAATTTAGAAAGTAAAGAATACAATAAATTTTATAAATAACTTCATTTAAAAAATAATTGAAGGCACTTTCTTTTTGAACTATATTATTAACACAAAACACGTAATAAAATATTTTCTAAAATCTTTCCTTTCTTATTCTGTATAGAAATATTTATTCATAATATTTAACAAAACAGCACATACATATATTTCACATACATATTAGTTTTAATTTTGAACATTTAATATAATGAATAGTCTTCCCATGTGTTTTATATCATTCTTCATAATACGCTGTTGTTAACAGTTGAATTAAGTTAGAAATTTATTGCTACAATCAGATTACTTATTTTTATAACACACAAAAAGACCTTTGTTCAAAATTGTGAGTAAATTAGTTATTAACTAATTAATTTTCTGAAAATAAATAATAAATATATTTTAATATCTATAACAATAATTGTATTATACAGATAATACAACAAGTATTTTATTGAATTAAAGCTTCACAATGATGTGCACGTGTATGTATTATATATATATATATATATAATACATACACGCAAACACAAATACACAGAACTAATATTTTTTCTATTCATTTTTTCAATAAATGATTTATAGAGATATTAACTTAAGGATTATAGCAGTATATGAATAAATATTTTTAATAGATAAAAGTAAAAATCAATAGTTGCTATTGTTATTACTTTTATATACTGTAGTACAAATAATTGAAAGCTACATATTTTAATTTTATTTATACAAAAATTATATTGGAAAGTTAACTGAAATAATTATCTCGTTGTTGATAGAGAGGCAAAGGAGTTACTGGAGACAGATCTTCTTCATCAAAACTAATTTGCTGTTCTTGAAGTGGTATGGTAGAAAGAGCTTTTTCTGTGAAAAAAATGCTTCTGTCTAATTCATCAGTCAATATTATAACTATTTTCACGTAAGTTTTATTTTTTTTAAAAAAAATAGTATTTAAATAAAAATAAGTCATTATTTACATGTATATATATATTATTTATATATATATATATATACATATATATATATATATATATATATATATGAAAACACACACTCATGTGTTAAACACTATACTATAATAATTTCTTAATATTAAATAAAAAAAGATTAATAATAAAAACAAATACAAACAAAAAGACAAACCTTAATAAATGATGACTAAATACAGCAACAAAATAAAACTATCATATTCGTTGATTACTGGTTGTACCTGAGAATAAATACTATGTAGCACACTCTATAAGAAACATTAAAAACACAAAAACCAAAAATTAAACACAAATACACACATCACATGTTAACATGTATATAGAGTAATAATGGATAGAGTAAAAATTCCCATTGTTACAAACAAATTTAAATAAAAAAATTGTCACTAATACAGTGTTAATATTAGTATTAATTTACTGAACCTTAATTAAAATTTTTCAACTAATATGCTAAATATTCAAATGAAGCGTTACTCATGATAACCTAGTGTTATTTGGAATAAAGAACAGTACAAAATAATAAGAAATATGTTTCTTACTTTTCTTATTATTATAAAAATGGCATATATATATATATATATATATATATATATATATATATATATATATATATATATATATATATATATACTCCAATAACTTAAGTTGTATAAAGAATTTTTCTATTCTGTTTTTAATTTACTGTACTTTAAATTAATTTTTAATATTTATTAAAATGTTTATCTTTTGTACATAAATATTATATAATTACAATAAAAAGGTATGACTATATACATGTTTACAATAAATTAATAAAAAAAATGATAAAATTATATGAAATCGTTCTGGTAAATACATTTTTCCATGCATTAAAGACATTACTAAAATATACCTGCAACTATTTTACTCATCTCCATAACTTGTTTAGCTAAAATTTGATTGAGTTGAAGTAAATGTTCTCGTTGACGTTTCTCTTCCAGTATACTTGTTTGTTTTATTCCACTACTTGCAGATTTACCTTTATTACTAACATCTAAAATAAAAACAAAAAGAAGATACCAATAAAGGATTTACTTTACTTTCATATTTACCTGTTAATGATGTGGCTGTTAATGGTGCACTATCTGACAGCATTTTTTTTATAGATTCAACTTTTTGTAATCTTTGTTTCTGCTCTTCTGCTGATAACTGTGGTGTTTGTTCTGGTATATAACGTTCAGGTATTATTATTTTATTTGGTGTTCCTAAAACACTATCAATTGTTCCCTCATTGTATTTGAGTTCTTTATGACTGAGTGTTGAACGTACTACATCAGGTGTATTGATTCGAGGTCGCAGAGCTCGTTCCATATCTAAATCATCACGTGCTCTGCCCACATCGATATTCTTCAAAAGAAATTTTATTTAAAATACACAAACACTCTTCTTACATATAGATTATTAATAACTAAATAACCTACTACATATTCAAACATACCATTTTATTGAAACTATTATTTCCTGGGGATGACTGAGTTGAATCTTCAGTAAGAATATTATTATGAGGTGCGGTATAATGTCTTCTTTTTTCTTTTGGAATTGTTCTACGACCTGAATTTTGAATTACAAGAGGTCTATCTGAAATGTTGCCTGAAAATTAATAATTATATATTAATGTTTAAATAGTTAACAATTAACATATCTATTAGACATAAAACATCAACAGCAATTCATTTTAATATTAAAGTTAAAAATAATCATTTTTAATTAAGTATATTATGGTGCACTGTATTAAATTTACTATTAGATATATACTTTCAACATTCACAATCAAAATATCGGTATAATCTATTAATAAATTTTCTGTATAATTATATTATACTATTGCTTTTAAAAAAATTAATGTCTATTACAATGATTTTAAATTTACGATTTATACATAACATTTATTTGTAAAATAGAAATTACATTTACCAGACATTTCAGTGATAATTTGTTGAGCAGCTGCACTTTTAAATATAGGTGAAGGAGCTGGAGATTTAACAGTAGTTACTGCTTTTGAATCTTCATCATAGTTAATAAACATTGAATTTGTTGGTGAAATTTCATTTAGAGTAGATTGAGATGACACTTTACCATCAGTAGAGAAAGAAGGAACTATAGAAGATTCATGACGCACAGTAGTGTCATACTCATTGGAGTTCTGAAAAGTATTTTTAAATAACATACTGTAATTGTATTTTGAATTTTCCTGTATAAGAATATGTATAAAGAATAGAATACACTCACTTAGTTTTTAATAAGAAAAATTATCACTAACCTGTAATAAAGCAAATGAACTTGTGTTATTTGAATTATTCTGTTCAAATGTTTTTAAATTAGATTTAAATTTTTGTCCAATAGAATGTTCATTCTCATGAACTTCTTCATTAAGGGGAGCCCAACGATTTCCAGTACCATAAGACAACATAGAACCATCAGTACTAGAATTATTATTACAAGTAGATGTTATTGGAATACCAATGCAACTAGTTCGTTCACGATCTCTTTGCCTGCGTTCACTTTCACGTTTTACGATTCGCACCTAAAATAAATATATTAAAAAAAAACATAAAAGATTATCAGTTTTATATAAAATAATTACAGTTTTTATTTCTTGTTTTTCGTGAGAATTTGTACTTGGATGTTGTATATCTGATTCACTAGAAATGATTGTTGAAGTGGAATCTTCATTCAAACGTTGTGGAGATTGTTGATGCCGATGATATGCAATTGAGTCATCGGTAAATGGTCGATCAGATAAAGAATTTGGCAAACTTCCACTTGATGAATTTCCAGAATCACATCTATTTACAGTCATATTTATATAACCATGTTCTCTAGTGACTCCAGAATCTAAATCTGTTTCAAGCCATGATGTTTGTGTTTTTTTTTTACCATTTGTTCCTAGTATCAAAATATAAACATACCAAAATGAACAAGAAAAATATTATTTATGATTAAAAAATACCTTGTTCAATTAACTGTGTACCTTCTATTGAAGTCGGTGTTGGTCGATGTATTTGCTGAACTAAAGTATGTGATTTATCAATAAGATGACGTACTTGTGTACTTAATTCTTGTCGCTGCCTTTGAAGATCCCCTACTAATCTTTGTACTCGTCTCAATTCTGCTTCAAGAATGGCACCATTTCCAGTGCCGACACGATCACGTTGTTTTGGTACTGTACGGATAATATTTTTAATTATCCGTATTATTCAAACTCATAGTATTTAAAGAAATATGAAATTAATTAATCATTTATCTTACTTGTATTAGAGTAAAAATTATTATTCTTTTGTTGTCGAGACATTTGAAGTTTTTGTCTAAGAACAATAAGTTCTTGTTCCAATCTTGCATTTCCTGCTACAGTTTCTTCTAGTTTCTGTTAACAAATATAAACTTTTATAAAAATATTTTTCATCTTTAAATAATATCTAATGTTATAAATTATCTATCAATATATACACAGGCAGTTATATGTTAACTACAATATAAAAATTTAGAAGAAAATAATTACCTTTGAATTGTATGCAAGTAATAAATGTACACGACTTAATTCTTGTTCCAAAAGCTGCTGATGTCTTCGTGCCCATTCTAATTCGGCTGGAGGAGTAGAAGGTACTCGCATTACTCCTAATTTCATTCTTAACCCATATAAAGCTTGCTCTAATGATTCTTTATCTTGTCGTAATCCAGCGAGAGTATCAGATTCTCGACGTAAAATTCCATCCAATTCATAAAGTTGTTGAACTTTACTCTGCAAACAAATTTTTTTCATACAACTACATTTTCAATTATTTACAATATTTAAAATATAATGAATTTAAGAGTATGTAACATGTCACTTGTAGTGGTTTATTCATACCATATTAAAGAAAATAGTTACATGTAATTGTGAGTGATCCGGATTAATATGATCCCAATCTCGACGTTCTTCAGCTAAAAGTCTTTTTTCTTGAACATGTTGATTAAATTCAATACGATTACGACTTCGTGCCTCTGACAATCGGTTGGGTTGATTACTCTGTCTGTATAATGAACCGAGTTTTACCATATTGTCCACTAAATTTACTAATGGTTTTCCTTTTTCATACTACAATTATAACATAAAATATCATAGTAAATAATTATATATATATATATATATATATATATATATATATATATATACACACTATTTTTAATAGTACCTGTTTTTCTAAATCCAACAGATGTTGTTTCAGTTGATCTAACCGATGTAAATTTTCAAGCCGTAAGGCAGTATCATTTTCAACTGAATTCTGTAAATAAAATTATAAATAATATTTTGTTAAATGACTGTTATTAACTTATCAAACAGTTATTAATTTATTAATAAAAAAGAAAAAAGTTAAAATATATTTATTCAAAATATTTTTACAAAGTTTTGTTAATAATATTTTACTGAGTAAAGCAGTAGTTTATTAAAAAAAAAGATTTTAAGAATAAGTACAAATACATGCATCACCATTTAGTATTTACATTTGTTAAAAAAAACCAAGCACATGGTACATATTTACAGTTTGTTATGAGAATAAAAATTTAATGAAACACTATTTTTTGGTAATAAACAGAAATTCATAAACAGACAAAAACTCAAAACACCCCGAAAAATCTAAAAAAATTATGTTGGAATGGTTAAACATCTCAAATAGAATCCAAAAGATTGACTGTCATCAATAAATAATATTATATTGCTGATTTTTTTTAATATTAGTAAAAGTGTTTAGTATCTAAAAGCAATTCTAAATGACTTTATTAATTAATTTTAAAATTGTCTGATTGCATGCATATTAAAGAAAAAATTTTAAAAAATCCGATGCCGAAGTCAGACCTGTAACATATAGATTTCTGAATAACACGCTTCAATAGCTTGATATAAGTTGACACTTTGTCGTCGTAACTGAATCAATAAAAGAACAAGTTCTTCATGTGTTCGGCCTAATAATTCACCAGCAGACAATTTTAAACCACTTGTAGCGATCTCATCATTAGACATCTATGATATAATAATACTTGTTGTTAACGTTGTTGTTTAATTTCTTATTTTATAAACCTTTGCGTATCAAAATAAAAGACAAAACTGATATTCAGACAGCATTAATTTGAGATGTTTTAGAAAAATATCTATAATCTTATGGATTATTTTACATTTTAATATATAATAGATATTTTATTTACAAAATTTTAACTTTATTACTATGAATAATTAATAAATATGTAGACAATGTCATTTGCCATTCTTTTATCATTATATATGGTTTACAGATATTATTTTTTGTAAACAGTTAGATGATAAATTAAATTGAAGACAGAGAATGTACATTTTTATTTCTATATAAACAATAGTATGTATTATTTACTTCATATTACACATTAAACAATTATAACTTTTTAATATAAACCATATACATACAATTTTGAATATTTCAATACTAAACACAATTATTTCCATGATTTAAAATTTTTATTAAGAAATTAAAAACAATAAAATATTTTGCACACTATATAAAAATGTACTCACTCTGCAACTTCCTGGATATATCATTCTTTCTTCATTACTCACAACACTAAGATCTCCTCGTTGGCTACTCACAGAATAATTCATTTGAGGACTTGATGACCTAATAAAATTCAAAGCAAAATCTTAATATGTATATACACAGTTAAAGTAAATCTAGACATGAATTTTCAAACTTTTCAATTATTTTCCAATGTGTGCATATGCATTATATATACATATATATATATATATATATATATATATATATATATATATATATATATATATACACATACACATATACCAAAAATAAATACAGGCATATCCTACATTAAAACCAAATTGGTACAAAATGTTGGTTGCATTCTGAAATTTGCTGGGATACATTTTTCTATATATTTAATTACAAGTGTTTTTAATCAGTTTTAACACCTTTGAAATGTAACATCTTCATCTTTTTATATGTAATAATATGTCTAAAATATTATTAACTGTTTGAGTGCCAGGGGTCATTACAAAAATCTTATCAAATGGTGCCACGCTGCGCGATAGCGCTTGTTTAGTATGATTTCGAAAAATTCCAAGCAGCGCGTTCGCGCTCCCTTAACTCAACGTCGAAAAATGCAATGAGGCGCTCAATAATGCTTGTTTAACCCTTTGACTGCGGCACACTCTAACCCAGAACTATCAGTATTGTGCGACGTGATATTCGCATGATAGTGCGGGGACCCGCTGGCGCACGCTGTTATACTCAAATATATATATACACACACACGCCTTTCGCAGTTAAAGGGTTAATATAATTTCGACAAATGATAATCAGTGCGATCGTGCTTCTGACTGACGATACGTACAACAGAATCTAAGCGCATTATCAATTGAGAATCGCGACTCGATGTAGTGGCACTTTTCGGTATAACTGATGAACAGCGCGATCGCGCTGCGTAGCACTAAAACGGTTAAACAAGTTCTTTTTTTTTATTTAGCATTATACTTCATAAATTAAAAAGTATCAGTTATATTAATGGAATGTTAACTTTGGACGATTTTAATTTAAGGTAGACCTGTAATTATATAAATAGCTAGTAATAGCATAAATTACCGTGAATCACTAATATCTGGATGACGTATGAATGCAAGGTGAGGATTAGATATTTGCATGGGAGCATTTATTGTTTCACGACGTGATTTTTCTGACCAAGAATGCGATGTATTTGATCTATTGATATCATGTCCTGATATAGACACAGATCCTGATGCTAGGCAGAAATAAATTATATTAATGTATTTTTATAGTTTTATATTTTCTTACAATAAACACACCTGTAATTAAAATTAGTTTAATAAAACGATGAAACCAATTACTTCTTAAACACAATTAATCAATTCAATAAAGAAGGGAATTTGACTCTTGTTAATATCTTAACTTAAAAAAGTGTATAATTAAAATATATTGTTTTCAGAAATATTTATCTATATTAATACAATTATGAAATGTATGTGAATACCGTATAAAATGAAAATACATTGCACTCCCGTGGAGAAAAGAAACGATCAGGAAAAAAGGTCCATTATTACCTGCGTTCTTTTGTAAACTGCAACTGTTTAAGTCCCTATCGTCTTTACGACCATTTTCACCATCAGCCATACGTTTATCAACTACTACCACATCTTTTTCATCGTTCGCCACTGAAAGTGGACGATTCGATAAAACCGGTGCACTCGACATCAAATCCCATTGTCGTAGTTTTTCCCGATCAATAACAAATGTCGATTTATCTTTTTCAACAGTTCGATATTTTGCTTCAGTAGTTTCGGTGGTTTTTAAATTTGTTGAGTCAATAAGTTCATTAGGTTTGATACGATAATTACGAGATAAACGGACATAGGTATCGTTAATATTCATAACATTGTCTTTAGAGCGAAATGGAATAATAATGCTGTCGTTAACGTACGTAACACTTCTTGCTACTTTGTTGCGATTCGGTTTTAAATCAACAACATTTTCAATTACTTTATCTGACAAATCATCAATTGTGTTTACATTTTCTAAGTCGTCTAATGATCTTGCGTGTCTATGACTAACTCTTCGTAAACTCTCCCTCCAAAGTTTATCTTCTTCCCATAAATAATCACCTTCACTAACTGTTACATTTTCAGAATGCTGACCGGATTCATTTTCAACTTGATAAGAATTATCATTACTTGCATCCACACAACTCGTATCATCCGTTGATTTATTTAAAACATTCCAAAGCAATCCTTCAAGTGAATGGCATCTTCGAACTGTACTGCTATCAGTAAAATTTGCATTACTTGTTTTATCAGAGGATATAGATGGGTACAGATTTCGCGTTTCGGGATTTGATTGTAAGCTAATTATAGAATCCACTCCACACTTTTGGCGTTTAAGACTATCTGATTCATAAATATTACGTTTATCAATATTACCAGTTTTTTCGTTCATATTTAAGAATTCCATTGAAGCTGATCTAGCTTCTGAAGCGAGTTGTATTTTATCATCTTTATCACCTGAATGCTCTTGTATCTGTTTTTTAGTATTGATTGGATTCATTATATGTAAAATATCACGTTTGTTGCCAGACGTTTCTAAGCGCTGATTATTCAAATAAGCTCTAGGAGCAGACATTGATCGTGAAGATTCTTCTGTATTATGATAAGAAGGCAAATCGGAATAATAATAAGGTGCAACTTGTGAAGGTTCACTTTTTGTTATTCCTCGATTAATACTATCACTTTGCAAAGTCTTGCCATTATAATAATTAACAGATTCTGCATTGCCTTTCACGGTATCTTCGGAACGTCTACAAGGTGGATATAATGGCATCATTTCAATCGAATCATTGTCAGGCATAAAACGAAAATCGTACGGATATCTAGATGCGTCGATAGTCATCGAACTGTGAGAATATGGAGATCGTGAGATTACAGGTGAACTAATCTCACACTGGTGAAAAACTTCTCTAGCTATTAAAGTACTTCCCGAAGCACTCGATGTTAAAGTATTAGTACTACTACTACTATGAGCAGAGTCTTTATTTTCAGCAGATTGTAACACAATACACATATTTTCATAATCATGTTCCATTGTACAATCTTCATTAAATTCATCGTCTCCATATTGACTTTTTACCGTTTCCATGAAATTACAAGGTAAACCTATGCTATAATTTGACACGCTATCATTATTAGAGCATACACCGGCAGTTGAAAAATCTTTGGACGACACGCTTTCTGTATCTTCAACGTATGGTTCAATATTGACTCCACTTGCAATTTCGTTCAAATAACAACAATCAAGCGACTTCAACTCCCCATAAAAATTATCCGAGACTGGTCTACGTTTCAATTTATCGTCATCGGTTCTTTGTGAAATAATCTTTGTCGAATCATCGCGCGATCGTATCGATTGAACATCAACATTTTGCGAACTACTATTGGAACTTTGTTTCTTAGTATCATCGCGATAAAATAAAAGATCGCCGACAATTTCTAATGACTGCGAAGAAGAGGATCGTGCATGTTCAAATGGATCTCGAACTTCAAATGATTTTTTTTTACTTCTTAATATAACAGATTCTGAATCATGAGCTGTGTCGCGCCTTTGTCTTGTAATGCGTTTAGGAGTAGGTTTTGTACGATCATCTGAATCTTGTGCCGAAGTATCAAGATCATCTGGCATAGGAGATGACGTTGGAATCGGTGGTGGTGAAACTAACTCACTATCCGAACTATCATGAAAATCAGCTAAGATTCGACTTGCGCCTAAATAATATGATGCAGGTCGAAATGTATCTGATAAACTAAATCGTGGATGACACGGTGTATCTAGAGAATCTAAATCTTTTGATGCTTCATCATCTGCATCTGAACTATCTGATTTAGACTCATTTTTTTGTTTTTGCGATGCAATTAAAATATCTGGAAGATCAAGCTTTTGTAAAGAACTAATTCTTGACACAGACGCTGTATGATGTGATTTTTCATCCTTAATATTTCCAAGTTCTACATACACTGGTTCAACTTTGCCGCCATCAAAACACACTGTTTCATAGGGCTGTACTTCAGAAGTAACATCTTGTGTTCCAAGTTCAAGCTTCGGTTCGAGTAATGACGGAATCAAACCTTGAGTCATTTCAACATATGAACTTTCATCCGGTTCGAATCGAATCGATTCGAATATTGCACTACCGTGAGAAGAAAGCGTCGCTTCCGATATTGGTTTTTTGGGAGTCATTATCATATAATGTTCTTCAATATCATCTCTAGTTTTTGTTTCAGATATTTGAATATCCTCATAATTTTCAATTTCTACGTTGGAATTATTAGAATTTCTTAAGCCATTGACAACATTTGTATCCATTTCAATTTCCGCACAATCGTTTATTCCATTATTTTTTTCGTCACTTAACTCAAATAAGATTTCTGTTGATTTTATATTACACATAAAAGTATCTTCATGATTTTCTAAAATAGGGGAGTTCTTAGCAATAACTGAATCATGAGAAACATGATGAGATGAGCCTGAATTAATAACTTCATTCAAATCCAAAGCAGACGAAATATCATATAATAAGTTTGAAATTTTATTTGAATCGTCGGTATTATTTTGAAAAATGTCGACAGATGCAGATAGGCTTTCAAATATTGATTCGTTATTAACTTTTACATCTATAAGATTTGAGTCAAGAGTGCATGAAGTGGTGTTTTCATAGTTATCAACGATAGCGATGGCTGACGGTGCTGTTACGACAGGCATGTTCAAGTCTCGGGAAATTGATGAGACGCTTGATCGCCACTCGTCTGTCCATCCTGCCTGTCCGCTATGTCTGCCTCCGAATTCATCTGAATAAAAAGTCGACATAGACACAACAAGGACACAATTTCTGATATGACTGCAACGATGTAAGATGTATGAAAATGTACTGAGCAACGGCATTTATCGTTAATTTCATGAAATCGACAGAAAAAGTGCATGGATTGTGTCTTACAATGATCTAACAGAACGATTGCAAATTTAACGATAATTTGTGATTTCAATACCAGTTATGCATATGTTATAACAAAATATTATAACTTTTATATGAATAATGAGAAATTTACAAAATCATTTACTGAAATAATTTAAATAAAGAATTAGTTATAAAAATACTTTTTCAGTAAAATAATAAAAATAACTTCTATAATAAAGAACTTACAAATGGACATCGCAGGGTACGAATGCATATATGTGTTATGTATAAAAAAAACAAACAAGGATATGTATTATGTACAATACATACATTTAACATGAAAAAATTATACATGCTGTTATGAAATAAAATTTCATTAACTTACTATGGAAATATATATATATATATATATATATATATATATATATATATATATATATATATATGTACGTATATACATATATATATATATATATGTACGTATATATATATATATACATATGTGTGTGTGTATATGTATATAAATGTGTGTGTGTGTGTAGGTGTGTGTTTGTGAATTTGAGAGTAATATAGTAAATATTTACACAAGAAGGTTGAACTACAATGAAACACACGGAATAAATAGTATTCATAGGAATAACAAAAATATGTAGAAATAAGTAAATGTGTATAAAACCAAAAATAATATTAGTGTATAGACAAGATTTGTTAGTAAAGAAATACGGTAGTTAAACAATGAACACTAACAGTAAAGACCCCAGAAGCAGACTATATAAGCAGACAGGCAGGAAGGACCGTTGCTGGCTGCTTGGTATTTTGGATGTCTGCCTTTTAGCACCATGTTACCTACATATTTATTTCTTCCGCTAGGACACCTAGTTTGAGTACGTTAGCTAAGTACACGGAACATTTGTAGAAATATATATAGAAAGAAATATTATATTTGCTCAAATATGAAAAATAAGATTTTTGTACACACACACAACATATATATATATATATTTCTATTGTGTATGTGTGTGTGTGTGCGTATATGTATGTGTACGAGAAAAATATATTTACTGTTATTAGTATTTAATAATCTAGTTTTACTCTGTAGGTATTAAATTTGTCAATATATAAAATGATATTTCGTTAATTCCGATAAAAACATTATTCAGATTAAATGTAGAATTGACTAAACAGAACCTTATAAATACAGAAAAAACCATTATAATTTTAAATAATTATTCGATCGACGTGCTAGAAGTACCTGCAAAGATGGTAGCAAATATATATATATTTATATTACATACTAGGGTAGCGTCAAATATTCGCGGCTTAACATATTTACGCATGCGTTGTATGACGAATCTGTGTAGTGTGTAAATTTACGACTTAGAGGGTTCAGTAACATTCTTTTTTTCCTCTGATTTCGAGCTTACAACTCGATCAGTTGCACAGTGACAGCGATAAGAATAAAACGTGTGTTTACCAATACCACAAGTAATCAAAACTGAGTATCGTGTGGTAATAAAGTTTCGGACAAAAGAAGGGGTTACACCGCACCAAATAAAACGATTAGATGACGTATACGGGGAAGCTTTTCTTTATATTCCACGGTAAAAGAATGGGTTAAGCGATTTTGGCTGGGGGAAGAGTCACTGTAAGAATCGCATCCTGGTCACCTTGTGGAAGTGCTCACGTCCGATTCTGTTGCACATGTTGAAGACCTAGCGCCTAGTGACTGGTGCTTAAAAGTAAGAGGTCAGAGTGCAAGGTGGGTACCTAAGTTTATTTCGACCGTTCAGCGTCAGCGTCGAGTAGCCTGCGCACGTTCATTTTCAGAGCTCTTAGCCAGATCCAAATACACTAATAAGCACATTGTAAAGAGATGAAACAATGGTATTTTACTATGATTCTCTGGCTAAAAGAGAATTCATAGAATGGCAGCGGCAGATAAAGCACCTCAAAGAAAATCAAAGGTCTCAATTCAAAAAGAAGATCGTGGTTGCATTTTTTGCGATTATAAGGGCATTTTATTAGTGGATTTTAAGAAGCATAATACCACTGTTAATGGCCCATATTATGCAACATTATTGCATTAAGTGTGGGATAATATTCGTGGAAACCGGCGTAGAAAACTAACAAAGGGAGTGCACTTGGTTTATGACAATGCACAAGTCCATAATGTTACTGTTTCTCATGCCGCTATTCGGGAGTGTGATCTCCCAAAAACTGATTAGCCATTCTACAATCCAAACATGGCCCCAAGCGATTATTACCTTCTTGGTAATAAGAAAAAATATTTACGCAAACAATGCTTTAATGATGATAATAAGTTGTAAACAGCAGTAACTGACCACTTTAACATGAAAACAAGATTCTTTTTATAAGGGTATAATAAAGGGATTGCTCATTAAGCGCTGTACGAAATGTACTGATATTAAAGGGGATTATATAGAAAACTAGTATAATCTTGTTTTTTTATTTACCTTCCTTTCTACCTAGGCCAACAATATTTGGTGCTACCCTCATATATAAAAACATATATACATAGATCTCATGAGTAGTTATTAGAACATAAAATTGTGTTGCTTTTACTTTTATAAAATTGTCATTCTTAAAAATATTTAAAAATACTATTCATTTGTTGCAATACATTTGAATTTTTCCTTTTTCTAGTTCAAAGCCCTTCAATTCAGTTACTTAATATATATTTTATTTTTCACTTTGAGCAGTTTATCAAATACACACAGTCAAATATATATATATAATTATAACTCACAGCAACATGCATCTACACCGAACCGCTCACATAAAATTTAAATCCCAATATAAACATACAACTGAATATTAAAGTTAATAAATCATCTCAGCCAAATTCACTGGTGTTAATTGTCATCAGTCTTAAGATCATAATAAGTGTTTAAGAAAATATATGAACATTACATTAATGAAGATGTATCAATGTATTGATATTTAGATCCACTTATATGAACACAATATTTATTTTTATTAAATCTAAATTATTTGTTCAATCTACAACATATATCTTCAAGTATTTTACAAAATGATCAAATTAAAGTACAAATGTGCCTTGACTTTGGAAAAAGAATTTCAATTAAATCTTTGCCAAAATTATTTCTAATTTTTTTTTAATAGTATATATATATATATATATATATATATGTATTGTTTTTCTTTTTTGGAAAAGAAATAAAAAATATGGTAATTAATTAAAACAATGTAATTGTCTCATAGATTATTTTTGCTAGAGTGTATAAAAAATATAGTTAGTATATTAACTAATAATGTCTTTATTAATTTTATTTAATTTCACAAATTAATATATTCTACTAACAGTTAAAAAATAAAAATGTAACATTAAAAATATTTTTTCAAACAGGATAAAATGAATTAATAACTTATTTATAATTAATAATAAATTTGTCTTTTAAAATGTACTATTTAAAATTTTATAGATTTTCAAATAATGAATATTCATATAATTGAAATAAAATGGTTACAATACAATGATATATATATATATATATATATATACATTATAAAATTATTTACAAACTAATAATATACTGGCATATATGATTTTATACTTATTAAAAAGGAATAAAGATTTGGTATTACCTTCATCATCTGAAGAGTAACTATTGTTTTGTAACGGAATATGTCTGTCAGAACGGTGTTCATAATTAGATTGTGGCTTCCTTCTTCTTATTATATTTGAATGTTGTGAAACAGATGAATCTCCTATTCTCTTTGAAGCCAATTTACGATTTAATGGTGATTGTAACATCCGTTGTTTCCATTCGAGAAGTCTTTTCATTGACTCTTCTCTCTAATAAAATCATTACAATGATATCTCTAATAAAATCATTACAATATAAATATATATATATATATATATATATATATATATATATATATATATGAAGTAAATTAATTGAAATATTTACTCTTATATCTTGATTTAAAGAAGTCATTCTGTATGTATCAGAGTCAAGTGTACGATAAGATCTTGGTATAGAAGATACCGAACGTTCTGTAGTATCATTCCTATTAATGTCTTGTTCTGTTTCCTTGATAAAAGAACCTTCACTTATTACACTTTCACTTCTTAATTTATCTTCATATATTAACTCTGATCCATGCACATCATAGTTTGTAGGAGGAATGCGAGCACTAGATCTTGATGACGAAACAGATTCAAAATCTCGTCGAATATCATCAACTGGGGTGCCATATTCACTCTTTATTGTCATAAACTATAAAATACAAACAAATGATATTAATTCACTGTAAATTCATGGTACATTAGTAGTGAAATTGTGTTTTTTTTATTGAGAATATGAAATTTATTTAAAAAAAATTGTACTCGTTATATTACTAACCTTTTTAACAGGTACATGTTTTGAAACATCTCTTTGTAAGTACAAAGCAGATTGTCTCATTTTTTCAGCATAATTTTCTTCTGAATAAAAATAATTATCAGTATTAGATCTCCTTGTAATATCTAGACTAGATTTTGGTCTCTCAGGTTGTCTATGTCGAATAGTTATGTCTCTCTCATTTGTAATATTTTGATGTTTCATTTCATAATCAAGAAAATCAGCACTGTGTGGTCGAGCAATTTGTACATATTGTGGTACATCTGTTCGCTGTCTTATAACCATATGTGGATAGTGATACTAAAAAATTGTTCATTATGAGCATATTTATTTATATAGATATAACATTCATTAAAAGAAACTTTAAAAAATAAACAATTTTTACATATATTTTTCTCAATTGTAAAATTATTAACTCACATGAGGATGAGGCTGCATTAAAGCATGTCTTCTAGGTTCCATATTTAATGGTATATAAGGCCGCTCTTGTGGAATCATTATTGTTGGCACTGGACTAGCCTTTTTCACATGTCCATATACAATAGGGCTTAGAGGAGGTTTATACAACTCATTAACATTGTTGTAAACATCTTCATAATCTGATGAAGGGGGTTTCATTCGATTAACAGTTGAAATTGATTTAGATCTACCATATGTGTCAGGAGTTCTTCTTTCTATAATCATATGCTGAGCAGTGGGTACAATATTTTGTGAAATATGGTAATTTGGTTGCCTAATAATTTTTTGATGATCATATTGATTGGATTCACGTTCAATAATCGAATCACGATGATAACTATAACAATCTTCATTTGCCTTTCTACTCAGCATATCAGGACTAGGAGACATTTGATGACCATCAACTAACCTTCTTGGTTTTGGAGGAGCATTAGCATACAATGGTTGAGGTATCTCTTCAGTTGTCCAGCTAGGTTGTGAAACAACTGTTACTGGAGATGTGTTTCCTGTTCTAATATTTGAGGTTTTACGATCAATCATAGAGGATTCTTCACTAGTAGATCGATTTTCTGCAGTTAAAAGTCGATGAATTTCTATTTCTGAGACACCATTTCGATGTACATGTGGAGTTGAATTGTCTGTTACACTAAATTAAAAATTAAAATTAGTCAAAAGGAAATAAATTATAGATGATCAATAGCCACTAACTAAACTAAAATATATATTTATTAAAACCGATTACAAACAAAAATAATTATTGCATAACTACTGTAATTACCTAAAATTATGTACTGTTTGTAACTTGCATGCCAAATTCAATGAATCAATCCATTGTGCCATTGCTCTCTCAGATTCAGCTGCCAAAATAAATGTACGCATATTAGCATGTTCTAATTTAAATGCAAATTTTCGATAAACTTTGTCATCTGGTAAGCAAGCAGAAACTCTATATGATGGTAATAATATAGAGCCTAATAGTTTCAATTCTTCTTGGCTTTTATAATAAAATAAGCAAAATTCAGATAAAACAAACCAACGTCTTCTCCATAAATGTAAACCATCAGAACCTTGTTTATGAAGCCAACCCTATAACAAAATTGACTCTAAACACAACAATTAAAATAATAAACAAAATATTAATTAGTAACTGAAACAAATATTATGAATACTGATTTAAAATAAACATTAAACACTACTTAAACTACTTTCAAAGAAAAAAAATAATGAAACTTTGTCATTTCTTAAATATAAATTATATTATCATTTATTTGTAGATTTCATATGATTAATTAGATGTTAATACATTTCATGACATTCTTTTAGGCTCTATGAGACTACATGATTAATAAATGTATTAATATCCATACAATATTCAAATACATTTTTTAAATAATACAAATCATATATAATTTCTTTATCAGTTGATTAATTTAGTAGATTAACTAGTGAATACCTGTAAAATAACTGGAGCATCAGGTAAACGTTTTGCAACAGGTGATCTTAATTGTTGATTGCTTCCAGTATTGATCCAAGATTCAGTTGTTTGATGTTTATTTGCTACAGACTGCTCCTTTTTTTAAAAAGAAATGAATTAAAATCAAAAAGATTGTGTGTGTATGTGTATGTATGTATATATATATATATATTACAATTCGATTTCCATTGAAATATTGGTCTCAAAAAACACACCTGTTCATTTGACCGTTCAACACGAAGAAGTTGATTATCTTGAGCCCTAGGTGCAACTAAACATGTATCATTTGAATGTTCGTGTCTATGTGGATGTTTCGTAAATTCGTGAGGAATAAAACGCTGTCTGTTAATTTCTAATTCGTGATTTTGTTGATGAATTGGCCGATTTGGAGAAGTTCCTCCATCGTATAGAAGTTGTCCACTATCATTTGAGTAACGTCCATCTCCATTTGTTCGTTCATTCGGGCGATCCATATAATGAGCATTCGGATATAAACATTGCCGAGTCCCAGGTCGATGATCATAATTTTCTTGTTCAGGAAATCGTCTTTGTTGAACAAATTCGTACCCACAAGGATATGGTTGTGTGCGTTGAGGTTCTTGACGAACAAATCGACGAATTTCCTGAATTACATCGACCTGCGGCGTAAAAGATTCTTGTGATACTATAGGATACGAGTCTTCAGATCGAAACTGTCGTCGAAAAATATCATTTGAATCTGTGGATGACTGTCGATTTGGAGGTCTCTTGTTTTCCATAGTTGCCAAAGAATCCAATACTGGAGGATCCAGCCTGAGATATCATTTAATTACTTTTAATTAATCAAATCGATTAAATATTTTCAATCAAAATATGAGACGCAATAAAAATATACTAATATTTTATTTCACCTATTGTAATTTTTATAGACAAATCTATATATAAAGTTAAATAAAATACTGACCATTTCCAGAGTCGTAAAAAGCAGGGAAACATTTTTTTACTATTTTAATTTTTAATATAAAGGAAAAATATTCTTTATAATTTCGAGCATTCAGTCAAATAATAGACATTAATGAAAAAGCACAATAACATTAAATATTTAAACACGTTTATCTATTTTAATTGCTTTTAAAACCGGTCTACACAAAAACAAAGTAAAAGAAATAAATTTAATAAAAAAGATAAATAAAATATAATGAAAAATTAACACTCACTTTACCGAAAAGGAACATAAATGTAATTGTCGTATAATTTTATAAAATAAAATTCAATTTATATCATTATTAAATATTTATTTATGCGATCAATTAAACTGTTTTCATTATATCACTAAAGTAACGCCGATTTGCAATAAAAATAACATTTAAAATTAAAGAAAAGAAATAAATTTTTCAATCAAAAAAATTCACACGTGGCAATATATTTATAAACAATATAATATTATAAGAAATGTTAATTGTTATAACAATAACCTAGATATTCAAAATGAGAGATTCAGTATGTCAGTTCATTTAAAAGGTGCACGCACTATATACTATGCTCACACCCTCATAGAGAACAAGGACACCTGAATAAGAATGTTCACATGAGAGAGATAAACCCTTACAGGGTTGTTCTATATATAGAAGTATGCGCAAAAAGGACTGCTATTTGCAGTATTTCATACAGAGAAATAATTTTTAAATTGTCCCAATTTGAACATAATTGAATTTTAACAATAATAAAATAATAACAATAAAATATTTATAACTTACTCTCTCTTGCTTCTTTTTTCAATATCTCATCGTTAAATTATTACCATTTTTTTAAAAAAAGAACTCTTATAGTTGTAATCGTTTAGCTACTTTTAATTTGGTTTTATATTAATATTATAATAACATATTTTATTATTGCTGCAATAAAACAAGCACAAGCTACCTGAAAATAATATAATGAAACCAATAATAATGACAAAAAAAACATAAATGGGCCAAAGAACAATAATAAATTTCATTAGAACTTATTTTTTAGATTTAAAAAAAAATAAAACAGATACAAATCTTATGAAATGGGATGGAAGGTTGTAATCACCATAATATTATTATGATTTTTACAGTATTATCAACAGCTTACGATCTTATTGGTTGTAGCTAAGTGCTCTAAAATTATGTATTATTTTTTAAATTCTTCAAAAAAATCTTTTGTTTTATAAGGCTTAAAAATTATATTTTCTTATGTGGTAATCTAAGTAAACAACTCTCAAAGCAAATTAAAAAATAATAATAATTCATTTATAAAAACAAATATTTGTTTATTTTCTAGAACGTGTGTGGGCTATATATATATATATATATATATATATATATATATATATATATATATATATATATATATATATATATATATATATATATATATATATATATAAATTGTACCTAAGAACACATGTATGTATTTAAAATGATACCTTCTTAACTACAATAACATTTCTTCAGATTGTTACTAAACGATGTTATACTAATACTGACTATAATGACTGAATGATTACTACTATTAAAATAAAAATAGTGGAAAATATTCAAAGTACACATTACGAATGAAAAACTAACTCAAGAGTATAGGACAGAATAAATACGTGATTTAAAAAAAGGCAAATATAAGTAATTATTATAAGATATAATAAAATGGAACGACTTCAAGCTACTTGCTGTTTTACAAATAAAAAATCTAATATCCACTGATTAAAAGAAAGACTTATAATTAAAAGTAATTTTAGTAAAGCAAATTTAGCCACTATAATAGGACTGTATCATGGTATCCAAGTTTGTCTTTTAAAATATGCGAATATATATATATATTTGTATGTATGTATGTATTTTTCATATAAAGAAATAAAAATTCCAATTCTTTTTAAAACGGCTAACGATTATTAATTAATAAATAAAAAATCTCAGTTTCAAGCGAATTTTATTATGTTTTGTGCAACATTCGATCAAAATGTATTATATAAGAACTATGTCATTTAAACTTGTAAAAAATGCGTGGAATGTGTGATTTGGCTGTGGCTTCGAACATTAACATCGGCAGCAACAAAAAATTCAGTTTATTTTCTCTGTTTAGATTTATCTCAATCGCATCAATTATCTCTTTCTGTAATACACTATATGTATGTATGTATATATGAATGTGTGTGTGTATGTGTATATGTATATATATATGTGTGTGTGTGTGTGTATATATATATATATATATATGTGTGTATACATATATATATATATATATATATATATATATATATATATATATATATATATATATATATATATATATATATATATATATATGCATGTATAAATTACCGTGTGTAAAATATGCCAACAAATGATGAAAACAGTAATACAATTATATCTTTAAATTAAGAAGTAATGCAAATAACATCAAAATGTTTACTGTGAATGAATTACAAAAATCAACCAATGATTTATTGTTTTTATGATATATAAAAACAATTTTGTTAAAAAGTTTTGTTAACATTTCTTAATACTACAATAACATAATATCATATAAGAAATAAAGTTTTATTTACCTGTACAGTTTTCAATAAATCCTATCCAAAAATACAAATCTACGTTACTTATACAACACATATAAAAACATTTTTATAAAAAATGATATATTCAGCACGAATGCAGATACAACACTAATTTAACAATCTTATTACAGGTGTTTCCAATGAGTAAACATAAATACACTTTTTAATAAATTGCGACGAAAGGGACAAATTCACCGTAAACGACATTTTATTTATTTACACATTTTTTTGTATTCATTATGAATACCGACACTATAAAAAATGCCTATTCATTTTATGTTATTTATTTACTATCGTCATTTTCACTGACAACTAGCTTATTCCTCGTCCGTACAATTTGTGAATGCTGCTTAGTTTAAAGTTAGAAGAACTGTAAAGACTTGTTTACAATAGTGAACTTATTTTTATTGAGTATAAAAATGAAAAATGTACTTAGTAATCAGTTTATTTAAATATTCACACATAAAATGACTTAAATCTTGTTTCCCTCAGTAATTGAAATATTCAATTATAATACTAACTGGAATAAATATTAAAAATTCCTAATTACAATTGAAATTTATTTTTATATATTATTTTTAAAACTATATTAACAATATACTTTACATTATTTATTAAATTATATAAACGTAAATCATAATATTATATAGTAGATAGAAGTTAAAAGTTAAGTTAATTGATGTAAATTATTTTCGAACTCATAAATTACAAATAAATATTGATGTTATTAATTCTGTATAGTTAATTATGGGAATTATAATATGACATATTTTTATTTATACATTAACTGTAAAATGTATAAATAAAAAATGAGAGTACAATGTTTTATTACTGTCATATAAATAGAACAATTATTATTTACAAATTTAATTAAAAAATTAAAATTATTATCATTTAATTATGAAAAGAAATTTCTATCTTATCGGTATATATATATATATATATATATATATATATATATATATATAACAAGATGTTTAAAATTCAAGTCCAGTTAATAATATTTTTATATTAATAGCCACAGAAAACAGTATTCTAATATATATATATATATATATATATATATATATATATATATATATATATATATATATATATATATTATTCTAATTTTTTGTTTGTAACAGCTATAACAATGTATTTATTATAGAAATATGTCAATCAGATATATTTTATAATCATACAAACAGAATAACAATGAAATTATTATATTACTTTACAATAAAAACAAAAAAATGAAAACTACAAAAATGAGTATTTTAAACTAAAAAAAAGTCTTCATACACTTAACAGAAATGTAATTATTAATTAAATGAAAAAAATCTATTAGTCTTTTTGAACGATTAGTAACTTGTTGAATCACCATTTTCATTTATAATCTCCAACATTCATCTCTTCATCCTATCTACTATTTTTGTTACTTCCGAATCGATGGAATTACTTTCTTCTTGTATGGCAATTTTTAGCTGTTTTTTGTTCCGAATAGTATGTTTTCTTACGCCTCTTCCTTTTTTGTTCCGTAAGTGCTTAATAGGGTTTATATCTGGTGATTATGGGAGTGTATGAAGCTGTTTAGATATATTAAATATCGGCCATTCCTTAACCCGTCATGCTGTATGTTTGTGGTAATTATCATGTTGGAAGATAAAACTCTCCAAGTTAGAGTTTTTGGACACTAGGATTTAAATTTTCTCTCAATATATTTCAATAAACATGTTGGTCCATTATCTTCAATAAATTTCAAGTTAAAACATTGCCTGCAACATGTTTAACAGTAGAACACGGATTTTTAGTTTTCAGCTCTTCGTTTTTCTTCTGCTTCCTCATCCTCCCATCAGAGCCAGAAACATTAAATTTTAACTCATCAATGAACAGAACTGATTCCCAAAAGCATGGAGGATTATTAACATGAACCTTTGCAAATTTTAATCTTAATATTTTATTTTTCTTACTAATGTAGGGATTTTTCCTTGGCACATACCCCTTAAACCCGCTTAGCGTAATACATTTCTAATTGTTTGGGGTACAATTTCGATTTTGTATTCATTTTTTTTCATGCGTATCAACTCAGGTGTACTTGTTTTGGGATTTTCGTATATAGTTTTGAGAATAGCTCGTCGGGTGTACATTTTCTAATTTTCTTCGATGACCATAACATAGTCTTTTTCAATTGTGTCTAGTTCTTCGTGTCTTTACTATATATTACACTGTTAAATATGACTCTTTGACAGTTTTTGTTACCTGCCTCAAAGATTGTTCGTCAGATCTTAAATTAATAATTAACTCACAAAGTGGCATAGGTACTTCCATTTTCAGGCAGTTATTTTTGAATCGTGTTAAGTAACATCAAACTGGAAACTGAAAGTCTCTAGCACACTTACAAACATGTGTCAGTTAAATGAGGTATTCCCCGGGAATAAATAAGTAAATCTAATAGAATAACGCTAAGTGTAGAAACTTTCTTGACACTTGTATGTAAAGTGGCATTGTTCAACAAAATAATAATTTTTAAATAACATAAATGTGATTAATTTTATGGTGATCTATTAAGCTTAGTATGTAGATTATAATTAACCATAGAAAGTTAAAATTGTAAACAATTAACAAAAAATTAAGGGAAATTATTAGATACAGCTAGTTATATGGATTTTTTTTGATCCAGTATATATATATATATATATATATATATATATATGAGATATTTTTTACTATTTAAAACAGGCAATAAAAAATACTATACTACAGTTTTATATAAATATGCAATATTTTCTCTTATGATTTTGTTTAATTTATATTACTTTTTTTAATATAAAATGTAAAAATAGAATTAAACGTACTATTGTATTATTTTTTTCTGTAATTGTTAATTATATGCGTCAAATAGAATACTTCTAGTTATTGGTTGATTATTAGTCATTACATTTTCAATGAGTATCAAGTTTTTAATTGTATTAAAAATTAATTTATTCGCTTGATGTGCAAAATACTTTAAATATATTTGAAGTACAATTTCTATATAAAATATTTCTATATAAAAATTTCAAAATAAATTTAACAACACATCCATAATAAGTTTTTACATAATAACAATGAATGTTGACTTTTATGATTTTTTGGTAATTCTTACATTATAAGTATTTAGTTTGTTTTTTACTAAATATAGATTTAAATAATACAAGCATTATATATATAATGGAATTAATATCAATATTAAAAATGTTTTTTCATTACGTTGGCAATACTGCTGCTACAAAATACCGCGATTCTCTATTTCCTGTAATAAAGAAAGAACAATTCAAGTAGTCAGTAATTCGTTGTTATGTAGGAGTTAGTTTTTGGTGTTTGGTGTTTTGTGTTTTGATTAGTCGAGTTTTGTTGCGGATTGTGTTTTTTATACTAAATTAAGGTGTTTGATATATATATTTATGAACGATGGGTATTAGTGGTCTTATTCCTTTTATAAGATGTTGTACGGACAAAATAGATATTAAACAATTGTCTGGAAAAACGGTTGCAGTAGATTCTTATTGTTGGCTACATAAGGGAGTAATTGGATGTGCTGAAAAGTTATTGATGGGTGAACAAAGTACCCAGTATGTTCTCTTATATATGTAAAATTTCTTCATTGAATATTCTAAACTGCGAACACAATTTTTTCAAGGTATGTCGATTATTGTATGAAAATGGTCAAGTTGCTACTTGCAAATAATGTTAAAGTGATTATGGTTTTTGACGGACGCCCATTACCAGCCAAGAAACAAGTAGAAACTTCTAGACAAAAGTAAATTGTTAATTATTTAGAACATTATTACCATCAACGTTATTAATTACTATTTATTTCTGTGATTCTTCAGAGCGCGTGTCTTAGCAAGGAATTTGGCCCGACAACATTTACGTGTTGGAAAACATGATTTAGCCCGGCGTTATATGATCCGCAGTATAGATGTAACACATAGTATGGCATTGAAACTAATTAAAGCATGTCGTCAACTGAATGTTGATTGTATAGTTGCTCCATATGAAGCGGATGCACAATTAACTTACCTAAGCTTAAATAGCTTAACAGATTTTGTTATTACAGAAGACAGTGATCTAATTTTATTTGGATGCAAAAAAGTAATTTTGAAAATGTTTAACTTTGATTATCTAGTTTATCATTGTTGTGAAATGTTATATCACTATTAGCAGTACCATTAAAATATTCGTATAATATTTTGTTATATTTTTTAATAAATTCAATACAAACAAGTAAATAGAGTATAATTTGAATTTTGTTTCTATCATATGTTTACCGGAAATTTTCAACATGTATATTTTTACATTTCAGTTCTTTATACTTGAATGTTTTTATGTTATGTTGACTGTTGTAACATAATGTATATTACTATTGCTAAATGTGTTGAAAGAAATGATTTTGTTTTATTTTAGGTCATCTTTAAATTTACAGTAAACGGTCAAGGTTTATTGTATACTAATACAAATTTGAACCAAACTATGAATTTACCTGAAACAAGTTGGGATTTTAGATTATTCCAAAGAATGTGCATTCTTAGCGGTTGTGATTACCTTCGTTCCTTACAAGGAATTGGTCTTATGAGAGCCAGAACGTTTCTTTTAAAGACGCAAGGTGTTGATTTTTATGAAGTGAGTAAATAAAATATATTTAAATTATAATTGTAATTAATTGAAATGAGAAATGAAATTGAAATTCTCTATATATAAATTTAAATAGTTGAAAGAAATATCTATTGTAATTTTTGTTTTTTACAATGTATTTATAATTGTTATTTTTTTTGTTTATTTTACAAAGGCCTTAAAGAAAATGGGGTTGTATCTAAAAATGGATAAGTTAGAAGTCCCTGATACCTATATTAAAAGTTTCATAAAATGTGAAACGATATTTTTGTATCAGTTCGTGTATGATCCAGTCAAAAGGAAACAAGTACATTTAACTGAACTAACAGCTGATGTACCGTATGATTCGATAATAGAGAGTGGTATTTTATGGGATTCTGAAGAAGCATATCAACATGCGTTAGGCAACATTGACCCAGAAACATTAAAGCGAGTAGATAATTGGAATCCTGATACATGTCGAGTATGTACATTATTTATAAATAGAAAAATAATTTAAGAATTATATTTGAAATAGTTTTTTAATGATAAACTCAGTTACTTGTATTATTTGATTGGTGTATTATTTTCGTGAAATAAAATTGCATGAATCTGTTATGTATAAATAATAACTTAAACGCCTTGTGTTAAATTAGTTATGTATGTGTATGTGTTTGTATATTTATATATATGATATGATATTTTTAGCTTCCATCAACGAGTATTTGGAACAAAAAAATTCATCGGACTGAAACTGTTACGAATCCTGAAACATTTACGAATTTTCCTGAAATCGTTACAAACCTTCCTGAAACAGTTTATCAAGATCAAAAGTGTGCCAGCACAACAATTTTAAATGAACAGGTTGAACATTTCTTATCCTTATACCCCCAAACCTCTCCATTCATGCACAACACACAATGTGAAGGCACTAGTCTAGAGGTTTTGAGAAACAAACGTATAGTAAGTAGTCTATTTTTTTGGGTACAATGTTAAAGGATAAAATAATAAAAATAATATTTCTATTGTAGGCATCTATTTCATCAAAATTCGGATATCCGCTACTTACAAACGATGAAGCAATATTAGGCCAGCAGGTTGAACATTTCTTATCTTTATATCCATCAAGTACTCCAAATATGTTCAACATGGAATGTGAAGGCAATAGTTTAGAAACTGCCAGAAATAAACCAAATGTGAATAATTCATTGTTTAAGCAAAATTCAATTGAATCTAATAATAATAATGAATTTTGTGGTGTACAAACATTTACTGATACTCGAGCGATTGCAAACCATGAAGCATTTGTAAATCAGCAGGTTGACCAACTCTTGTCACTGTATAGACGAAGTCCTACAAGTATTTTTAATAATGAATATAAACATTTAGATACAGAAGTTGTGAGAAACAACAATAAAGTGTTTAATCCATTTTCGCTCCAAAATGTAAAAGGATCGGATAATCACAATGAAAATTCTAAGTTTAAAAACAAATTGAGTTTAACATGTCCTAAAAGTATGGTGGAAGAAGTTGTTTCTGTAAAATCATCTACTTCACCCGAAGAAAAAAATTCGACAAAAGTCAGATCTCCAGTACTTAATAGCGTAAGGTCTGTCAGAAGTTCTTTTTTGAAACGTAAAAGGTCATCTGAAAATGAACGTCAACGTTTGAGTTGCTATTTTAAAAGCAATAATTTACGGTCGAAGTTTGAACAACCAAAAATAGATCCTATTGTCATAAATTTAATCGATGATGACAACGATACAACTAATCAGTCTGAAAAAAAACACATTAAACGACATTTTCTTAAAATACCTTCATCCTCAGTTGTTACTGATCTTGGTGACTGTATTGACAGTAAAGAAAGTGTTCAGCACTCTGAAAGAAAGAACTTGAAACAAGACTGTGTAGAAGCGTCTTCTACTTCACAAGTTGTCTGTGATCAAAATGATGGTATTCAAAAATTTTCACGTGAGAAGAACGTCTCTGTTAAAATGCAACCATGTCACAAATTGGGATTATCAAAGAACAAATTAGCGTCTACAAGTAAACAGTCTCTTTTAGATAGATTTGGATATGTAAAAAAGTAGGTTTGTGTATGTATTTATACATATAATATGTATACACATATGTGTGTATATTATTATTTCTAATAATTGGTATTAAATTTTACTTTTTTGTAGGTCAATGGTTTTTAATAAAGAAAAGTGATATGTACAAGTAAGTATCTAAATTAAAAGTATCTTTTTTATATCCAAATATTGAGTTATTGGCAATCACATACTTTTTTTATGATGACAAAATGATTTTTTATTGATTTGGGATTTGGCATCTGAAACTTGTACTAAATTTATAAATTATATTTAATTTTAATTGTGATTGTTAATTTTAAAACAGTTTAGTTTTAAATATGATAACATTTGAACAGTTATATAACTGCTATGTGATTATAAATATGCATGGATATAAAAGGTCAGGTTAATAAATTTACCTAATCTACATAAAATGAGTTCCTAAACATATTCTCATATTGTTAAATTGGTTACTATTTTATTTTTATTTTTTTTGTTTTTAATTTATAATTAAATATTTTATTACGTGGCTGCTTTCATTCAAATGTTTATACCTTCATATTTAGTTGAACTAAAAACATGCTACAAAGTGGTAATAGGTACATTTAATCAGAGTTTATTATATAAATGTACGTATTGTACTAATGTGTTCATTTCTAGTACATATTTTCTCTTAAAATATGCAAGTTCCACAAACCCTTGTGTGAAAATGACTTCAATATAACTATTAGTTTTTCCCATGCTCATTTACATAAATTAACTACTTTAACACTTTGTTTGCTAAAGGAACATTTTTAATTTTGTAAAAGCTAAATGTATCAATATAAATGTATGATTTTATATAATTGTTAGTTGTTTTAACTTTAAATTTTTCATATTTAGTTTTATGTATAATTTTATACAATTATATAAAATTTAACTCAGATAATTAACTAAATTTGTTTTTGTAGTTTTATATTTTAATTTGTTATGTAATTTTATATCTTTTGTACTAAAGTGTAATTTTATGCAATGTTTCATTTTAAAAGTTTTATATAGTATTTTTTTCAATTTACACTATGTGAAAAAAATATGTGATATTTTTTAAGTTGTGCAGTACAAAGTAGAGTTAAGAAACTGATCTGACATAGGTATTAAGCTAGGTAAACATAATTTTCGGCTGTTTGTAGTTTTGTTCAGCATTATAGTCTCATGAAAATGTATGGTGATACACACATATATATATATCAATGTATATGCGCATATCTTCGTATTTTCCCAGACATAATTATGACTAAATTTATACTACATATATGGCCTTCCTGATTACATTATGTATATTCACTTTGTATTAGTACCCAATAAAGTATTTTTGTATGTAATGGTAATTGTACTATGGTTCACCATTTTTAGAAAATGATCTCTTTGATTTTCCTTTCAATAATTCCTGTGAATAAATATAAAAACTGAGTTGTAAATAAATTGTTTTTCTTCAAGAATGATAAACGCTTTCATAAAACTTGTTTATAATATGTAAAATGTGTTTATTTTGTAATATATATATATATAATATTTATATTGGTTGTAGTACCCAATTGATTCTATTCTAAAAAGGTATTAGGTAGAGTTTACCTATGATGTAGTTATTTTATGTATTAAGATAGGAGGTAAGTGAAATGAGCCGGTTAGCATAGATAAATGAGAGGGTTTGACAATTATTACTTAAAGGTTAAAAGGGTAATGCAGTGTTGCAAAAATGTTAATGTGGCGGATCACAAAAAAAATGCAATCGCGGTTTAAGGAAAACTTTTCAATGTTAACAAAATGTTATATCTTTTATAATGCACTTATTTATTATTAAAAAAACTTTTACTTAGTTAATGTATGTTTATGTTATGATAAATTTGTATTAGACTTGTCATATAAGATTAAATTTACGAAAAAAACAAAAATAAAAATTATTTTTTCTAATAGTATCGATTATATATATATATATATATATATATATATATATGTGTGTGTGTGTTATAATTTTTTAACCTAATGAAAGATATTATTGAGAGGGTTTTCTTGTGAGTAATTCGTCGTCTGATCAGGAAACTGATTAAACATTTTATCTTCACTCTTTTGAATTTTCAAATAGCTACAACTTTTTTTTTTAAATGTATCATATTAAATTCATTTTCAATAGCATATTAATAATGTACACACATTGGTTTAGGATTACTATTAAAAAAGCATAACTATAATCAATAAAGTAATTTTGTATAAACTTTAGTACAATCCATTAATTGTATAAGATTAAAGTGATTATTATATTTAGATGTAAAGCGTGTACTTTACTTTAGCTTAAGTATCTAAAAATCGCAGTGTGATGAAATAGTTATATACGCTTTTCATTATAGCTTTATTATTTTATAATAAATTATTAATTTCATAATAAACATTATTTTATAATAAAAATAGTGACCATGAGAATGTTTTGCAATAAACAATTTGGTACAAAATGAATAACATATATATATATATAACGAAACTGTTGTACAAAACTATATAATGGAACAGTAGTCGTGTTTTAATAATTAACAGTTACTTAACACTTAGCTGCCACTGTGGGTCAATATGACCCCAGTGTGGCATGTGGCAGGTATGTTATACCAGATAAGTGTGGCAGCTAAGGGTTAAAGTCCATTAATCTAAAAGTATTAAATGAGAAACAGGAAAGAAGTATAAAAGATCTGTTTTTCATTTTACACATTTACAAAATTTATTTTATTAATTAAATTTTATATAAAATACATTTTTTTTGGTCCATATTCACATCATACTTGTTCTTATAACTTAATAAAATCTATTGTTATTTGAATTTTATTTAATTACTATTGCAACAAACACACACACATACATACATACATATATATATATATGTTCACTTATTTTGTTAATTTAAAATTTGTACTGTGATACAACAACTAAAAGATTAGCAACAGCGTTGCCTTTGTATATATTATTCCAATAATGATTCATTGTTAATGTTAACTGGATTTCTTGTGGTCCTTCAATTGTCTTCTCTAGAGAAATCACTGCCTGACTAAAATTTGTCTGTCGCATACGGAAACAATCTTTAGTAGCTTTTTTAACTCGCGGCGGTGCTCGAGGTTCATCTATATCCATTTTAAATCTAACTGTAAATGGTTCCCATCGAGGACCTCTCATTGTAAATATATCAATTCCGCCAGTTGATGGAACTGGTAAGTTCGAAATGAATGTAATATAGTTATATGAAATAGTACTTGGAATCCGTGCACATATCTCGTCCGTACAAAAGTCGTTAATTCGCTTGCACCGACTGAAATACATTTTTAGATCTGAATATTATTTTGTAGACTTTTATAAGGATACAATAACTTCAACATTCTAATATTTTTCTAAGTATTATATGCAGAAATTATATATAATTTATTAAGTACTTTCAATACTGCCGCAGTCATTAACTTCTGTGTAGAAAATTAATTGATTTAGATAAATGTATATATATATATATATATATATATATATATATAAAATATACATTTCATAATTTCATTTTACTTTACCTACTATTTTATTTGATTTCTGATTATTTTTTATCACTTGGCTTATTTTAAATGTTGAACTACATGTAAATGCATTTAAATGTTTATTTATGTTAACTGTAAATTATATTGAATTTACGGTTCTTAATCTGTTGGCTGTATATGATGAGTATACTCGTCACAAAGATGAATTTGAGTAATAAAATAATTGATTTTTCAAAAAAATCAAATGCCATTTCTTTACAGTTTAATTCAATTTTACAGCAGCTGCATGTACTTTGACGAATGTACTCCCTTCTTCACTATCCCTTCATTTTTGCGACACAATGTAGGTGCACATTTTTAAAATAGGGCGATACAACTAACAGATTAGCAATGTACTAGCAATTTGATTATTTTAAGTGAGTGATTTTACATCGTGAAATATTTTAAAATATACTACAAATATTTATAAGAGCTCTTTACTTTTTTTGTTCTGAATCCTTCATAAAGCCTTGTGGACACACAATTTCATTGCATCTAAAACTTCCTCGTGTATTGAAACATATTTGTCCAGGAGCGCAAGCTGTTGCTGACAAACATTCATCAATATCTAAAAAATACATTATATTTATTAAGAAAACGTTTGAAGATGAATATTGATTATTATAATTACAATTCATAAACGAAGTTCTTTTTTTATATTTCCCAAATATTATTATTTATCATACATATTTTTACTTTAAATACATTTTAAATAATAATAAAACTCATTAATAGTTTGTTATAAATATAGAAAAAACAGTATTTTTACTGAAGCATGTATTTAGTTTTGTTTGTGTAGTTTAAAAGTCATTTCATTTTTTTTAATGCATCCATCCAAAGATTTTATATTACCTTTAGAAATCAATTGCAGAATTTGATTTTAAAAGCTTTAAATTTGTTTTAATATTACTAAAAATGATGTGTAATTTTAGTAAATAATATTATTTAATTTTATTAAACGATTGTACAGTTGATAGCTTTTATTTTGATTATATTTATACCTTGACAAGTACGTCCATCAGTTCCAAGACGATATCCTTCTGGGCATCTACATGTATAACTTCCTAAAGTATTTGTGCAAATTCCAACACACAGGCTATGATCTTTGAAATCTTCACATTCATCTATATCAGAACAAGATCTGTAAAAAAATATACGTGGAAGAATAGTTTTTCTGTTTTTCGGCGTTTACCTATATTTTAATAAAAATGTTTAAGAATGATGAATGTTTAATTAATTGATCTACGTATAAATCTGCATATTATTTTCACTTATAAACATGTTAAATTAATAGTTTTTTTTATTATATTGGGTTTAAAATTGTGTTTTAGTGCTTAGTATATAGATTTTCAAACACCTATAATCAGAGAATTTGAGATATTTTAGCAGCGCACGTATCAGAAGTTATTCTAAATACGTTCATGAAAACATAAATGAATATATTCATATAAACTGCTAAAATATCTAAAGCTTTCTAATTAAAGGTGTTTGAAAATCAACATACTATATATATATATGTATGTAGGTATGCGTGTGTAGGTATATAATATTTAAATAAATAACTGATTATTTTTTAACCTGTTGTCTTTATTAATCACAAAACCTGATTTGCATGAACATCTAAAGGTTCCCCACAAGTTGAGACAAAAATGTTGACATATTCCAGGCATTTCACATTCATTAATATCTTCGCATGAGGTTTCCGACCTTTGTTTGAATCCGTGTTTACAAATACATCTGTAGGATCCAATTGTATTTTGACATTCAGAATTTGATGAGCAAATCTAAAAAAAGTAAAATTTAATTTCATTATCTTTTGTATATATATATATATATATATACATTAATATCCTGAAAGCCTCGTCTCAAAAAAAAATAATTAGTAAGCATGACCAGAGATTTTCGCGCTTGAGATCAAGTATTAAACACATAATTCTTCTATAAATAAAAAATATGTTTAATAAATACGAATTTCAAATATTTATTACATATAGTTGCTGTTTATAGAACAACGTAACGGGACGTTTTTACGTCTCATCACATGGAACAAAGTATTTGCTCAAAGCACTGATCGTAACACTACATACCGCTTGCAAATTAAGTTTGTATATAGAACCGAACAGCTAATTCAACTGCAGATTCTCCGGTAATACCGGCTCGGTACTTACTGCACATATGAGAGTGTTATGTTACATTATTAGCAGTACAAATGAAGCTAAAGTAAAACATAGACCTAGCTAACAGTGAAATGGCAGCTAATGAGAATTTAGTCAATAAAAGCTGCTACGAAAAAAGTCGATTAATAATCTGTCGGTTGATAAGCGCTGGCAATGAAAATCCGATTAATAGATAGCCAGTTGGTAGTGTTATCTGAATAAACTTTAATTATTTTTTGAGGCATAGGTTTTTCAAGTTATTAAAATAAAAAATTAAAACAAACAATATACAAATTCCCATATAAATCCGTTATAAATATAAAATTATCAGATTTCTACCTGGCCCCTAAACCGTTCACATTCGTTAATGTCTTCACATTGGTTATTTCTATTGTAACTATGCCCCTGTTGACATTGGCACATATATCCTCCAGGTCTGTTTGAACATATTTGACCTTGTCCACAGGAGTGAGTACCGAGTTCACACTCATTTATATCTGAAAAATATCAAATATACATATTTTATAATTATATTTCAATATACTATAAATGCAAAATATTATAGTTCATATTCAATTTAAAATATACACTTCTTAACGTATATTTCTCTGTTTTAAAGAGTTTATTTACCGTTACAAAAAGTTCCATCTTCATTAAGTGTATATCCAGCACCACAATGCCTTAAAGCAATACATTGATAAGAACCTGGGAAATTTTCACACCTTTGATTTTTACGGCATTTATGTTGTTGCGTTTCACATTCATTAATATCTAAAATTGCATCATTTATTAATTATATTTAAGTAACGTTTATCAAAAAAAAATAAAATCTGCCTACCTTCACAATGAGACTTGTCTTCGCTAAGTTGAAATCCTGAGCTGCATTGTACAACTATACATTCATAAGTTCCTTCCAAGTTTACGCATTTTTCCATTGCTCCACAATAATTACCTCTCTCACATTCGTTGATGTCTAAAAATATTCTCATAGACATATGCAAACATATATATATATATATATATATATATATATATATATATATATATATATATATATATATATATAAAGCAGAATACAATAAAAATAATAGTACTTTAATTTTTCAATATTGCATGTATTCCAATGATAACGAAAGTTAAGATACCGTTCATGAATAAAATTGTAATTTTATGAGATTGACCAAAATTATGTTCTTGTACTGTTTATTTTTAATCTGTATATAATGTAAATGATTATTTATCCATGAATCTTTAATAGACTTTTGCTTACCTACACATTGATCGTACTGATTTCTTTCAAATCCTTGTAAACATTTTTTTTTAAAAACATTTGCTGGGTGAGTGTAAGGTGATATTGAAGAGTCGTCTTTATTTGTTGAGGGTTTTGAGTTTTCCGAATTTGTTTTGTAAGATATGGTTGGTGTTGCCTATTATATACATACATACAAACATACGTATATATATATATATATATATATATATATATATATATATATATATATATATATATATATATATATATATATACAAGAAATTTATTATGAATATTTCTAATATTTGAAGTATTTTTTAAAAACAACTTCATTTATACACATTTATAATACAATTTGTAATTGTTATAATTATGTGTGAATTATTATTTTTAATTGGTTTGAATCATTACCTGATGTGTTGGCATGGTACTTGCTGTAGTTATTTGTCGCGCAGGACTCGTTGTGGGGTAGAATTGAACCGGTATCTGGGGTAGATTTCCGGGATATATATTTGTTGGTCTTGTAGGACCAAGAACATATATTGTTTGTCGGGATGTATTTAGCAAAGTCGGTCGTGAAGACACCATACGTCTTCTTTCGCAGCGGAATGAACCAACTGTGTTCCTGCATTGCCAGTTTGGACCTAGCACGTCGCAGTTATGAGTTTGTAAAACGCATTCGTCGTCATCTGACAAAAACAAGTATATCATTTTTTCATAAAAGTTCATTACATATTCTTTTCCGGTATCTTTTGTTTAGAAAATGCTGAGCATTGTTGATTTTAATAGCATCACGAACATGATAAAAAAGATAATTCTCTTTTTTATTAATTTAACACAATTTAACAAAACAATTTCATTTAGCATGGAAATTAAGTAAAAATCGTCTATTATGTAAAAAAGAGCGTCCCTCAAATTGAAAATTATTTGAAATTCATACGTTTTCTACAGAATATTCATTTAAAATTGTTTTTCTTTGATAACAAAATCAATACCTTTAATTTTTATCATCGAAGTGTTAATTTTCTATTTAAAACAAATAAAATAAAAAAATGCAATACCTCTGAAATTCGAAAGTTTGTATATTGTTTTTATTATTTAAATATTGTTGCTAATAAATTTTTAGCTGACAAGTTTAATATGAGCAATTAGCAAAAATACAACCAATGTACGATATATATATATATATATATATATATATATATATATATATATATATATATATATATATATATATATATATTTGAAAATGTGGACACTAAATTTATTTACTATATGTAGAAATGAGAATATATTTTTTTGATCTGTGAAATTATCTTTAAGTAATAAATATTAAAAGTATGTTTTTGAAAGATGATATTATTATTTATACATGACTGTATTAATGACTTAATTATATTATTAAGACTACTTTGAAAAATTTATGCATAAATCAGACTATTTCATTAAAAATTATGAATAAACAAAATTAAATTAAAACTAATGTCGACTGACTCTGTTTAACGTCGTAAATATTTGCACTTAAGTGATACTGTTAACATTTATTATAATAGATTATTCTCATATCAAAAATATTATTAAGCAATTTATATAGTACTTTACCTTCGCAATTTCCAGTAGCAGCATTTAATGTATATCCAGTCCCACAACTTGTATAACGAATACAATGGAAAGATCCTATTGTATTATCACATCTTTGTGATGAGGAGCAATCATGTCTGTTTGTTTGACATTCGTTGATATCTAAATTTTGTTGCCATTCATGTAACAAAATTTGCAAATTGTCCAAAGTTTAATATAATATAATATATATATATATATATATATATATATATATATATATATAATATATATATATATATATAATAATAATAATAAATAATATATTTATTACATATTCACGAAGATAAATAATTACCAATACAAGCTCCAGTAATATAATCCAACTGAAACCCACTCTTGCATCTACATTCAAAACTTCCCACTGTATTATAACAGTCTTGATTACTATCACAGGAATGTATTTGTTCTTTACATTCATCTATGTCTGTAAAAATTAATAATAGTAAATGTATGCAAGAAAAATGAAAAATATAATATTTTATAATAATTTGCGTATTATTTAATAGTCCATTTTACTGATTGATTTAAATATAATCGTATTAAATATTATTTTAATATGAACATTTTTTTTCTTGCTTTTAATGAAATTATTCAAAATAAAGGAAAGTTTTTAGCATGCTAAAATGGTCTTCTTAAATATTTACCTGAACAAACACGTTGATATCTGTCCAATCTTAATCCATTAGGACAATTTGGTTCTGTAGTAGTTAATAAAACAGGCGAGATAGTTGTCTGCTCCAAGCGTGGACTTTCTGTTGGTTGCTGAGTAACTTTTGTAGGTTGTAATATTGTTGGAGTTTGTGTGGGTTTTGTTGACGATATTGGTATGCTGTAGTGATATGTGTTATATATAATAAAAATAAAATAAAACAATCTATACTTAAATGAATGGTGAGTTGAGGTGTTATATTTATATACTGCAATTTTTTCTATATGATCTTTCAACAACAATACAGATGATGATTTACAACAAAGTTATACATTTATACATTGATAATTCTTTTAATGCTACGAATATACGTGGAAGAACTTTAGTGACGTAATTATTATCAATCAAGGAAAAATAAATTCTACATAATATGTAAAACATTTCCTAATGAAAATCAACATCTTAAATAGTCTTTATAATTACAAGTTAAGCATATATCTGACTTTATTTTTTTGTAAATAAAATATTTTAATATATATATATATATATATATATATATATATATATATATATATATATATTGCATTATTAAAATACACGCGTCAAAAATATACAATCAACTATTTGTTGTTCTGGTTGTTTTCGGTTTTTTGAATCAGTGAAGTGTTTGTTATTCACTATAAACGAGCACCATCCTCAAATAAGTGTTGAAGACTAATTTTAAATCCGATTTATTTTCTATTTAATTATGTTTTTAGATCAGGTATGGTTATAATTTTAAGGTAAAAAGTAACGCTTGACTATTTATGATTATTTGTTTGTTTAATATATTATTTTTATACATTTTTAGATCTTCAAGAATATTTAAATTCATTCCTTTATTCTCCGTTTTCATTATTTCTGTTGTATTATTTGTCTCTAATCTAATTCTGTTTCTAAATTGTGATTAGCGAATATTCAATCGGGTTTATTTGCTAAGGATTCGCTGGAAGGGTTTCAAAGAAGAACTTAACAAAAAAATGAACGCGGGTCAATTCATAATAACTATCAACGTACTAGAAGAAAGCGTTGCTATATTAACAAAAGTAATACTTCTTACTGTATTTCCTCTGTTATTGTTATAAGGAAACATTTTAATCTATCTATATAAGAAACGGTACATTATATAAATAAATATAAAAAAAGTAAACCTTGGAAAATATTTAGGTGTTGATGTTTTAGGATCACATCGATATCCACCTGGTTCATTAATACATTCTTCTTGACTTAAACATAAGTCTTTATTTTCGCATTCATCGATATCTGTAAAGAAATAGTTTAAATACAAATACATACTTTTATGTACATAAACACATCGAACTAATACCTGACTTGAAGCAATTCTTGATAATAAATCGTGTAGTGTGTATACACGAATTAAAGAAAATGATGTAAAGAATTTAAAATAATTATAATTTTAAACTATATATAATGAATTAATATATTTTTCCTTATCAGATATCAAGTAATAAATATGCATATACTGATTAATAAATAACTATTACACAAATTAAAATAAATTCGTTACATTGTACCTTCACAAGAACCTAATAAGGAATTCATTTTGAATCCAGCCGGACAAGTTGTTTTGGATGCCTTATTTTGACACGTAAAATTGCCTCGTGTGTTTAAACAAAACTGAGATTCTCTATTACAATCATCAGTTCCTTCATTACATTCATCAATATCTGAAAATATATATATATATATATATATATATATATATATATATATATATATATATATATATTATTACTACTTCAGTATTTAAATACATTATTTACCATTGCATAAATGTTGTTCAAAATTAAATTGATATCCTGGAGGACATTTATCTGTCTCTAATATATTTGAAGAATCAGCATTACCAGGAACATTCTGATCCTTATTTACACATATATAACCACCCTTAGTATTAACACAACTTTCTAACAGTATGTCACAATTAGCTAAACCTTGTTCGCATTCATCAATATCTATAATAAAATAAAACGAAATTCGTTAATCGATTTTAATTTATCGTCTTCAATAGCGCTCTAAACAAAAAGTAATAATTTCGAACCATAAACTAAAATTTTCAAGTACTCATATTTTACAAATAAGATTATGCTTTTACTTTAATATATAGAAAAAATATTGAAATTGAGAAAAAAATGTGTAGCCAAATATATAAATATTATCAAAATGATATAAAACCAAATTATTTACAGGAAAGAGTAATGAATATTGATGTTATTATGAAAAATGAATATTGATGAATATTATGAAAAATGGAATTAATGTAAAACTATGAAAAAACAGCGTTGTGAATCATATAACTAATTGTAGTTCATTAATTTTCTGTTTTGTTAAAATTTTTACAATTTTTAATTAAATTATGTCAGAATTGCAATTTATTTTATTATTAACTATGGATATTATCATTATAATCGTTATTTTTACCTTTATTAGTACTTTTCGGAATTTCTAATTTTACTAAATAGTACAATTAATTTCATTGTATGTGTTTTTTATTAATCACAAAGTATTATTTAAATTATAATAAAAAAATAATAACTAACCAACGCAAGTTATTTTATCAGCCGCTAAGTCATAGCCTTTATTACAACGACATTGTATGGCAACTCCTGTATCTACACATATGTGATCACATGGATTCGCTTCTTCGCATCTATAAATGTGAAATATTAGCATTTTTGTATATGTACATGAATTAAAAGCTTTCTCCAAAATCAATAAGTAATAAATTAATAATAAATACATCATTAGATAAATATTTAATTTTCGTAAATTTTATTAAACAACTTTTAAAACTTCATAAATTTTGTAAAAATGTATTTGTTATCGGTTTATTTTAAATTAACAAAAAATATAAATTGCGTTAGTGTTTTGTAATTTTAAGTAAAATTTATATTACTAATAATATATAGTCCAGCAACAATACATAAGATTTTATGTACCAAAAAAATAAATTTTATGTATTATTTCAAAGGTATTATATTTGTTCAGCTACAGAGATTTAAACTTAACAAAAATCCTATAACACTTCACGTATTTACCAAAAAAAATATTTTTTTAACGAACCTGTCGGGTATATCGAGTTGACTACAAGATATACCATCAAACATAAGTTTAAACCCTGGGTAACAATCACAACGATATGATCCAGGTACTGGAACACATATATGAGCACAAAGTACTCCAGGCATTAGGTCACATAATGATTCCAGAGGTGCTATAGAAATAATGTTTTAATGTATTGCTCAAATAATAAAATCATACTCTTACAATTTATACTAATAATTAAAATCACATTTAAATTTTATGGAAATTAGAAATCTATTTTATACATACGTGGAGCCGGTATAGTTGTTGTTTTCGCTGCAATCGACGTTGTCATTGCTGTTGTCGTATCAATTTTTGTTTCCATACAACAAGATTTGTAAGCTTGATCCCATGGAGGTCCTAATTTAATTTCTTCATTACAATCTATGCCAGTAACGCCTGCTATTAGACCGATTTTACATGCTTCACAGCAATCCTATAGAATATATTTTTAGTCTTTCATATATTTTTTGCAACGAATAATAATTATTATGTCTAAAGTGATTTATAAATTTATTATCACCAGTATAATTAGATATTTTTTTACAATTCTCGATGATACACTTTTACGATTACTGATTATTTTAGAAAAGAGTACATATTTAAAAACTATATATATATATATATATATATATATATATATATATATATATATATATGTATATATATATACATATACAATTAACTTCTGACTCATCTTTTAAAGTACTTTAGATATTCTTTCTACTTTAGTTTTATTTTCAGTAAATAATTATTTATCAAACGTATTAGTTAAAATTTACAAAAAACATGTTAATTTGCTACTAAGGTTATAGAATTTCAGATATTTTAATAATAACTGAAAGTTGTTTGATGATATTTATAAGAATGTTCTCAAATTAGGTAAATATGTTTTCATTAGCGACTATATTAAATTACTGGGACATTACATCGTAAACATAATTTATAAATATACCATAAGTGAGGCGTATTATACGCAAAAAAAAATACACGCCATTAATATGCATTTGTAAAATATCTATTAATTAAAATATATTAAATGCACACCTTATTGAATTCTACAACAGATCCTAAATTGCTCGAACAAGCTTTTCCAGCTCTGGCAGCATTCATTCCAGCTGTGCATCCTTCTTCCCTTTAACAAATACATATTTTCATTTTGATATTTAGTAAACCTATTATCAGACTAAGTTTTCGCAATGATTTATACCGAAAAATAAACGAATTTACAACATTAATAACTAAGGAAGAAAAGCAATAATTACAAAACTCAAAAAAAATATACGAATTTAAAAATAGTATAAATTATTTTTTTCGAACTCATATACATACGTATATATATATATATATATATATATATATATATATATATATATATATATATATATATAGTATAAACATATTTTCAAACTTGTTACGATACGGAAAATGTTTAAAAACGATATACCAAGCTTATGACAGTATATAATGACAATATTAAAATATACTAGTTAATTACGAATATTTAAAATTAATTGTTAATGATCTAATCATATATATGTATATATATATATATATATATATATATATATATATATATATATGTACATACAAGGTATTTAATAAAAAAGAAATAAAAATAACTGCGTAATTATATCATTTTCACAGTGTGCATTTTATAGTCAAAAACATAATGCACTTATCACTAAGTCAAGGTTGTACTATATAACTGATAAAGATTATGTACAATAATTATTTCGTTCATACTTATTAAGACGTTTTTTACTATTTGGGTTATCCCATTATTTTAATTATCTCCATGTGGTTTTTAAATCAGAACATGGTTTTAATGAATTTCTTGAAATTCGTTACAAATAAATGACTTCTCAGTTTTCAGTAACACATAATATAAACTGTGTATAAGTAACATCTTATTATCAATCTTTGTGATGCGACGCTTATGATTGACATCTGTTTAGGGCAAGCATTATGTATATATGAATATATAAAAAATATATACATATATATATGTGTGTGTGTATGTGTTAAGAATGTGTATAAAATTATACTTGGACGTAGGTAGAGTTTAATTTGTTTCAAATATTTTTGTTCCCTTCTCTTTTCCTGTTAAACTATTTTATAAACAGTCATTTAATATTTTTAATAAGTTAGATATTGAAATCTCCTTGAGTCTTTTTATTTATTTATTTATTAAAAATTGCTGAAGTGGAATTCAATTTAACAGTAGTAAAATAATACTAAAAACATCATTAAAAATTACACATGCTGTTATAAAAAAATTTTTTGAATTGAAAAATTAGTTTTGAAATAGTACGAACATTTTCTAAAAGGACGCTTATAAAAATAAAAACAGACCTTTGTGTTCGAAGACAACATATTTCAGTAGATGAAAGACAAATAGATTGATCTTCAGGAGAAACGCCAGCCACTGGAGCTGGAAACTTTGTGCATTCGAGTCCTTCTTTACCCCAATTACTTCCTAATTCACAACATCTTTTAAAAGTATCTTTCAAATTTGCTGTAAATAAAAAAATATTCGTATAATAAAAATACATTAATATACAATAACATACAACACACATTTAAATAATAATAAAGTAAATACAATTTACCATGACATATTTAAAATCTAGATCACTAATAAATAAACAAAATTTATACAGCGTATTACACATAATTCAAATTTTAAACAATGACCTATTAAATTGACGATTCAATTTTACTCGTATTATATTTTCAAAAATATTTCTACAAATATAAGTATAATAATGCAATATATATATATATATATATATATATATATATATATATATATATATATATATATATATAACAGACGCATATATGTGAAAATAATTAACCAACAGGATAAGCCAAATGAAGTTAAGTTTTACATTAAAATATGAAGAGTTTCATTTTCTAATTAACATATGAACATATATGAATATTAACAAAAAGAAAAATAATGGCAGACCTAAATATATGCTACAGATTTTTTAAATTTGTTTATATAGTTTATAATATTTGACAGCTGATAAAATAAGTAAATTATTTTGATTATCTGAAGATAAATATAATAAACAAAAAGATTATATATATATATATATATATATATAATTTTCTATAAAAAACGGCACCGAATTAATTTGTGAACCTAATATATATATTACTCGGAAGTATCAAATATTAACTGTAACAAATTATACACATGAGACTTCTAATGATAAGATAAGGTAAAACAATTTGAAATCTATTACAATACGGAAATATTTAACAAATAATACGAAAATTTAAGTATTATTTATAGATAAATTTAATTATTATCATTCAAATTTAAATATGTTATATTTATATGCATTTCATTAATCTTCCAGTAAAAATGAAATTTTCAAAACTAATAAATTTAAATAAGTCAAACAATTTATTCGAATACTATCAGTTATCATATATATATATATATATATATATATATATATATATATATATATATATATATATATATATAATTAATAAAGTTGTGTGTACGATATGTAAATCACTCTTTGTATTTTTTACTTCTCATGAATAATTTAAACGCATAATCTTATTTAATTATGATTCAGCATTTTAAATACATAATTTTTCATTGATTTTTTTTCAAATAAACCTATTTATAAATGACAATAGTACTTCATTATCATTTTAAAAAATTATATATATATAACAAAATCATACATTAAACAATTCCAATTTACATTAAAATTTTCTTTGTATAGTAGAAAACCAATAAGCTGAAATTCTTTTATCTATTTTTAAAATACTTTTTAATACATATTTTCACATTAAAATTAAAAATGCACATTTTTTACTTTTGTTAATTTGATTGATAATCGTTTTCGATCAGGTAATATTTTTTAGCAGAACTATAACAGACAGACTTGTCTAATGATATGAATTTCGCTTAACTTAATCGATTTAAATTAAGCGTCTTTGATAGTTACACATAAACTGTAATTCTTCATTTTTTATTGTACTTTTAAAAAAATAATTACAATAATTATTCTGTTGTTACATATAATAATTTAAAATCAAATTTGATAACTATAAAATTTGGTAATTGATTGTAGAAAGAATGAAAATTTTAACGGATTTCTTTTAATTGAACTGCATAGTAGCCATAGCATTTAAAATTCAATTTGTTTGTTTATGAAACCATGTCGTAAAGAGAAACTGTTATGAAAATATATGATTTTAATAGATGTACTAAAACTAAAGGGATCAATAAATGATAACTTTTTGTAAAAAAATATGTATTGAAATTAAATACATCATAAAAATTATATTTTAAATTTGGCAAATTCTTAAAAATTTACTATAAAATACAAAGAAACAGTATATACATATAACACATGTAGCGCGGGAACACACACACACACACATAATTATAATTATATATATATATATATATATACACGCGTGTGTGCACGAATTTTTAAAATATTCTGTTTGTTAATATACGCAATTTACTATCTGTACTTATTAATAATTATTAATAATTATTTACATATATATATATATATATATATATATATATATATATATATATATATATTTATCCAATAAAAAACTCTTATTGATCACGGTAATGTGACTTGAAAGTAAATTATAAACAATTTTCCCAATTCGAGACATTACAGTATATAGCGCACATGAGATTAATTCAGTGTGAATATTAGTTAACAACTTTAAATTCATCTGGAAACGCACAACAAATAAAAAACAATTAAGATGTGTTCGCACTTTTGAGAATATAAATCGTGACTTGAAGATAAACGATAATTGAAATCTTGTGGGAGCGCTAATTCTGTGATAATTTCAAGAGATCAACAATTCGGTATAGTTTATAATACATCACCAGTTTGAGGGATGTACAAATATTCATTATATCTTTAAATATTTTTAGTATTTTTATTATCTTTATACATATATATATATATATATATATATATATATATATATATATATATATATATATATGAAATATAGAAATTTCTCAAAAATTCTAAAATTTCATTAAATAAAATAAATATATAAATGATGTAAAAAAATGGAAGTTAAAGAGAATAGATTTTGCTATATAATATATATGTTTTAATAATTGAATGAAACTTAATTTTAAACACATATTCTAAACTATTAGTGATATTTTCAGAAGAGATCTCTAAAAAATAAAAAAAAGTACTAAATCAACTGAAAAATGTATCTTAAATAATAATATAAATTGCTCTCAACATAAGATTGTAATCAAAAATTAAGTATCCCTTGTTTAACGTACTTAATCAACCGTATATTTTTGTTTGTATTTTGTGATTGTAAACTGTTATATATTTATTAATAGAACATCTGTTTATTAGTTAGTCTGATGTGTTTTTTCATTACCATGTGTTTTACAGTGTAATTACTAAATAACTTCTTCTTTTTAAAAATCTTTTCTTAAAATATTTTTCTGAGAATAATGTAGATAAACATAATTAATGAAAACAGAGAAGCAAACCGACATGCACGCACAAGCACAAAGATATATATATATATATATATATATATATATATATATATATATATATATATATATTCCAATAAATAAAAAAAAATTAGAAATCGGTTAATACATGACTAAAATGAAAAGTTAATATAATAATTATGGTTTTGAAATCTGGAATTAATATTAATATCTCTATAATATGAGCTAATATTCACCTTTTCATACATTCTTTTTTATTCTACATCTTGTTTAATTAATATTATGAAAACTTATACTGAAAAATAATAATTCTGTGTTTAATTACGCTTTTGATTATATTGAATTCGTCTGTTCGAAAATATTTAAACTATATGTTTATTTATATACATATATAATCTGTTCAGTACGATATAAAAAATGTTTACTAAATAATAACATTGGCAATGTCATGAAAATTTAAGATAATTCTAAATATTCGTATGAAAATAGAACATGTTTATATATATATATATATATATATATATATATATATATATATATATATAAGAAATATTCAAAGTATATATTTAAAACGGATTTATCTTAATAGATGAATAAATGTGTCTAAAATTATAACTTTTTAAAAAATCGATACGTTTTAAATCACAATGATTTGTGTACTAATTTAAATCATACTTTATCGGATGTTCTGGATAAGGAAGGTCAAATAAATGCTCTTTTTCTCAATTTTTCTGAAGTATTTGATAAAGATCCGCATAATTTTATTATGAATTATTTATATTCAGACGATTGTAAAGTATCGTGATAGCTTTTTAAATACCTAGTGATTATAATATTCACTCATTACACTATATCTTAAAAAGAAATAATATTAATAAAAAATCATTTTATACAACATACTGACAATAAGTGATGTTTAAGTAAATTTATAAAAAATAAATGGTATATAAAACAAATTATACAATTCTACAATATACAATGATACAATTCTACAAAAAATATTATCGGAAAAATAAATTATTTTTAATATGAATTATATCCTAAAAGATTTTTGAGGTTCAAATATTTTATGTTTCATAGATAATTATTGAATATTAATTTTACTTAATTTATATAGTATCTTAAATCTGCATGGATTCCATAATACCACTCTGTCTTGTCTAATGTATTTGATACTTCTTCATCAAAATCTGATACTTTATAATTTATTGGAATGAGATTTAATACTAAAGTTACCTCTCTAACAGAATTTATTTAAAACAAACCCAATTTAATCACATCATCTACTAATATAATGCGTTGCAACAAAAAAGTTTTAAAAATTTGGACAATTTCATACTATGTACTGTGGAATAGAAATTTCAATCCATGTATTGTTCAAAATTCACTTTTTTCATTCTCACATTACTTAAATAATAGACAATATACAACTTGTCTATAAAACAAACATATCACTGTAGGTCCATAAAAATATTTGGTGAATAAGTTGATTGAAGTTTTCTGTTTAAAAAACATTAAATATTTTGATTGTTAATGTGACATTATTTTCTAGTCTGTTTAAGTATATATATATATATATATATATATATATATATATATATATATATATATTTCAAATTTCATGCAAACAAATACTATATGCTATATAAATAATGTTATTGAAAATAAAACGCAAAATATTTAATTAACATTCGTAATTCTTATTGTAAATTTAAATAAGTTCTACAATGAACAAATATCTGTATCTACTCGATGTAAAAATAAAAAAAAAATGAAAATATGAATACTTCATTGTGTAAATTTATATTTATATATAAAATAAATTTGCATTTAATGCAATTTTTAAATATATACCAAATTTTGTATCTGTTTAAATATTTTTATACCCATATGTGAATATATATATATATATATAAATATGTACATATACATACATACATATATATATATATATATATATATATATATATATATATATATATATATATATATATATATATAGACAGATAGATAGATAGATAGATATAGATAAAGAGGTAGATTGTGAAAGATTTCAACGCCTGATCGATTAAAAAAATATAAATTAAATCATCTCGGTAAAACGTTATTAAACTTATTGATTTGTAAACAAAACATTTATTCTTTATTGAAGAATCATTACTGAAAAAAATATTTTATATACTTAATATAAATCGTTTGAGTAAATATTTTGTAAACAATCGAATACATTTTAGTAAAAATTAAAAATATTATTAGAAATAAGAGATTAGTTTTTACTAAACATATATATTAGTTTTTACTAAATATTCAACTAAAACATATTAAAATATTTTATTGTTTCTGGTTACATTTTTATTTTAAATATTGATTTTTCTTTACAAATCGAATTTTTACCGAAAACTGAATCAATTTATAGGAGGAAAAAAATAGTTTAATGCTACGAATTTATTTGATATTGTTAAAAATTATAGGTTTGCCGATAGCTACGAAAAATGAATGATGTTTTTTAAAAGAATTCAGATTAATATATACGTCTAATTTAATGTCTACATAATTAAATAAATACCAAAACATTTTTTTAACTAAAATTAATTCTAGTAGTAATAAATAATCAAATTGAATTATTTTCTATTAAACATGAATGTGAAATCATGCTTTTACTAATTCAAAAAAACAAAAATATATTTTTTATGATTTTTTCACAACCAGTAATACACACACATACACACACAAATATATATATATATATATATATATATATATATATATATAAGTTAAATAAATCTATAAAAAGTAACGAATTGATAAACACGATTTTATCTTACCAGATATTGGACTAAGTAAAGTAATGACCAAAACAAAGTGAAATAAGAATTGATGCATATTTTGTAAGTGAAGAAAACGTCAGAATACACTCATTAAAATATATCTTATAAATTAAGTGTCTACAACATGTGCTAGTTACATACTGGCAATGTTTTTATAATAGACAAGAGCTGAGACCCTCTGACTTACTACAGACAATTTGAATTTCTATCAGTTGACTTGTCACCAAAGATCTTTGCTACGAGGGGAACCAATACGTTTCGAAATTGTTTGTATAATAAATATAAAATACGATATCAATATATATATATATATATATATATATATATATATATATATATATATATATATATATATTTATTTATTTTAGTGTATATGTTTACAATCTCATTACACGACATAACAAGACTTAATACTAAATAATTCTTCTTTGTCTTTAAACATTACAAGAATAATTGTATTTTCTTTATTAATATATAAAACAATTAATATATAAATATCAAATAATTCTTATAATTAACCGTTTATTCATTGCCTGTGATATTCTTTAATTGTTAGAAATTATCATTGAAAATAGTGTATAAAAATCGTATATCGTACAGTAATGCATAGCCATATAACAATGATTCTTTTTTGAATAGCCTGAATGTTTTTTATTACAAATATAGATATTCTGTTTCTTAAATTATGGCGATAATAATCTTTATAAACGTAAAAAACTCATATAATACAAATTTAGATATCTGAATTTATTACTTTACCTTCAACAATATGATCGCATAGTAAAACAATTATAAAGCTGATAAAAATCAACTCATGTTTAGTTTTTAATGTATAAAATATTATGTATAATACTCAGTATGTTATATTCATGGATATTTGTTTTCAAAGTATGTAGATTTTTTTAGTTAAATAAAGATTTCTTTTTTAATTCAGAAATTAATTTTAAATATGTAATTAATATGAATATATTTATTCCAACACAAGCAAGTGATTCATCTCATTAGCTAAATTCTCAATTATTTTCACCACTATTTACTTTGTTGACCGAATGTGAATATTAATCATATGGTACAGATAATTATTTTCTCGTAAACGATTTTAACAAAATTGAATCTGTAATATTTAAGGTAATTCGATTTCTATTTAACTAATTGAAAAAAAAATTACATACATGTATCAAAATCATTTTAATTCAAAATTACATTAGTTAGAATCTCTTGTGTTAGCTATTAACGCCAATCAGCTGTTACATATATATATATATATATATATATATATATATATATATATATATATATATATATATATATATGCAGTCGCACACTTAGGATTTAATCTTGGGGAGGGGATGAGTGGAACGGATAAAAAATATTAATGCGAATTCAAAAAAAAATATTAGGTGATTATAAAAATTTATTTCAAGAATAAAATCCAGTTTTCTTTTCTTTTTACAAAGCTCTTCAATTACTTCAGTCATGGTTATATTAATTTCTTTGTCTATACATAGGGGATAATGATAGGGTATTACATTAATCTCTCTGTGTATATAGTAGTTTTGGGGGTATCAGGGCCCCTTGGCTCCCCATTAAGTGCGCCACTATATATATATATATATATATATATAAATATATATATATATATATGTACGTGTGTAGTTAAAATTGCTGCTAAATACAAATGTGTGTGGCTTGCATACAAAAATCGAATCATAAAACTTGTATTTAAATTTTAAATGAGTGTTTTGATATAAAGAGTGAAAATCATAATAAATATATTCAGATTTGAGTACTGCGTCTATAAATTTAAATTTATTCAAAGATTCTGCATGTATATTTCGTTTCTTGCTTATTTTTTAAGTATTTTAGTACTGACTTAAATTTGTAAGTAAATATCGAATCTGATCTCATTCCTAATAACAATATTTTTGGGAGTGTAAATATTTATTCATGCATGTTTCAATACAGGATATATCTATTATAAATTTTATATATTATCATGAAAATATACGCAACCAATTGTCATACTGATAAGCACACGGAAATATTCAATATTTTTTCTTGTGTTTTGAATTTTCGATCATTTTTTTGGCAAAAATCTCAATGACTGAATTGCGAATTTAATTTTCAATGTGTTCTCTTTAGTTTTACAATCTATGGAATACTCATTAATCTATGGATATGTGCTTAATCTATGAGTATACGCTTGCGTGTCTACTTTAATGTACATAGTAACGGCTCGTCTAAATTTATTGCACATTTTATGTACATCATAGTAATTGTGTTTAATCGCTAAATGATTAGCATTAAATCTCATTTTATTTATTGTACAACAAAATTTCCATTTGGTAACAACAACGTCTAGTTTTTTGCCTCTTAAATTTACAACTGAAATGTCAACACGACTTTTATATTGTATATATGGATGATTCATATTTAGCATCGTTAATTATTTTAATGTAAAGATATCACGTTTTTCTTTCCAGTTTAACTGATACTGAGAATATTAAGTGTCAAAAATGGATGAAAATCATGTATCATCGTACAAAAGCAATCCCATTACTGATGACTATAATATTTCACAAACAGTGTTAGGTCTTGGTATAAATGGAAAAGTTGTAGAGTGTTTTAAAAAAAACGATAAAAAAAAATTTGCCTTGAAGGTATTATTTGCTATTATTACTCTTTGTTATCAAATGAAAGAATAATATAAATTTTGTAATATATTTAAAAAATAATTTTCATTGGTTAAAGGTACTGCATGATAGTATTAAAGCTCGTCGAGAAGTTGATCTTCACTTGAAGGCTAGTGGATGCAAACATATAGTAAATATAATAGATGTATATGAAAATGTTTATGCTAATAATAAATGTTTGTTAGTTGTAATGGAATGGTAAGTTTTTTATATATTTGCCATACTTGTATTAACTATATTCTAATTTAATTTATAATAAAAAATAATTTTTATTACACTTTTTTCAAAATATATAATTATGTTAGAATTAAATTATTTTATATTGCATAAGAAAGTCCAAGATAAAATACAATATAACAGTGTTATTTTCATAGTAAATTCAGTTTTTAACTAATAGTATATAACTTCAAATGAAACTAATAATACTGTGAAATATAGTGTAGAAACAATTATCTACAAAGTTAGATTTTGTTTTGAAATCAGATTGTAATCTATTAGTTTAATGTGCAATTTCCTTATTGCATATATAATCATACTTGGTTTTTAGATTCTAATATATTAATTTTTATTGTATTAAGTAGTTTCTGTTATTTTTACTTTACATTTTGTGAATTGATATATTCAAAGTAATTTCCATTCGTTTACTTAATTATATGTAACTACCATAATTTCATATTTCAGTATGGAAGGTGGTGAATTATTTCAACGTATACAAGATAAACAGGATGGTGCATTTACAGAACGAGGTAAAAAAATTAGTTGATTTAACTTTTCAAGATGTAATGGTATATATTTACAATTATTAACCAGACTTTTCATATATTTACTGTAATGTATATGTAGTAACATAATATTAAAAAAGCACACTATAAATGAGAGTAAATAAAGATATAGGAGTAGGTTTAATAATAATTTTTATATGATGTTATATTTATGTGATTGATGTGTTTACTTATAAATTATCATGTTGATTAGTGTTGATTCATATATCTTCATTCATTTTAATTTGTGTTGGTGTATTGTGTCTGTATGTATGTATTTACATATATACACACACACACGTATGTATATATCTTCATATTTATACATATTTATAATTACATATGTATATGATACATTTATTATACATATGTGTGTATATTACACACACACACACACACATATATATATATATATATGTAATTAATATTATTCTTGAAACAGAGGCTGCTGAAATAATGCATGATATTTGTATTGCTGTTAAATATTTACACGATCATAATATTGCACATAGAGATTTAAAACCAGAAAATCTACTATATTCTAAACCTGGAGCATCTGGTATATTAAAATTAACAGATTTTGGATTTGCGAAAGAAACATTGAAACAAACAAAAGTATTACAAACACCTTGTTATACTCCATATTACGTAGGTATGTAAAAAAAAAATAAAGAATTAAAATGAAAAAAACACATGTGTTCTTTGTATTTCAGCACCAGAAATTCTTGGAGCAGAACTTTATGATAAAAGTTGTGATCTTTGGTCTTTAGGTGTTATCATGTATATTTTGTAAGTGTAAAAAAATTTAAAATTACTTATATAATATATATATTATTTGAAAATACTTTTAATTAAAGAAAAAATAAGTAATTTAATAATTTTACACAGATTGTGTGGATTTCCACCGTTCTACAGTGACCATGGACATGTCATGTCACCAGGTATGAAAAAGAGAATTCGTACTGGTCAATATGATTTTCCTGAACCAGAATGGAAAAATGTGAGCTCGGATGCAAAAGATTTAATTCGCAGCATGTTAACAACAAATCCCAAAAACCGTTTTACCATCGATCAAGTTATGAACAGTTGTTGGATTTCTGTGAGTTCATTAAGGAATCTGCTTTCACACAACAAAAAAACTAATATATATTGTGATAAAATACGAAAATTAAATTTATTAAAACCACTTAGTTAACATATTATTTTGTTGTATTGTATATATATTAAAAAAAAAGTTTTTTTTAATCCAGTCTGAAATTGAAGTTATGATTGGAGGTATTTTTCAAGAAATTTTTTTCATTTGTTAATGAATTATTCAATTGTGTATAACGTTTTAAATAAAAGTTTATTTTCTAATGATGTGAGTCTTAACTGTAAATAGTTTTATTTTTAATGATAACAAAAATGCATGAGATTTTATACTTGTTTTTAGTTGATTTTTATACAAAAACATCTAATGAGTATAATAATGATTTCTTACTTTATGGAGAAATTTATAGTAACAGCTTTAAATAAAATGTTATTAGTTTTTGTTTGGGAATTAAAATTCATCAAATCAAGAAATGAATATGGTGATAATAAATAATTAATCATTTATTATAAAACTCTTTTTACTATTTATGTTTATAGCAATATACAGCTGTTCCTCAAACTCCACTACATACAGGCAGAATGTTAAGAGAATCAGAAGAGATCTGGCCAGATGTACAAGAAGAAATGACACGTTCGTTAGCCACAATGCGTGTTGATTATGATCAGGTAATTTATTATGTATAAATATTAAATATATTATTAAGGATTAGCAATTTTTAACAAATCGTAAATAATGTATATAAATAAATTTTATAGTCAGTCGAACTAAATTTAAATATATTTTTCTAATAATTATTTATATTCATAAATGACAATATTTTATTACAGATACATTTAAAACATTTGGATCTTATTAATAACCCATTATTAAATAAAAGACGTAAACGAGGGGATATGCATGTTGATAATACTCATCTTTAGCAATTAGCTAGTTATGTATTTTAAAATATATATAATTTTATCTAGGTTTCTTTAGAACAATCAGTTATTTTAAAAAAAATTATGTAGGGCAGAGAAACAGAAAGTGGGATAATGCAAAAATTGATTTAAAAAATATAAACAAGGAGTACTAGTTAAAAGTTTATTTAAATATTAACATATGTAAACTTATTATTTATTCAGTTATTAATATTTGCAAAAGGTAGTATATTTGGACTTAACATTTTAGTTAATGCCAGACTGGTTTAACTAGTATTTATTGTTTAATTTTTAATCAAAGAAGTTTTTGTTGTACTATTAAATTGCAAAAATTAATATACCTGCTAAATAGTTAAAGAATTATGATATGCGACAGTTATTCTGTTATGTGAACAAATTAATCCTTAATTTCAACAAATTGATTTATTTTTAATTTAAAACTTAATTTTTAATAATTTATATAAATTTTAATATTATTTTGAATTCGTATTGCACTAGAACGAAGGTAGATTCAAATATAAATGTATAAGGGTATGTATGTTTATGCATATGTATATACACACATTATATATATATATATATATATATATATATATATATATATATATATATAACATCTGGTCACACAAATATTGTCTATATCGTTTTCTTAACACTTTGAATTACCTTAGTTAACTGTTAAACATACTTGGAAGGATTAGTAAATGTATAAGGCTTTTAAGACTTAAAAAAATATTTTCTTTAGACAATAAAAGTTTGCCCTTGTGTGTATTTATTTTAATAAGGAATTGTTAAATATTAAAATTGTGTGAATTATGTATGTATTTATACATGGATATATCATAAGAATAAATTTTATTTATTAAGTAAAAAAAAACTACTACATAATGTATGTATGATGTATGAATTTGTTTAAATATTTTTTGTTTCTTCATTAACTACCAATAATGCAATTATTGACAAAAAGAAGATTTTTTTTTATTTTTATGAATGATATGTCTATTTTTAAAATTGATAATCACTGTCTATTAATTGAACAAATAAGTATCTTGTAACAAATACATAATAGCTTTATTTGTGAACTACATTATATGTTTATTCATACCACTTTTAATGCATATTTTCAATAATAGAGTATTATTTAATTATAATTTAGTATACATGTAACAGCATTTTCACTTTTTTCTTATATGAATGAAGTAAATAAGTGAATAAATATTCTACTTCAAAAAGTATTAATAAGAATTTTTAGGTAATATAATGTTAAATATATATTTGTATATATATATATATGTGTGTGTGTATGTATGTTCACACACATGCATATATACATAAACGTACACAATATGCAAATAGATATACAAAAGGCGCGCACGTATCCGCACATATATGTAGTCATATAATAAACTTAATTATTTTACAGTGCTCAATAATTAATAAATGATTTTTGTGTTGTAATGATATTTTAATTTTCATAATTAATAATGAAGAAAACATCTTTACTGACAGTAAAATGAACAAAGAAATAATAGTATTCGAATGTATTTTATTAATTATTACGTACATAATTTTGTGAAAAGTAATCACTTCAATAAAGTAAACGTTAAAAAAACAACTAAAATTAATAAATATGTATATTATACCATTTTCAAAACTTGTGTGTAGTTTCATAAATATAACTAAAAATTTAGTTTCTTATTTCAAAAAGTATAAACTAATTTCTACAGAATGTGATATTACATAATGTTTATGGAAAACTAATTAAAAAAATCACTAAATAAAAAGTACCCTTACTAACTTTAATGACAATACATTTATTGACTAAACGCTTATATTTTTGTTGTGTATGGTTTATTATACACACACACATTTACACACATTTATTTACATGCCCATGTGTATGTATGTTTGTATTGTGTATAAATTTTAATATTGAATAATCATTTACATTGTTAGCAACAAATTTCATTAATAATTAAATATGTACAAAATTAAAAACAGTAAATAAATATAGAGTGAATGTTCTTAAATTGACACAGTATATATGAGAGCTATTTAAAATAAATAGACTGATACAATATTAAAAATAATATTTTTCTTAGTGTCTTGAAATTAAGCACAGATTTTGATCTCTAAGTATCTATAATCTTAGTAACACTAAGAATATGGAAAAATGACAGCCAACACTTTTAAAAAGTTAAGGATGCTAAATTTGAATAATTAATTGTTTATTATATTTATGTCGTCCTTAACCATATAAATGTACAGAATAGAATCTGTTTAATTTTGATTATTGTATATAGAAATTAATTCACATATGTAAACAGATTTTCAACCATAATTTATATTTATGTTTGCATATTATTAATAAAATTATACTTATTTCAAATGTAAGTTGTGATCAACACTATTTTTTCAGCATGACATTTTAATTAAATAAAAAATATATAATTGTGTGTAACTGAAAAAAATGTTTTAAAAAATCAAATTAAATTATAATACTCACTCTCAAAATATTTCATGGAAATATTTTGTTATGTATTGAAAAAGGGCTTAATTATTTTAATAAATAGGGAAATACATGTAATGTTGAAAAGTGCAATTAAAATGTCTTATATGAAGTTAATCTATAAATGTGTAATTACTGCTTCATTTTGTTCAAATGTGAATGTGAAAACCATGCTTTATTTGTATTACTTTTTCTATATTTTTGATTACAGTATTTCATTGGAAAGTGATATAACTTTTTAATAAATAAAATATTTTATGTTGTATTTTATTTTTAATGGTTTATTTAAATTGTATATATAGTACTAATTCAATGTGTAGCAGTACATACATTTTTATATTAGAAGATAGTATGATATTTTAAAATGATAATCCTCAGTTTATTTAAATATCAGTTTGATACACTAGCAACTATTTTCCACAAATCTTTCATGAAATCAATATAGTGTAATATTTTTCATAATTACTGTGTAATATTATATAAAAGAATGTTGAATAAAATTGTTATTGTTATTTTTTTATATCTTTCAACAGTGTTCAAAAGTTAATGTTATTGTTCATATTCAATTTATATTACAATAAACCATTATTGTATTTCCAAATCATCTCATGTGGTTTTTATAGTATTAATAAATCAGTTTATATACAGTAGAAATTAGTGTATTTTTAAAACTTGAACACATTTTTTTATTATTTTTTTTACAAAATGTTCCAGTTATTTACTGTACAATGTAATAATTTTTGGATTGAATAATTTTTTAACATTTTATGAGTTTTCAGATATTTTTTTTAATTTAAAAATTAAAAAAATATATTTTTGTAGAATTTCATTGTTTGTTTTTGGAAATATTTAACATATAAATCATTTTATACAATTTATTGCATAATTTAAAATTAATTAATCAATGAATAATAACAAAATTTTAGGAAATTTAAGTTTTTAATATACGTATATGATACGTGTGTGTGTATGTATATATGTATGACATATATATATATATATATATAATATATATATATATATATTATATATATATATACACACATGTATATATGCCAGAAATATCATTTGTTGGCAATAATGAATAATAATAGAAAGAAAATTAATTCACTTTTTGAAACAAAAATGCATATACACTTAACATATAATCGGTATAATATGATCTCATTCCAACAAGACCTAGTTTACGCGTCGTTTGTTTATTAGTGATCCGTCAAGTATCATGTACTTTGTGAATTCAAGACGTCCGTCCTGCTTTCTGTCATAATGCAATAGTGTACATTCAAATACAAGTATCATTCATTTGATAAATCATTAATAATAGAAGAAAAGATATTGTTTTATTGGAAATTTATAATAAAAAATATCGTTATACATGATTTCTAAGTATTAATCATGCATTTTTCTATACCTGATACACAAGAATTGAATGATGAAAATGGGAGTACGTATACGGTAAGTTTAATGAAATATTAAAATGAGAATTAATGACAAAAAATTTTTAATGAATTTATAAATATATTTTACTTTTATGATCATACAAGTTCACTTGTATGCATTATCCATAAAAAAGTTAAACGTTATTAAATTAGGCTAATGTATAACAAGATTTTGAATTAAATTTCTTAATAACAATAAATTTTGCTTTGTAGGGTTATAATATCCATATAAATGGTATTTATCATTGTACAGTACGTTTTAAACAACTCCATAATCTTCATGAACAATTACGAAGAAAATGCGGAAATAATTTACCCCAGTTTCCGCCAAAAAAATTGTTACCTTTAACATCATTTCAATTATCAGAACGCCGATCTCTTTTGGAAAAATATATACAAACAGGTATAGTAATTGTAGTTCTAAAAAATTTTTTTTGATAGCATTGTGTAGTAGCCATCATAAGAATATTATAGATATATATTTTTAAACATTGAATATACACATAAATACCATTAATATATAAAAATTAGTTAATAAATTATATTGTTAATTCATGTATTTTTCATTTATTTATGATAAAGTAATTTTTTTTTGTTTATTTCAGTGGGGCAAGAACCACATCTTGCTTCTTCAGACATTTTTAATGGATTTTTATTAACTGCTCAACAAGAAACTCGATGTGAACGAAGTCAGGAAACGAATATGGATGTTTATTTAATGAATGGCTATCAGATACATTTAACTTTATTGACAACGGATCGATCAGATCAAGTTCTTAGTAAAGTGTGCCAACAAATAAACATGACTCAGGAATACATTAATTATTTTGCACTTTTTATTATTAATAAGCATGATAATGGTGATATTAAAATCTTACGCAAGCTTGAAGATTTTGAGTCTCCTTATTTATCACAAAAACTTTTTCCTAATAAAGATATGCATAGAATAGTGTTAAGAAAAATGTATTGGGATCCCAGTTATGATTTAGAGCTCATGTGTCATCCTGTTTCATTGAATCTACTTTATGTGCAAACAGTCAGTGATATTGAAAGGGGCTGGACATTATGTTCAAAAGATATACTGGTACACAAATTGTTAATATTTTAATAGATACATTGGCCTTTGTATAACAGTTAACTTTAATAACATGGTTTAAATACGATGGTTTAAGTAAGATGGGAAATGCTCTAAAATGAACTTTCCATAAAAGAAAATTGGAAAAGTATTTCATTACAATTAATAAGTTTCATACTGTATTAAGTTATTATATTTTTTGGTTAATATACAATACCTTCACCATATTTATATCATTAATAAGTTTTACTTAACATGGTTTTAGATAACAGAGTTAATTTAGTATGTAATACAATAATACCTATATACTGCAATATATCAGTTATTATTTTATTGGATATGTCTTTTATATTAATTATAAATTTATATTTGTTGCTTATTTGTATTGTTTGAAAGACTATAGTATAATAAAAGTCCTACAGTTTGATAAATACATTTGTTAATTATAATTTTTCAAAGAAAATATAAATGTTTTAATTCATTTTTATTGATCAAGAGATAATTGTGATACTTTTTAGGCACAGCTTGCAACTTTACAAGCACGAGGGGCTAAACGTGAATATTTAGAAATAGCACGCACATTAAAATATTATAGTTATATGCAGTTTGGTCTTGCTATTTGTGATTATCCTGAACCTAACACTAGAGTTTTGTTAGCACTTGGTGGACGAGAATTAAATATGCGTCTTCCAGGAGAAAAAGATAATTCATCAAATGTCACTCGAGAAGGTTGTTTTAAAGTAACTCGTATAAGATGTTGGAGAATAACAACAGTTAGGCAGGTACTATAATATAAATTTAAAATATTTTCATACTTTTAGAAATTATACTAGTGGTATAGCCTTTAAGAATAATATAAACAATATTATTTGCATGTTGGTATGTATATATTTATCTGTAATATTAACTTTTTATTATTCTTTGTAGACTGATATTAATCCACATAGTAGTAATGGTACTCAACCTGATACCCAGTTAGAGTTATCCTTTGAATATCTCATGTCAAAAGATAAATTGCGATGGATTAATGTATCTAGTGATCAAGTAATTTTTATATCAGTATGTTTACAATCAATGGTTGATGAATTATTATTGAAAAAAAATGGGTTTCGGTTGAAAAATATTAATGAACATGACCAGCATGACACAAGCTGGTCTTATATGAGACGAGATGGTACTAAAACTATAGTTAAATCAAAATCAAATAATGGACTCAATGAATTTGTAACGGTAATTTTTTTAACTAAAAAATAATGGATTGTTTTTGAACTGTTGAATATAAATAACTTTTAATAGTATTTGATAATATATAATTATTTTTTTTATTTATTTCTCAATAATTTTAACAGTACACTGATTTTGTCAAAATTCAATTACTATGTATTTATATATATATATGTAATATAACTTAATCTGTCTATTGCTTGTTTCATTTTTAATTATAAGTTAATGGGAATATTAATTTTTCAAAGTAAAAATTTAATTGTAGGCATAAGAGATTTCAGATATATTAAAAATATTTTTTTAGCACACAAAACCAAAGACTCCAGTATGGTCTGAACCTTTTTCAATGAAAAAATTACAAGAAAAATTTGCAAGTGTTGCACATCGTTCAGGACAAGATTATATAGAAAATGATGCTTTTGAAGATATTGGTGATGATGATCTTTGAAAATAAGCTTTTACATCTAAAACATTAGCCATGAAATTTTACATCCTTACATGTCTGTGATGATGAAGTAATCTCTATCGCCAATTCTAATTAAGATATATAAAATGAAGAGCTATTTTTTATCATTCCTACTATAATCAGAATTATTTAAATTTAAAATTTGAAAATTGATTAAAATCTTATTTGAATTTTACTATTTTTTGTTCAATATGAAATTGTTTTGAATTTTAATAATTTCAAAACTTAATACACTCACCATTTTTGCATAGTTTATATATATATATATATATATATATATATATATATATATATATATATATATATATAAACATTTTATTTGAAAATTATACAATAAAAAGAACATATACATGATAAAATATGTACTAACTTTTAACTATTTTTATATTTAAATGTATATTTTACATTGAGATTACTTATAATTTAATGTTGTAATTTTTATTGATTTATTTATTAAAGTAATCACAGTTTTATTATCTCAATAAAAACATATTAAAAATTAATTAAATAAACTGTTATTTAGCATGTTTACTATTAAAATAATTGTGTTCTTTGATCTAGTCATTTGCTGTTTTTTTGAACATAAAAATAATATATATATATAGTATGTATATGTTTTTATACATTAAACACTTCACAATATATTGACAATTAAACACCTCAAAAATATATTGAGACATGAATTATTAATTGTGACATGTAGTTTGAAAATTAAATATTTCATATTTGGTCATTATACATCTGTAAATAAAAGTAACATTTTATCAAAAGTTGTATTATTTTTGTCATTGCTATATTTTAAAATAGTGTAGTTTTGAAAATGTTGTACTTTAAAAAGCAAAATTAGATCTACACTCAGTCAATTAGTGTACTTGTCCAAACAGATAATGTTCCTAGAATGTGGTACTATGATCAGTAATTGTAGCTATTAAAATTAATTTAAATAGATTTATGTTAAATAACAGTTAATCTAATTAAAATGAATGTTTTGAAAATGTGTTTATTTATAAAGTAATGTGGTTTTATTGTTTATACCAATTAGAAAAAAAATATTCAATTTGATTTTATAAATGTTCGTAATATTATTTTAATAGTGTGTTAATGTTAAAAAATAGACTGGAGTGAGTAGAAACTGTTATTATTTTTTAATTATGTTACAAATCAATACATGTGATGTGTATTTTTAATAAATTATAAGAGAAATAATATTGAATGATTGCTGATTTTCAAAATTCCATGTTTATAATGTAAATGATTTTTTTATTTCATAAAATGATCTATATAAAAGTTCAAACATTTTATTCATTGCTTATAATGGAGAAATAAACATTACAATAATTTTATTACAATTTCATATTGATAAACAAAAAAATAATTATTCAATCTTGCTCACTAAATATCTTGCCATTTAAACAAAGTAATAACTATTTAAGTATTTTTTTTAATAAGGTTGTATTTGAATGAGAGACATATGCCATATAAATATGTGTATATATCAATCCATCTATCTTTATAGATATGTATACAAACATTATTTCCAATAGTATATTCACTAGCACTGGCAAGACATCTGTCCATGACTTCTCTTTATTTATATATATATATATATATATATATATATATATATATATATATATATATATATATATATTTATATATACATACACACACACATACATGCACTCACACATATATGTAAAAATGGTTATCTTCTCCACACTAATAATATGTACTTCCAGTTAAATGTAAATAATTTTTGCAATAATTATGGAGTTTAGTTAAGCATTAAAATATCACATCGATTGCTTACATATATATATATATATATATATATATATATATATATATAATGTATGTGTGTGTGTGGGTGTACACTTGAAGTATATATTTGTTAATTGAAAACAAATAATTTATCGAATATGTGGTTTTGAATGTATATTAGTTTCTTCAAAAAGAAAATTAAAAACATATATATATATATATAAAATGGTAATTAATAAAAAAGAAATGTGTATATGAACTTAAAATAGGAATTTTATTAATGGGCTAATGATATAAAAAATATTATCTGTATAAATATTTTATAATATTGTTGATTTTGAAGTTTTGTATATTATACCAGGTGACTAATATATATTTATAGTTTTATACCCATTTCTTAGACTAGTTTTCAGATAATGTAAACAATATTTTTTAATAATATACTTTATAATCAAAAAAAATCTTTGTTTTTGCAATCATACATTAATTATGACGAATAGAAAATGTACATGATCAAGAAGTATGTAATAATATATTTTATATTTGCATGGAACACGAATTGTAATAATGAATAATAAAATATTTATGTAATTTTTTTATTTGGATATTTAAGGAAAATATAAACTAGGATTTTTTTAAATCTTTATGATTAAAATATGAAAGGTCAGTATTTTTCAAAGATTTACTTAAATTCAAGAAAAAACTTATGGTCAGAAATTGCTTCAAATTTCTTTTTATACTTTACTAGTAATTAAATATTTTTATTGTTTGGCAATTATTTATTGGTCATATTTGTAAAAGAATAATCAAAATTGCAATTTCATGAAACAGGTAATTATTACAAGTAAGTTAAAGAATCAGATGTAAAAGTTCTACATTTTTTTTTTATTAATAAATTACACTTTCATCCTTTTCAAGTATTTACAATATTTTTAAGTATTTCATTAACAGTAACTTCAGCTTTGAATAAAATAATAGAATTAATTTGTTTAAATGAATTTCAAAAATTGTTAATAATCCTTCCCTCTTCTTAAATTTAATAAAAAAAATTTGTAACTGAAGAATATTAATTTAATATGGAAGTAGCATAATTTTATTTAATTCTTTATATGTTTTATAAATATGTAAAAAATATTAGCTTTGCAACAACCCATTTAAAAAATATTTGGTATATGTATCTTTCAAAAAACAAACTATGACAATATATTAGACATTTTATTAATTACATAAACTTACATAAATACAATCATACGTTTATATATTGATAGTATTTTATAACTTTTAACAAACTAATTTATACTATATTTTTTACTCTTATTACTCATTATCCCATTTTTGACGTTCTTCTTTTTCTTTTATAACTTGTTCCAAATAAGGTTGCAGATATCGGACATCATCTTCAAATTTTGTCCATTGATCTTTAGGTAAAACTGACTTTGTCAATGAAAGTTGTGATGCCCTTATGATACGAAAAATACGTTCATCTTGCAATTTTTGTGGTAATCGACGAATTGCTTCTTGTACATCTTCATTTTCATATAAACAATCATCATGATGCAAACCTAGTTACACACAGTTATATATATATATATATATATATTATTATTAAAAACTAAAAATTCTTACCATATTGGTTGAAACCTGATAAATTATAAGCCCATCGTTTTAAACCAATCCCTGTAGAGTACAATTAAAAATAATTATTCATTTGGCAAAAATTACAAAAAAAATGTATACATAAATGTAATGTGCAATTATATACATTTATGTACATACAAATATAAAATAAATGAGGTTAATAGCGAGAAATCATAATAAAGTATTACATAAGATAATGAATATGTATTATAAAGATATCTATTTATATAGTATTATTATAGATATTACCAAAAAATCCACTGGCTCTCGATACCGCAGCCATATTTTGTATTCAACTGTATTAAAAATTAATACAAGTAAAAATAAATATATACTTTTGAAATGAACATCCACCGTAAACGATCAGTTTCAAAGCTACAGATACACTAGTATTTTAATCTATGGATATAACAAAGAGCGCAGAAAATTTTTCATTTTAATCTATGATTACTGACCAAAGCAGAATATATTAATGTGTTGAGTATTAAAAATAATTCATTAATAAATAAAAACTAATTAGCAAACTTTAAGTGCAACCCAACACCACATTAAGTTTTCCGAAACTATAATATCAGAAAAAAATTAACTGTTTAACAATGTTTTTTTTATTATGTTATCCATGTATCGGAAATTCGATTATTGTAAATTTGAGACGTACTAAAATATATCAAAAATCAAAATACAAATGTATATGAAATAACCCCTTGCGTGATGCAACAATATAAGATACGTAAATCATATGTTCAAGACAAAGAAATTCGGGAAGAATTTGATGGATTCAAGAGATTTGGAGTTGCAACAGATCAGTAAATGTATTCAGATGTAAAAATACAGTATTTTATCGTTACAGGTGTTTCAGGTTTCGACAAAAACACTGTAATTTTGTACCTCTTGTAAACACAGAGATCCAGAACTGCGCCCTTAATTAGTTAATATTTGCCTCTATTAGCAAGTTCTAAAATTAATTCAGAATCAGACCAGAAAACAAGTTATATTTTTGTCAACATTTTGCCGAATTATGACGATTCGCCACTGTCTGAGTATAAAACTGCAGTCAGAATCACCTAATTACAATCAAGGTTACATCTACAGCCTTAATTATTTGATTTTTACCTAATTAGCGAGCTCCAAAAACTAATTAATGTTGTCTAGTGTAGAGCTAGGCATATTTCTGTTAATATTTTGCCGAATTACGATGATTCACCTCTATCTGAGTATAACAGTAGTGAGAATCACCTAATTACAATCGCAGCTCGATTTTCTCCCTTAATTAGTTGATTTTTGCCTAATTAGCGAGTTCTAAAAATTAATTAGGCTTGTATACTGTAGACCAAGGCATATTTCTGTTAATACTTTGCCTGTTTATCAAAATTCATCACTCTGGGCATAATGAAACAGTCAAAATGCTCTGATTACAATCGTAGTTCGATTGCGTCTGTCATTAATTTATTTTTGCATAATTAGCGAGTTCTAAAAACTAACTAAGCCTGTCTGCTGTATACGGATGCGTACTTCTGACAATCTTTAACTGAATTTTCATAATTCATCACTGAGTGCAAAGCAGCAGACAAAATCACTTAATTACAATTGTGGTTCGATCTGCGTTCTTAATTAGTTGATTCTTACCTAATTAGCGAGCTCTAAAAACTAATTAGGCCTATCTGTCGTAAAGTGAACATTTTTTAGAATTTAATAGAAATGGTAATTAATTTTGAATCAATTGTCAGCATTTATAAGCAAGTATATTATCTAAAATATGTACATTGTACTGCTGTTTTTATTTAGGCAATTGTCTCATTTAAGTAGTTATATTTAATTACAAAAATTCAGATTAGGGCAGATTATGTACATTTTAAAATCTCGTGTATCAGCTGTATCCGTTAATTCAAGATATCAACCGCAAGTATGATAAATACATCTCTATGAATACAACTATATGTTGTGACCTTGCAAATTCCAGTATATATACTCTATAATATTTCATCAATAAAGTTGTAATGTGTATTTGTTATTCCGTGTGTTTGTTGTGGGTAAGTTCAACAATAATTACACATGATATTTTGACATATTGTCAAACAGATAAAAATTAAAATAACATCTAACAATACTTATACATTTTACTAAGAAATTTTTTTTTCATTTAATTTAACCTAGAAATACTTTATAATTTTACATATTACAAATGTAAGATTATAATAATGTATGCAATTTATATTTAGTAAAATGTAAACATGTATGTGTATGTGTGAGAATGTATATTTATATGTTATATCTATGTTTTAGAAACTTATTAAAAAAAATTAAAGCATATTGCAATGATTTATTAAGAACGAATAACAAAACGAAACATGGGTGAAATAGGTTCAGCAAGTTTCCTGCATTTAGGTGATATTGTTTCTCTGTATGCAGAGGGAAATGTTAGTGGATTTCTTAGTACACTTGGGTAAGTTGTACATTTAAATTTGTTTTGTAGTTATATATTTTATATATTTTACTTTCTATTCTAGTTTGGTTGATGATCGAAGTGTGGTTTGCCCAGAAGCAGGAGATTTGCTTAATCCTCCAACGAAATTTCGGGGTATATAAAGTTTTATCAGAAATAAAGAATACTTGAAAATATTAATTGTTTTTATTAAATTAATTTTTTTTCAAAGAAGTAACTTATGATTTCTTGTGTGTGTGTGTATATATATATATATATATATATATATATGTATATATATATATATATATATATTAATTACTTTTTGAGTCAATGTATTAACGTAATTTGTTTAGAGACTTCTTCAAAAATGTTTATTATTGTCTTATTGCTTTAAGAAAAAATGATTCAATGTTTTAAATACTTTTTAAATCTTATTACAGATTGTTTATTTAAAATATGCCCTATGAATCGTTATTCTGCTCAAAAACAGTTTTGGAAAGCTGCGAAACAAAGTGCCAATTCCAATACCGATACGATATTATTAAAACGATTACATGTATGTAATAATTTCATTCCTTTCACTTCAGACATATAATAATTCTATAAAACTTTAGTATTCATTAAATAGTTTTATTACATTGTATTTTGTTTATACAAAATAAACAAATCTTAATGGAAAGGTTTAAAACTAATAGTTTTCATTCTTCATTTTCAAGCTTGTATATAATTGTTGAAATTAGATTGAATTAATAAGTTATTACATATTTGTTTATTTTGTTCATAATAATATGTTTATTTCATGTGAAATAATTATCATCTCTTATTTTAGATAATATTAATAACAAATAATAAATGGTCATATATTTTAGCATGCTGCAGAAATCGAAAAGAAACAAAATGATAGTGAATATAAAAAGATGTTGGGAACTGTTGTGCAGTATGGAAATGTTGTGCAGTTATTACATTTAAAATCAAATAAATATGTGACAGTAAACAAAAGACTTCCAGCTTTATTAGAACGTAATGCTATGAGAGTGTATTTAGATAGTAATGGAAATGAAGGATCGTGGTTTTATATATTACCATTTTATAAATTACGTGCAATTGGTGATAATGTTGTAGTAGGAGATAAGGTGAATTCATGTGACATTTAATATTTATTTTCTTCGTTACTTGTTAGAAATGGGTTTTAATTTTTTTTTACATGTAATTTTTTGATTAAAGTAAATTTATTTATAATTAGTTTATTGTTTTAAAGGTAATTTTAAATCCAGTCAATGCTGGTCAACAAGTTTTACATGTCGCAGCAAATTATGAACTACCAGATAATCCAGGATGTAAAGAAGTAAATGTTGTGAGTGGTAGTACATCATGGAAAGTGAATCTCTTCATGGAGCATCGAGATAATGCAGATGAAATACTTAAAGGAGGTGATGTTGTCAGATTGTTTCATGCTGAACAAGAAAAGTTTTTAACAATGGATGAATACAAAAAGCGTCAGCATGTATTTTTGAGAACAACTGGACGAACTAGTGCAACAGCTGCTACTTCAAGTAAAGCATTGTGGGAGGTAGAGGTAAGAATATTTAAATAAAATATTAATTTTACTTGATGTATTTTGTATAGGTCAAGCCTGGTCATTCTCTATTTCTTCATTATTGTTAAGTATCAATCTTTTTTATTTTTTTGGTTTGATATTTTATGTATTCTATACTTATAAGAAAATAATTCTTTTTTAATGTTTATTACTAATTACTATTCTATATATTATTTTAATTACCAGTAACAGAATTAATATTTATGTGTGTGTGTGTGTATGTACGTACATACGTTCGTACATATGTATGTGTGTATATATATATGTTTGATTTAAAATATGAATATTTTACCACAATTTTTTTTTTTTACAATATTGGTTCATTTTTTTAATATTTAACATTGTATGTAGAATTATAATAGTTTAGTGTGTTAGAAGACGTACTTCAATCATTAAATGTATGTATTATGTAATTTTAATTATTATCAATCTAATTATTTGAGTTTAATTTTTATTTTTTTTTGATTAATATATATATATATATATATATATATATATATATATATTTATAAATATAGGTGATGTTCTGTTATAACATATATTAATTGTTTTGTATTGTTTTTTAATATGCTATAACATGTTAATTAATTGTAGATGAAATATATTTTACTTCAAATTATAATCTAGGTCGTACAGCATGATCCTTGTCGTGGTGGAGCAGGTCATTGGAATTCATTATTTCGTTTTAAACATCTTGCAACTGGCCAGTATCTAGCTGCTGAAGTAGATAATGACCAAACCATGGACCATATGCGTAGTAAACTTCAAGGTAATAGAAATTTTAATTAAATGTTTTATTTTCATAAGATATTGCAATTAAGGTTTATCATAATGAATTTTGTAAGTTGTTTAGTAAATACTTTATTTAAGTATTTGTGTATATAGAAAATAATTTGTAGCGTAGTATTAACATTTACAATTTTTAGCATGTTTTAAAAATATATATTTATGAATTTATTTATTTAAGTAAATGTTAAAATAAAAACAGTACATTTTATTTATAAATAGAAACAAGTGGAACTACAACTGTTTATCATTTGGTGTCAGTGATGGTTGCAAATGATATTGCATCTCTTTTTGATCTCGATCCAACAACATTAACAAGAGCTGATTCTCTTGTACCACAATCAAGCTATGTACGTTTACATCATACATGCACTAACACTTGGGTTCATTCTACTATGATACCCATTGACAAAGATGAAGAAAAGCCTGTAATGTCAAAAGTAAGTTATATGAATAAAGTTAATTACAAAATATGTTATAGGTGTGTTTATAATTATATATTTATATGAATGTATAATGCAAAACAGTTCACTGATTAACATAACATATTTTAGAATTGAATACCATTTTTTCTTTAATTAAATGATCGTATATGGTTAGAAAAATGAAAACGTAATTTGTGATGAATTATAATTTTCTTTTTATAGTATATGTTTTTAGTAAATAAAAATGAAGCAATAAAATTTTGTAATATAGTTTTCCTTGATTTTATTTTATAGGTTGGTTGTGCAACAACAAAGGAAGATAAAGAAGCTTTTGCTTTGATATCTGTATCACCAAGTGAAGTTAGAGATTTAGATTTTGCAAATGATGCTTGTAAAGTATTATCAATAATGTCCTCAAAACTGGAATTGGGAACAATTTCACATAATGAGAGAAGGTAACATAGTTACATAAAGTTTTTTGAACTATTTTTGTAAAAAGTTTATAAATTTTAGAGCTTTAAGAGCACTTTTACAAGATGTCGTATATTTTATTGCTGGGCTAGAAAATAGTCAAAATAAGTCTGAAGCGTTAGATTTAAGTGTATCAAATCCTAATAGAGACAGACAAAAATTGCTCCGTGAACAATCAATTTTAAAACAGTTATTTAAAATTTTACAGGTGAATTCTTGGTTAAAATTTGAGTCTATTAATTTTTTTCTTATGCTGACATCTTTATAATAATTTTAGGGTCCTTTTCTTGAAACAACTGAGGGAGAGCCATCTTTTTTAAAAGTTGAAGAATTAAATGACCCTCGTCATGCACCGTACAAATATATATTTAGGCTTTGCTACAGGATACTCCGTCTTAGTCAGCAAGATTATCGAAAAAATCAAGAGTATATTGCCAAACATTTTGGATTTATGCAAAAACAAATTGGTTATGATATATTAGCAGAAGATACGATAACAGCTTTATTACATAACAATCGAAAATTATTAGAAAAGCATATAACTGCGAATGAAATTGAAACATTTGTCGGTTTAGTTCGTAAAAATATGTCTAATTGGGAGTCCAGATTTTTAGATTATCTATCAGATTTATGTATTTCAAACAAAAAAGCAATAGCAGTTACACAAGAGCTTATTTGTAAAAGTGTTTTGAGTAAGAAAAATGCAGATATTTTGATAGAAACAAGGTATTTTACATTTAATTTCTTTATTTAAAATTTGTATTTGAGTTATAAATTTATATACATGTATACATTATTGTAGGATGGTAAAAGCTGCAGAAGATTCTGATAACTTTGTTGATGATATACATGACAGTACTGAAGAAACAGATCAAAACATTGATGATCTTTCTTATTCAGATGAATATGAAGTTATTTTAGTATGGAATGATGGTCAAAAATCAATGACAGTAGTTGAATTATCTCGTGCTGCGAAAGTTGGGGATATTGAGTCTAAAGCAATACTTGATTATTATCGTCATCAATTAAATCTTTTTTCCAATATGTGTTTAAATCGTCAGTATTTAGCTCTTAATAATTTATCGCCACATTTAGATATAACACTTATCTTAAAGTGAGCATTTTAAATACTTAAGTATATTAAGTAAAACCATGATTTAATTTAACCTTCTATTTAGATGTATGGCAGATGAAAGTGTATCATATGATCTTCGTGCTTCCTTTTGTCGATTGCTTCTTCATTTGCATGTTGATCGAGATCCACAAGAACCAGTTACCCCTGTTAAGTATGCAAGACTATGGTCTGAAATACCATCAAAAATGTCTATTCAAGAGTAAGATACTTTTTTTTATATATATATATAAAGAGGAAGATGATTATATTCAATTACAGATGTAATTGTACATTAGAACATAAAATGTATGAAAATTTTCTTTACAGTTACGATACAAATAAAATGCCAGATCCTAATAAAGAAGCAGTTCGAGTAAAATTTAGTTCTACTATAATTTTTGTTGAAGATTATTTGTGTAATGTTGTTGGAAGAAAGTGGTCTTTTACTAATCAAGATCAAAATAAACTTACATTTGAGGTAAAAGTATGGTTTATGTTGCACATTAATTTACTATTCAAATAGCAGCCAAAAAAAATGTATGAAGCAGTTTTTTTTCTATAGAATAAAGTTCTTTGTAACTTATTTTAATTAAACCAATTTTTCACAGGTTGTTAAACTTGCAAGAGATTTAATTTATTTTGGATTCTATAGCTTCAGTGATTTATTACGTCTTACAATGACGTTACTTACTATACTTGATTGTGTTTCTGATGAAGAATATGAGGATGGCTTACAATTAAATGCAGATATGGATAGTAAGTCAATGCTATTAATTATTATTAAAGTAAATAATATCTAAAAATTAATTAGCAGATGGGGGTGTTTTACGATCTATTGGAGATATGGGAGCAGTGGTTACATCACTTACTTTAGGATCAGTTAGTAGAACAAACGTCAAACAAAGTTCAAGTTTACATTCAAAATCTAGTGAAGAATTAATGAAAGAGTATCCACTTGTCATGGATACTAAATTAAAAATTATTGAAATTTTACAGGTATAGGTTTAATTTTTGTTTAATTTTAAGAAATTATTTAATTAAAAATAATGCTTTTTTTAGTTTATTTTGGATGTGAGACTAGATTATCGCATTAGTTGTTTATTAAGCATTTTTAAACAAGAATTTGATGAAACAGAACGATCTTCTGGTGAAAATTTGGTGTTCGGACAAAAAAATATTGATTTAGAATTAATTGGAAGTCAAGCAGAAGGAATATTTGGTACAAGGTAAATAATTGTATTTGGGTAATTTTGTTAGTTAAAAAAAATACATTCAATAAAATACTTTAATTATTGTTTATTTTTTTAAAATCTGATATTTGTAAATTCTTAATGATTAGTTTGTTTTATTAAATATGAATATATTTGTTTTATTAATATGAAATTTTAGTGAGGAATGTGCTGCACTTGATTTAGATGGACAAGGAGGGCGAACATTTTTACGTGTGCTTCTTCATTTAGCCATGCATGATTACCCTCCTTTAGTATCAGGTTCATTACATTTATTATTTAGACATTTTACACAACGCCAAGAAGTTCTTAAAGCATTTAGGCAAGTACAACTATTAGTGTCTGATACAGATGTAGAATCTTATAAACAAATAAAAGCTGATTTAGATGTATTACGGCAATCAGTAGAAAAATCTGAATTATGGGTTTATAAATCAAAGTGTGTTGAAGAACATGCTCAGTCAGGTTAGTTCTTTTGATATATTTAATTTAAATTTAGTATTTATTTTTGAATGGAAAATATTTTATTTTAAATGTTTATTCTGTTGAAAAAAATTACATATAATTTACAATGATTTGTTCTAGTTATCATTTATTATTTTATCAAGTTTATTTATTTATTTGAAATATCTCATTTAATAAATTGTGAATAGAGAATATTTTAGGAAAGAAAAAAAACAAAGATGAGTTTGAAGATGGCACATCATCTCGTCGTGTGACATCACAGATGGCATCATTAGATAAAAAAGGTTCTGCCATTGATTTGGATGTTGGTCCACCTTTGCATCCAGATCAAGCAGAAGAATATCGGAAAATTCAACAAATTCTTCAGAGAATGAACCAACTTTGTATGCAAGGTGGACAAGCCTCAAGACCTCGTAAACATGAGCAACGTCTATTACGTAATGTTGGAGTGCATACAATAGTGTTAGATCTACTTCAAGTTCCTTATGATGAGAAGGAAGATGTGCGAATGGATGAACTAATGCGATTAGCACATCAGTTTTTACAGAATTTTTGCCTTGGAAATCAACAAAATCAAGTTTTGTTGCACAAGCATCTTGATTTGTTTTTAAATCCTGGAGTAAGAAAAAGATTTATAAAATATAAAGTTATATAAATTATGATTTCAATTGATTGATATATTACAGTAAAATTTTGTGATTATTTTACATACTCTAAAAAAGTTATTAAAATTATAAACATTGATTTTTTTAATAATTACATTTGCAAGTAAATTAAAATTGAAAATTTGTAGATACGAGAAGCTCAAACAGTCTGTGCAGTATTTCAAGATAATTCATCACTTTGTAATGAGGTTAATGAAAAAGTAATCCAACATTTTGTTCATTGTATTGAAACACATGGTCGACATGTCCAATATTTAAAATTTTTGCAAACAATAGTAAAAGCAGAAAATCAATTCATTCGTAAATGTCAAGATATGGTTATGCAAGAGGTGATTATTACTATGCATAATACTAATTAAATTATATAATAAGAAAAATCTTTAATGTAATAGATCACTTTTTTTTTACGTTCTTTAACAATTTTAAAGTTCATCTTATCGCATGACTAGGATAGTTACCTTTGTTTTGAAAATGCATATAATTTATATCATAGATTAAAAATTATTGAAAATATTTATTCTATGTATGGGAATCATAGTGGAAAATAGTAATATTAATTTTTTAGCTTGTAAATGCTGGAGAAGATGTATTAGTATTTTATAATGATAAAGCTTCTTTTAATCATTTTGTTGAAATGATGCGTACTGAAAGACATTCAATGGATGAAGGTAGTGCACTTCGGTAAGTGAAATGAAAGTATACTGTAAACCAAAACTTTTCACTTTTTTTTATAAGTTTTGTATTAATATTTTTATAGTAATTTTGATTGTTTAAAGTATTATTTTCAAACTATGATACTATATATATATATATTTTCATAATCATTTATAGTAATTTAAAATTGTCATATTTATAGGTATCATGTGGAGCTTGTTAAACTTTTGGCATGTTGTACAATGGGTAAAAATGTTTATACAGAAATCAAGTGCCACAGTTTATTACCTTTGGATGACATTGTGGCAATGGTAACACATCCTGATTGCATTCCAGAAGTAAGTGTCTGTCTATATACGTGTGTATGTGTGTGTGTATATATATAGGTACATTTATTTACAATTTCATTTATTATTTTAATTAGGTAAAAGAAGCATATGTAGGATTTTTAAACCATTGCTATATAGATACAGAAGTTGAAATGAAGGAAATATATACATCAAATCATATGTGGAGTCTTTTTGAAAAATCGTTTTTAGTTGATATGGGAATAGTGGCTACAAGTCTGACTGATCGAAAACATGCGGATAAAGCACTTGAAAATTATGTTACAAATGGACTTATGAATATAATTTCAACATTTTTTAGTAGTCCATTTTCTGATCAAAGTACAACAGTACAGGTATTTATGTCTTAAAATTAGAAAAAATTATTTTGTACTAGAACTAAAAAACGTTTTCATTATAGTTATATGTTGTATTTTTCTATTATCAATTGAATTTAAAGATATTAATTCTATTGGTAGCTGATTTTTTTGCTAATGTTCTAATTTATAAGCTACTTATTAATATTTATTATAAATTGTTTATTTTATATGCAAATATAAACACATGGTAGTGTTCAGTATAAAAATAAGTAAGATATTAATAAATAATTAAAAAATAGTAATTAACCAAATTTATTAACACTAACATTATTGCATGTATATATTTTATTAATGCCTGAATTTGTATTTTGATATGGGTTTATAAAAAAGTGGTTATTAAATACACATTCAAATATAAATACAGATATTAAACATTTTACATTGAATGATAGTTTTGACAAGTGCATCTTGTCTTTGTTAATATATGTTTAAACATTCATAGTTAAATAGTAAAATAAATTTCACAATTATTATTATTTCTGTGTGTAAATTTATGGATATATTCATGTTTTACTATATTTTTTAATAAATAGTAAGTTTTTCAAATGGAATTTTGCAAGTAGACAAATTTTTATTATTATTAAAAATCAATTTATTCTTTAGTTACCCATTGCATGCATATATTTTTTTGGTTTGTTTTTTTTTGTTTTTTTTTTTTTTACTTTGATTGGTGATGGGTGGTGTGTTGGCTTGGTCGGTCTAGAAACATCTGCACGAAGCCATGGTGTATTGGAGTGATTCGAGTATTTCAGACAGTGACTCATATCCAAGTGCCGGCTCACTAAAGTTTGCTCCGTTCACCCGAAATGTGAGTAAACGTAACTATGTATGTTGCTGTCAAAACATTTACTATGTATCTTTGTTTCTAATTTTATCGAACATATTGATAAATTTTTACTTCATGTAATATTTTGTATATTTAATTTGATTAAATTTAATACAAGTATAATTTAAATTAAGTAATGTGTACAAAATAAAATATTGGAAATTATATATATATATATATATTTGTTTGTGTTGTAATTATATGTACACTTATTTATGTTTTGTTTAAGTTGCCAAATGAATATTATTTAAACACAGTTTCATAGTACTTTTAACAATATATTTAGATCAAAATTGTATTATAAAATATTTATAATTGTGAAGTAATTAATCCAAAAATTATAATCAATTATAACAATAATCTTTTCTACAAACGATCAGTTAAAATAGTTTGTTCTTAAAATTTATGTTTTATTTATTGAAGAAATTATACAAATATAAAAGTTGATCGTTTTTGTATATACACCATGGTTAAACATTATACTGCTTTTATAAATTATGCATGTGAAATAAATAGCTACATAGAAATTGCAGTCATATAATATAACAGCTTAAGTATTGGTTGAAAAACTGTTTCAAAATTGTGTCATGTATAATCATAACAATAAACAGTTAAAAATTAAAACTTAAATGAATTTAATACTATAATGATAGTTGGGTATAATTTTAGAAGAAGTAAATGTAATTAGTTAATATTAATTTACTAATATACTAAATCTTTTATAAAACTGAACTTTTTAAATAAAATCTAATTTATTAAGAAAATAATATTTTTTTATGTCAATAGTTTATGCTTTCTTTGATTTTGTATTTTACTGGCATTTTACATCTATCATATGTTCTACAATATTAAAATTATTATTTGTTCGATAAAATTGATGTAAATTTATTTTTATATAAATGTTATTTTTCAATAAATAGATCATGTACATGTATATTTCAATAAATAGATATGTACATGTGTTACATATATGTATACATACATACATACATATATATATATATATATATATATATATATATATATATATATATATTATATATATAAGGTTTACAAATTAATTTGGTGCCGTTTTTTTATAGAAAATGAACATTTTTTTAAAATGTCTTCTATTATTTTGTGTAACTGCTCCGTATGTCTAATAACTGACATATCCCTTATTAAAAAAAATATAGTGGCTTTGAGTCAATGAAGTCGTAATGCATTTTCTGATCTCTTCCACCGTTTTAGCATTGTTTACATGTTTTATGCATCATAACACCTTCCTCCAAAGCTGAACAAATCATTTCTGCTGATTTGGCAGCATTTTTTCAACTGAAATGTGAAAAGTATCCCATACCTAATATGTACTTTTTGAATGCCATCATCTTCACTACTGTTTTGTGAGGTTATGCCAACTACTTGGTTAAGGTATATAGTGTTTTTAAATGTTAAAATTGGTCCTTTAAAATCCTAAAATGATAAGATAAGATTTTAGTTTCAAAGAGAGTTATGATTGATTCAATTTAAAGGCACTGAAGTAATTTTTACACCTAATATATGCATGTGCGAGTGTACATATAATTCAAACTATCTGGAACGTTAAAGCTTCAGATTTTTTTAACGTTCTATTTTTTTCTAATGTAATTTATATCTGTATCAGTCACTTGTAAAGTGTAATATTAGAAATATTTGAAAATAGATTTAAAAAAATGTATATTAATTAAATTTAATTTTATTTGGTTGATCTACAGACAAGACAACCAATATTTGTCCAATTACTTCAAGCTGCTTTTCGAGTATCGCAGTGTTCTTGGTTAAGTCCAGCACAGCGCTTTAATGTAGAAAACTGTATTCGAACATTGTCTGATGTTGGTAAGATAGATTATATCACTCATATTTTTATGTATAACAATTTTAAAATTGTATTTCAGCAAAGGGACGGGGTATTGCCATTCCTTTAAATTTAGAAAGTCAAGTAGTAGCAATGTTTAGTAAAGCTTCAATTTTGTCACGGCAGACTAGTAAATGGTTATTAGCTTCAAAATCTCCAAAAATGGAACGTTCTCAATCTCAAGTATGTTATTGTTATTATTACTATTACACTGTAATTAAAATAACTTTTTCTAATTACATTATAGTTAATGCGATTAGATCGTAGTATTATTGAGGGTTTACAGGATATTGTATCTCTCTTAGAGGAACAATTAAAACCATTAGTTTTAGCAGAGATGTCATTATTAGTTGATGTATTATATCGTCCGGAATTATTATTTCCTACTTCAAGTGAACCTCGTCAACGATGTGAAGCTGGTGGTTTTATACGTAGGTAAGAATTCATTCAAATGTACATTTGATAGTTTTACTTTGAATTGCACAATTAATTGTTATTTGTTTAAGGAAAGATCACTGTGTTATTTTCTTATAAAATGGGGAATATAGCTTTGTAAACTTCACATTTGTATTAATTTATATCCATATATTTATTCTTTTAGATTGATTAAACATACAGAAAAACTTCTTGAAGAAAAAGAGGAAAAACTTTGTGTAAAAGTTTTAGAAATTTTAAGAGAAATGATGGCTATTGATTGTGAATATGGCGAAAAAGGTGATCAGTTACGCACTAATCTTTTGGCACGTTACTTTGGAAAATCATTTATACAAAATCCTGAAGTAGTTGAATTAGGTCATTGTCTACCTTTGTCTGTATCACATGGTCCAGGAGGTAAATATATGTTTTATATATAATTTTTATTGTTTTTACTGGTGCATGTCAATATAACTTCATGATTTTTTCAGCAAAAATATTAAGTCGTGCTGGTAGAACATTACATGAAGTTCAGTGTCATTTAGATCGTGAAGGAGCATCAGACCTTGTTGTTGAATTAGTAATTCGCTCTATACATTCTCCTTCAATATTCAGTGAATCAGTTGCTCTTGGAATTGCTTTACTAGAAGGAGGAAATCCAATTATTCAGAAAAGCATGTTTACAAAACTTCTTGGTGGTGATCTTAGTCAAGTTTTCTTTAAAGTTTGTATTTGTTTACTATTGAATAAATAATAGTTGTTATTTGCATAATTTGTATAATTGATGATATATATGATAAAAATTACTTTTCTTCCAACAATTTATATAATTTGTTTATTTTTCTTAATTCAATGATTTTTGTAATATAAACTTAATTATTTTAATATTTCTATACATTTGTTTAGGTTTTTTATGATAAAATGAGAGACGCACAACAAGAAATTAAATCTACTGTAACTGTAAATACATCTGATATAGCAGCTAAAGCACATGAAGAGAAAACTGATGGCAAGGATTCAGATAAATTAAATCGACGACAAGCATATAAAAATAGTGGACTTGCTGTTTCTGATCAAGTAATAAAATTGAGAAGAAAAAAATCTTGAATTTTAATATGTAACTTTTTTTATAGATACGGGCAGAATTAACTCAAGCAGGATTAACTACTTCTCAAGCATATGTATCGAGTTCTGCTGTTCTGGAAGGTTGTGATAGATTAACTGGTTCATTACGTAATGGTCGCCAAATTACTTCCGATGGCTCTATTCCTTCATCTGACGATGTTATGTGTTTTGTAGACAAATCAGATACAAAAATACATGATGAATCCACAGATCTTGAAAATCGATTATCACCTAAAGTTCTTATAATGCAACCAATACTACGATTATTGCAGTTATTATGTGAAAATCATAATCCAGAACTGCAGGTATGTATTTTTAATACTATATGTGATTGTGTTTGTTGAAAAAATATTGAAAGTGAGATTTTTTTCTTAAAATTAGTGTTTGATATTTTGACTTGCTATTTTAACAAAATATATTTTGGAATAAAGAATGAATATTTTGAATATGAATTATTTCTTTCATTACGATTACTGTGTTTTTCATATTTGTTATTATAAAAGATTCTACTATTTTAGAATTTATTACGAAACCAAAACAATAAAACCAATTATAATCTGGTTTCTGAAACTTTAATGTTTTTGGATTGTATATGTGGTTCTACAACTGGAGGACTGGGTTTACTTGGATTGTATATAAATGAAAATAATGTTTCTCTTATAAATCAAACTCTTGAAACACTTACAGAATATTGTCAAGGACCATGTCATGAAAATCAAAACTGTATTGCAACTCATGAATCAAATGGTTTAGATATAATAACAGCACTTATACTTAATGACATCAATCCATTAGGTAAAACAAGAATGGATCTGGTATTAGAACTTAAAAATAATGCTTCCAAGTTGTTACTTGCAATTATGGAAAGCAGAGGTGATGGTGAAAATGCTGAACGTATACTTTATAATATGAATCCTAAACAATTAATAGATGTTGCATGTCGTGCTTTCCATCAAGAAAATTTAGATGATGATGATGATGTAGACAGTCAAGTAATTGCACAAAATGAAGATGGAGTTTCACCAAAAGAAGTTGGACATAATATTTATATTCTTTGTCATCAGCTAGCACATCACAATAAAGAATTAGCAATGTTGCTCAAAACATCTGAAACGGATCGACAAATAAATGTTGCATTGTCATATTATACTACACACACTGCTCAAATTGAAGTATGTATTTGTAGTCTAACAAAATAATAAGTAATACTATTACATATTTTTTACATTATATAAATGTAATCAAGTACTGAACAATATTTTATTTTTAGATTGTGCGTCATGACCGTACTTTGGAACAAATTGTTTTTCCTATACCAGAAATCTGTGAATATTTAACAACAGACACAAAAACAAAAATTTTACATACAGTTGAACGAGATGATCAAGGATCAAAAGTTTCAGATTTTTTTGATAGAACAGAGCATATGTTTAATGAAATGAAATGGCAAAAAAATCTTCGAAGTAAAAATATATTTTAAAATTGCCATAAATTTAAAAATACTGATTTTTATTCTTTTTTAGGTCAATCTATTCTTTTTTGGGTCAGCAGTTATATGTCACTTTGGAGTAATATTCTTTTCAATTGTGCTGTTCTAATTAATCTTATTGTGGCATTTTTTTATCCATTTATTGATTCTGTACCAAGTAATATTTTTGTTTATTTTAGATATAAATAAGTAATGTTTGTTTTATAATATATAGCTATTTAAGTTGGTGTATGTGCATTATATATATATATATATATATATGTATATATATATAAATATATATATATATGTATATATATATGTATATATATATATATCACACATGTGTGTAAGTACATATTCATAATTTTTATATATTTTTCAGAACTTAGTTCTCATTTATCTGGTTTAATTTGGGCTGTCATGCTTGCTTCTGCAGCAATTGTTTTAACATTGCCTCGAGAATCTGGTTTGAGAACTTTAGTGGCATCATGTATTCTTCGTTTAATATTTTCTGTTGGGCCAGAACCGACATTGTGGTTATTGGGAGCATTAACGGTAAAACAAAAAATTGGTTTTTCTTTTTTTTATTTTTTATTATTTAATATTATATTTTTAGGTGACACTGAAAGCAATACATTTAGTTAGTATAATGGGTAACCAGGGTACATTAACGAAATCATTAGATCAAATTATAATGGATGTCGAATTGCTCTATCATCTTGGCTATTTCATATTTTGCGTACTAGGTCTTTGTATGCATCCCTTTTTTTATTCTGTCCTGGTATGTAATTTCAGTTACAAATTAAAATTTCCAGTATATAATTAAATATAAGAAATACTTATACACGCACACACGTGTGTGTGTGTGTGTGTATATATATATATATATGTTTATACACATGTATATATATACATACACCCCACACCTGTACACTACAAGTTGTACGTTTTAGTTTATTAACAAATAATGTAAACCAATTCAAGTTAGTTATTAAGAAATTTTATTAATAAATATTTGTAGTTATTATATCTTCAATTAATAATTTACAAAAAAGGTTGGCATTTTTTTTTGTGTGAATTATAAATTTTTTTGATTTATATAAGTGATATATAATTCCTAGTATTTAGTATAATTGTAAATATTTTTATGACATCATGTTATAATGATTGATATTTTTTTTGTTTCTAGCTGTTTGATGTTGTTTATCGTGAAGAAACGTTACTTAATGTTATACGATCTGTAACAAGAAATGGTCGTTCAATTATCTTGACAGCTGTGCTAGCATTAATACTTGTATATATGTTTTCGATCATTGGTTACATGTTCTTCAAAGATGATTTTCTTGTTATTGTTGATGGTGATACCTATTGTGAGTAAAATTAGATATATATGTTAATAAATGTTTGCAATTCTATGTTTATTTGTAAAGTTATTGCAAGATAATATCACAATGTCTTATTTCAGTAAAAGAAGATTTAGGAGAAGGTGAATTAGGTTATTGTAAAGCTGTGGAAAGTAATGGTGATGTTAAAGAAAGAGCCTGTGATTCATTACTTATGTGCATTGTTACCACTATGAATCAGGGCTTAAGAAATGGTGGTGGTATAGGTGATATTTTACGAGCACCAAGTAGTAATGTATGAATTAATTTAAAAGTTAATATAAACAAAAGAATTATCAGTAAAACTTAGTCTAGCCATAATACTGTCACTTAAAAGTCATATTATTACTTATGTGGTGGCTTTTAATCCCATATGTAAGCAATTTATTTTAAATCAAGAAAAAGCACAAAAATCCCTTTAAAAATGTATTATTTTATGTAATTAGATTCCAAACATGAATTGTTTTTATATTTATAATATGAATGTTTAAATGTTATATATTATAAAAAAAATTGCTATAAAAAGTAGTATTCGTAAATCTACACAATCTTTTATTAATAGCATTATCTTGATATCTTTATACAAATTAAAATGAAATATAATATTCATGTATTATCACTATAGAATAATAAGTAAATCTTGTAAAAATTGAAAATAATTTATTTAAAGTTAATATCTTAATGGTTAAACTAGGTAATACAGTTGCAAAGTAATTATATTTTTTCCAGGAACCACTGTTTGTTCCACGTGTTATCTACGATCTGTTATTCTATTTTATTGTTATTATTATTGTTTTAAATCTCATCTTTGGTGTTATTATTGATACATTTGCAGACCTAAGATCTGAAAAACAGCAAAAAGAACTGATTTTAAAAAATACTTGTTTTATATGTGGTAATTATTAGATTAATTTTAAAAGTTTATTTAATTTTATGGAATTTGTGATCGATACAAATTGTTAAAATGATTTTCTAGGTTTAAATCGGTCTGCATTTGATAACAAAACTGTTAGTTTTGAAGAACATATCAAAGGAGAACATAATATGTGGCATTATCTTTATTTCATTGTATTAGTTAAAGTAAAAGATCCAACAGAGTTTACAGGACCTGAAAGTTATGTATATGCAATGGTTAAAGTGAGTTTTTTTTTCATATTTATATGTGCAATTGTACATATAATAATATTTGTATATTTTAGAATTCCAATTTAGACTGGTTTCCAAGATTAAGAGCTATGTCTTTAGCAGCAATGGAAGGTGAAGGAGAACAAGTAGAACTAAGAGGACTTCAAGTGCAGTTGGAAACGACACAAAAGCTAGTCACAATTCTTTCACATCAATTAATGGAACTTAAAGATCAGGTAACTGCTTTATTTTAATATGGAATATGTATTTTTGTTTATTTACCTTATTCTGCTATCTATTAGCTTTACCAAATTCGTTTTTATTATAGAATTTCTTTAAGTATGTGTAATTCATAACAAAAAGTAAAATAAAACATATTTAAGCTATGTAGATTTATTTGAATAGAAATTTTAAAGTTAATTTTTATTTATGAATTTTAGATGGCTGAACAACGCAAACAGAAGCAAAGGTTGGGATTATTAAATTCCGCATCAGTATGTCCTCATACACAACATTCTACAACTAATTATTAATGAAATTTTAATATATACAAATTACTTTATAAAAATGAGATGTGATCCCAGTAATAATTCATAGAGTATTTAAATTAAATTTATGTTTACCTACATATTTCATGAAAATATTAAAAAAACAAATGTTTATTATTGTGTGTAATGAGTATGTTTATGATAGGAATTGACCTATTGCATATATTTACCATTATTTCCAAGTATCTAGTGCTTCTTTATATATTAAATAAGTTTTATAGAAATTATACTTTATTAAAATACAATTATAAAAGTTACAGACATCCCTTTTTACTATCATATATATATATATATATATATATATATATATATATATATATATATATATATATATATATATATATATGTATATATAATGTGAATAAATTAGATATTTGATTAAAAAATAGGGCTTTGAAAATAATTACGTACATGTATTGCAATTTTATCTTATCATTTATTTGTAATTAACACCCATTTCTGCTTGTAAAAATTGATAAATAAATTATCAATAGTATTTCAACCTAAAGTTCTCAGGAAAACAAGAAATATGTAAAATTATATGAATATGTATTTATTATAGATTTATTGAATTATCTATATGTGTGTACATATATTTGTTCTTTCTATACTCTAGGAAGCATTTTTTATTTTGTGTTATTAAAATATATATTTTCTTAATATCTCAGTTAGATGTTTTAACTAAATATTCAATATATATTTCTTATAGCTACAAATTTCAGCCACAAGAAAAAATATGCCTACAGTTTAACAACGTTAATAAAGATGTGATTTGACTAGGTAGATAAAATTATCAATTAATAATAATGTAATGAACGTTTTTTAGTAAATGAATATATGAAGTAATGATTATAATTAAGTATAAAATAGGAGGTTTATAATGTTAGTATGAATGTTTGAGAATCACTGATTTTTAACTTTCAAATTGACATAAATTGACCTCTTCAAGGTTTTCTACAACAATCTGTTTTGAGCGTTGGTGGGGTATAGTCGTTCTAAGATATCCTGTGCGCGAAATTTAATTTTAATATCAAAAATGGCAAAGTATAAAATTGTAATGGTTCGTCATGGCGAAAGTGAATGGAACCAAAAGAATTTATTTTGTGGCTGGTATGATGCCAATCTTAGTGATAAAGGTACATTTTCAATGTAACATTTTTGGTTAAAGTATGACCTCTTCTTGACCTTTTGAGTTTTTACCTGAATTTATTTTATTTAAATGATGTCATTATTATTAGTAATAATATGAATTAACTAGTAAGTATTTAAAAAGTTCAGTATTGCAAAAAAACTTTTTTTTGTTAAAATCATGTAGATATCTTGCCACTTTTTAAGATCAGTTTTAAGTTTAGTTTATAAACCAAATTGAAATAATGTATGATTTCATCCAAATTTAAAAATCTTTTTTTTTAATAAAAAGTAGATATAGTTATAATTTATTTGATAGGGAATGAAGAAGCTATTGCAGCTGGAAGAGCATTGAGAAAAGAGAAATACACATTTGATATTGCTCACACATCAGTGCTTACTCGTGCTCAATTGACACTCGCTGCAATTTTAAAACAAATAGATCAGGAAAACATTCCTATTCAAAAATCATGGCGCCTTAATGAACGACATTACGGTGGTCTTACAGGTTTAAATAAGGCTGAAACTGCTGCAAAATATGGTGAAGAGCAGGTAATTAAATAGTAATAGTTTTAGTAATATTATTGCTTTAATAATTTTTAAACAATGAGAAAGACATTATATTTTATGTAGGTTAAAATTTGGCGTCGTAGTTTTGATGTCCCACCACCTCCAATAGAGAAAGGACATCCTTACTATGATACAATTGTAAGTGACCCACGTTATGCTGAAGGTCCAACTATTGAAGAATTTCCAATGTTTGAAAGTCTGAAATTAACAATTCTCCGTACTTTACCATACTGGAATGATGTTATTGTACCCCAAATGAAGGAAGGTAAAAAAATTCTTATTGCTGCACACGGAAATAGTTTGAGAGGAATTGTCAAACATTTAGATGGTAAGTTTAAAAGTAATATTAAATTTTAAAAAAATTAAAATTGTTACAAAATTATACATTATTTTCTAGTTATGAATGCTGTTTATTTTTGTTAAAACTACTTTTTATTTAATATAAACTCATTATTCACATTAATAATAACCATTTTCTTTATAAATTTTTTTAGGTCTTTCTGATTCTGAAATTATGGATCTTAATTTACCTACTGGAATTCCATTTGTGTATGAATTAGATGAAGCTTTTAAACCTGTTGTTTCAATGAAATTCCTTGGTGATGAAGAAACTGTTAAAAAAGCTATGGAAGCTGTTGCTGCTCAGGGAAAAGCTAAATAAGAAATTTCAACATTTTATTTATTATAACTGTTAACTTTTATTTTATAAATTGCATAGCACAGTGTAGATATGCAAATATACTGTAAATATACAATGTTTAGTAGGTGAAATACAATATATTCTAGTACAATGTATTGTACATATAAGAAAGAACCTTTAAAGTTAAATTATATGTTTGTGTACACATATTCTAATTGTCATTTCTTGTATAACTGCAATTGTGTATTTTAAGTGTAATTAAATAAAGAAATATAACCAGTGTTAAGTTCTATGAAATTATAATATTACTTATGAATTACTTTATGCACATAATTTATAATATAAACAATATTTACATTGAATGTAATTGTGTGTTCATATAGATGTGTGTGTATGAATGTTTGCATTTATTATATATATATATATATATATATATATATATATATATATATATATATAATGTGTATTGTTAGAATTCTTGATGAAAAAAATGTTAGTAAAGCTTATTAAAAAATAAGGAAAGTGAAACTTGAAGTGAATTTGATTGTACATAGCAGGTATTACATTGAAAAGAAAAAAGCTATTTAGTGTCCCTTAATTTAAAATTATTTGTGTAGGGTTTTCATTTTTTAATCAAAACTTGCATTTTGCGATTAATATATTTATTAATTATCTAAAAAGTGTATTTTAACTTATATACATTTTTTTTTAAATGCATTAAGTAAATATTTTAAAATAATTATTTTATATTGTCAGTTAATTGCTACTGATGTACATAAATAATTTATAATTTTATAAATATATATTTATCCCATCTATTATTAATGTCTCATGTATTATACATTGATATTGTCTCATAAACTTCGTATAAGAATATCTCACTAGACAGCCCTACCTACATGCTATATCCATAGATAAAAGACTATCTATAATTACTAGATATGCACTAGATTGAGTTTTCGTACTGTCATGGAGAATGCACGCAGTGCAAGATGTGTTGTTGTAATGTGAATATTCGCAAATGATGTACGTTCTCTATAATTTTTAATAACATTAATCATTAAAATAATAACTCTTACATAAAAATGATTACATATTTTTTTTGTATTCTGTTAACATTTTATCAGTATGGTTATTAATTAAAATATAACTTAAAAATAAAATGAGTAAGTGTTCACTTGCATACATATAAATATATATTAGTATTTTATTTTCTGTTAATTAAAATGTGCTAGTCTGGTAAATTACTAAACTTTTAATTAAAAATAAATATGTATTGAAATTTAGTAAACTACTCTTTTTAACCTTTATAATAAATATGCATATAATACATGACACACACACACATCATATATATATATATATATATATATATATATATATATATATATAATGTGTGTGTGTATATATACACACACACACACATATTAAATTATATATAATTGCTATACAGTTACAGGAATCAAAATATTCATCAGAGTAAACATCTTTGTGCCAGTAAAACATTAGTTGATATATTTCACATTCAATTTATTTTTGTGAAAGTCAGAATGGAAAGTAATCTTTTGGGAATACACTCATTAGGACAGTCATGGAATGTGTATTTAAAGGAAGAAATATCCCAGTTAGAATTAGAGCAAACTAATAATGTTGATATAGGTATGTAAAAAGTCAAATAATTGAAAAGTAAACCTCATTTACTATATCTCCAGTATCAGTAGATTATTCATGTATATGGTTTATGTTCAGTTTAATCAAATTTATCATATTTTACTTTGTTAACAATATAATAATTAATATTGAACTAATGGTATTTATTATTGCATTAAAAGCAAGTTATACAAAAGTAAATTTATTTATGTACATGTACATCATACATTTTTGTTATCTAATATATTTTTTTTTACATACCGATTCAAGAAGTACCATTTTTGTTGTAAAAATTATGTAAAATAAGTATATATTGTATTTATTTAATATATAAGTGTTAAATATGTCCCTACTTAAGTACCATATAAATCAAAATTTCACAATTTTTGTCTTTATCTGTATCTATGCTATGATTTTATATATATATATATATATATATATATATATATATATATATATATATATATATGAATTCTTTGCATTATTGTTTGTTAAATTGTAATGTAGTCAGAAAAATAAAATATATACACTTATTAATATATAGTATTTTTATATATAGTTTTAATGGTTTTCAGCTTGTTCTACAGATGATGATCGAGTTACTACATTTTCTTATGTAGATATGGAGTTATATGGACATTGTCCTATTTTAAAACCTTTTGTTGGGTATGTTTGTCTTCGATCAGGTCAAGAAAGACCTTGTGGTACTGTACTTGTACCAGAAGGCTTAGCACACCACATGAATGTTCATCATCGATCACGGTCCATTCTGCCGACAACAAAGTCACCTATACGAAGTGGAGGACCTGTAACATTGCAATGTAAAACTGTCTCAAGTTCTGAAGCTAACACACGATTGGAATCTGTAGCTTCGACATCAGACAAAAACTGCATTCCTTGTACAACACATGAGAACATCTTCACAGTTGAAAAGCAATCTGTTAAAGGTAGGGTTACTACATTGCAGTGTAAAACAGTGTCCAGTTCTTATAATATACCAAAAAGTAAGTCCGCATCCTTAAAATGTGGAAATGTTTCCGACAATTCGTTCGCAGTTAATAAAAACGAGATTGATGATTTAATATTTAATAATTATGACTCTCATGTAAGAGATGTTTTAGAATCTAAAACTGGAGTTATAACTGATATTGGACATGAGAGATTAAGTAAAAAACCTTTTATGTCTGATGTTTGTCACATACCGGGTCATACTGTACAGTTAAGATCAACACCTGATTCAACAGAGACATTATCATTTGTAATTCCAAACTTATTAGAGAAATTTCCCATTCTTGCTGACCTTCAGTGTCTGAGATCAACGAGTTTGTCATCAAGATCTGATATTTGTGATAAAAAAATGTTATGGAACTCTTCTTCCGTTCTTGCTGCCAAATCACGAATGAGTGGAGATCGCTCTTGTACAAGTTTTAATTTCACCAGTAGAGAAGAGGATTGCCCAGAAGAAAACACATGGACGTTACGACCTATTCGTACTTTCAAAAATACTATTCAAGAAAGAAGAAATCACAAAATACGTAGCGTTTTGAAAACAATATTTGAAAAACCCTATTTGCCTTCACAATTTAAATGTTTTTCAAACAATCACGTATAGATTTATTAAATAATTTATTTCATTAATTAATCAAATATCTAAAATTCAGAATTTTAGGCTGGTGTAGTTTGTTTAGTTAGTATATTGTTTTCTCCTGTGATTGGTTGGAAATTGACTAGATGTGATGTGATGATAAAAGTAAGCTCATGTTCATGTAAGTACATAATTGTATATGCTATTAAAATACTAACTTGAAGCTGATAAATGTATATTCAAAATTTGAATATATTTTTCTAGTTTTGAAATTCTTTGTTAGTTATATAAAATAATATCAAATGCATTATTTATGTACCCCTTTATATAATACTATAATTTAAAAAATGTAGAAAAGATATTTCATTGAAATAGGTAACTCAAAAATTATAATTTTGTTATTAATAATGATTCAATCATAGTGAAATGTTGCCACCCTAAAAAGTCAGTATTTTCAAAATGTAACATTCAATGATTTATGTAAATTGCACACACTATATATATGTATATATATATATATAATATACACATACATACATACATATACACGCACACAGAGATAAATTGATATGTATGTATCATATAAACCTGTGTAAAATATGTAAATGTAACATTATAACATCTAAATGTGTTTACAATAAAAAAAACTCAGTATCTGTCATCTCATGCTTTTTATATCGTAATTATGTGGTATACTTTATTATTTACTGTATTTTGTTTTATAAAACTGTTTTTTTAAACACCATATACTTTTCTATATTAATTCTTATACCGGTCTGTCCGTGTTTTATGTTTTACAAAGAAATTTTATGTTCAATATATATCACAATAATATATATTGATAAAATTCATAAAAATAAGGTTGTATTTGTAGTCAGTATAATTATTGGTAGTTATTGAAAAAACTTAAATATTAATTGTTATTAAGTAAATAGTTGTGCCTATTTATGAATGTGTGTATAATCTATGAATGGTCTCAAAAAGTATTCAAATTATTTTAATAAAAACATTGCAAAAGGACTAGGGAGCATTTGCATAGGAGATATATACATATTGTTATAGAATTAAGCAAAATATTGGTTAGGTTTGTTATGTTAATATAAAATATTGGTATGTTAATTTTTCTGTTGTAATGTACACATTAACATAAATATTAAAATGGAAGTCTGCTGTGAATTAAAATGAAGTACTTATGTTTTTATATTCTAATTTTTTTTGTTTATGTAATTTTGAAGTATTATGAAGATTAAAATATTTTTAGAACAGGCTAAAATTTTCCATACTTTTTAAATAATTCTATTTTTCATTTTCTAAATATTAACTATGTATTAGTAAAAATTGTTACTGATTTTTAAACTTAATGTTGAGATCTGAAAATAAATCACAAACTTCGAGTTTGTATTAATGTGTTAATCACTGTGTATTAACATACCAATTCATTATTACACAAAAAGATCTAATTGTTCATAACATTTAAATATCTATCAAGGTATTTTATGTCTGTACCACAATAGAAATAATAGTGACAAGTTCTTTAAAATCTAGTATGTATACTGTGGTTATTTATGAAATTCCTTTAAATTAATATGCTAGAGGATTTAAAACATATTTTTAACAAGTCTACAGTCTAACTATTCTTTTTAATATGTCGTTTTTAATTTTCTGGTTAATTTCTACCATTAGTTCTCTTTCAGGCTTTTGTAAAACTTTAAAATGATCTAGCATTTGGTATTCATATATTTAACATTTTTTACTTTCAAGAATTTCAGTGTAGTTAAGTGTATTCTGTTGCATCCTTTCTGTTGCATGAGATGAAATATGTTAACATTTATATATTTTTTTTAACTTTTATAACTTCAAAAGTATCATTAACTACTATATGTACATTAATTACTATGTATTTTTTAATTATTTGAGAATTTATTTCTTGTTTTTGAATTATCAGTATATTATTTTGTTTTCTTATTTACTTTTGTGAATGATGGATGAAGAATGACATTATAATTTACATTTTAGATGAACAAAAAAGAAATCATTTTTATCTGCCCTTTTTGTAATTTGCATTTGTATGTGTATGTGTGTATATATGTATGTATATATGTATGTGTATATATATATACGTATATAAAAATTTGAAACACACATATATATATATATAAATACTTCACATAGACAAGAATTCACTAGCAATGAAATGTAATAATATTAATATATATTTGGGAAACTCGAGTTAGCAATTAAAAACCAATAACAAAATTACCTTCTATTAACACGTTAATGTATAGTTCCGGACTTACAGACATTATGCATATAGTATAAATGTATTAAACATTTCTAAATCAGAAATTTAAGTCAAAAACTTGTATGTACACCACAATAATAATTTTTAATTTATATGATAAAATGAGTTAGCATTTTTTACATTTTTGTAAAGTAGATATTTTTTAAAGTTAGAAAAACTTATAATACAAGAATAATAATTATTAAAATTGTGTGGATGAACTGATTTATTAATGAATATAGGTGAATAGAAAATTTTAATATGTATTAATAATTCAACTAACAAATTAATAAATATGTTTATTAGTATGTTTTTATGAATTGAGGGAAGATTCACATTTCAATTAGGAATTTCTGCTGAGTTTTTTTATCTGATTGTTTTAAAAGTAAATTCAATATTATTATCACAGTGAAATATTTCATTATTATTTACTTATCCATGTTTATATTCAAATTTTAATTACAATTTGTTGCTCTGTCTAATTGTAATGACCATGCAAAAAAACTGTTTAATGTCTTGTAAAAATTGTAGAAAAGGATTGGAGTTTACAAACAATATTTTGTTTATAATATTTTAATTGTAAATCACATTTATATCATTATTATGTATATATATATATATATATATATATATATATATATATATATATATATATATATATATATATATATATATATATATATAGACATAGGTACATACAAACACACATACATATATAAATAAATAAATACATACATACACATATATACATACATGCATAAAATGTACACACACTCCATATATAAGTGTACACAGAAACACATATACATAACTGATTTGAAAATTATGCATTAAACATATAGTCTGTCATAAAAATGGCTATTTATTATGTTTCCATCATATGATTTTGAAAATATGTCTAGGTAAGACTATTTGTTTTACCTGACAAAGTATCTGCCAATTGTTGAACCGTTATACAGTTGCTATTTTTAATTTTAGTTAATGTATTAAATTCAAAATTTTTTATCTGTAATCAAGTTATTTATATATTTTGTTTGTTTTTTAAAAAAATATAACTACAGATAGTTATAATAAGTTGTTACAGGTTCAAAAAAGGCAAATGCATACTTATAATAATTGAATTGCGTTAATTTCTTTCTGGATAAGTACATTTTCATTTATAAATATTCGAAAATAGTGAAAACATCTGTTCATATTTCATTCATTTACAATAAATCTTCATTTATCATATGTATTGAAATTGGGTTACCTCAAGACTGAGAATGAAGTGTCTGTGTTTTTATCCATAATATAAATGTAAAAAGTTGTCTTTCTCTGTATTTATATAATTTGATGAAAAATATTGAATAATGTTTCAAATGATTGTTTTTTTTTTTTTATTTGCTATTTAAATGTTTAATATTTAGGTACTGCATAATTTTCGTATAGAATTCTTTTATTTTTCACTCATTATAATCACAAAGATAAAAAGTAAGGCTGATTTAATTTATTTTACTTATTAGTATTTTATATTTAAAGTTCATTAAAAAAAGTTTGTAGTACTTGGGAAAACCCCACTAAACAAATTTAAGTGTTTTATTAGTAACAAATAATAATGTGATATTAAAAAGAAAAGAATTTGTTACTGAGCAGTTATCTTATTTAAAAAAAATGAAAATGTAAGTATAATAAGAGTAACAAAATGGGTTGCTTTATATATATATATATATATGAAGGCCAAACTTTTGATAATTTAAAGCATAACTATAAAAATAAGCATGTTTCTTCCACCATATGCATTAAATAGTTGCTTTTTTGGAATTTGAAATGTGCTTTTTTTAAATTATCATTTTTCGTTTTTTAAAAGATCACATTAATATATATAATTTGAATTGCAAATCATATAGGGATTTCTAAATAAATCCACTTTTTTATATTGTTCAAATATACAGAAATAGATCGTTTTATATTCCAGAATGGAATACAAGTACTGTTAGACCTATTTAATAGAAAATAAAATACATTAAAGTACCATCATTTTTTCTACACATAATTTATAATGATATAATATCTTCATAGCAATTAAACATGGGATGAATTTCGCCAAAAAAGTTAATTTTATTATAAAGTTAATGTATATTGCAAGCTGTAAATGCTTTTAGATATGATAAAGATATAGGAAATATTTAATGTAATGTGTATCAATAAGCTAATATACATTTATAATAAAGAATAGTATTACGTTTGTGAAAATCATACATTAAAATGATTAAAGACAATAATTATTTAATATTTATGAATCAATTTTGGTCATGTGAATATATATATATATATATACATACGTACATACATACATATATATATATATATATATATATATATATATATATATATATGTGTATATATATATATATATATGCATATATACATACATTATTTAAAAACGTTTTAATTCGTTGTATTTTGAAACACGTAACAGTTATTGATGAGTTTTTGCTTATTTTGTAAATAAAAAATTCAATTATAAAAAGGGCAAAAATTTTGAATTAATAAATGTAATTCATAAAAAAAAAACATTGGGAATTGTTTTAATGAACATAAATTCCACTGAATTTATTATTTTTTTATTTAACAAGAAATAAATTTTAATTTGATTCATAAAGAATTTATTTTCTCTTTGTAAGACTTACACATAAATATTTTAACATATTAAGTTATAGCATATGCTTTATATTTTATATATTGTGTTCATTAAAATAAACAAACTTTTTTTAAGATTTAAATACATTTTAGTTTCTTTTTTAAACTATATATTTTAAAATAAGTTGTAAGTAGAATTGAGTAAAATGTTCATGATAGAATTTTATAATTTAAGTAATAACTTTATCAACAAAGAAAATATTTCAAAAGTATGGATTTATATACCTATATTTAAAAAATGGATTTGATTTTTAAAATAACTGGGGGGTCTTAAAATTAATATGTTGGTAAGGATATGTACTTTAGTGAGATTCACAGTTATATAGTAATAGATATCTAGTAAAATGTATATTAAAATGTAGTAACCTTGACATCTTTCATTGATAACGTAATACATTATTTTTCAAAATGAGTAATTTATATTTTAAAACAATATCCTTTGCTGACAAATATGTTCCAACTCGTTTTCGACCACTATGGAATCATCCTGCAGGTTAAGTTTGAATAGTAACATTTGTCTTTAATCTGCTATTTATATTATGTGTTGTTTGTATATGTATGTATTATAATGGTAATTGTTTAATAAATGTATTTTTAGGTCCAAAAACTATATTTTTTTGGGCACCAGCTTTCAAATGGGTAAATTTGATATTTTTCTTATGTCTGTATTATATTGTAATAATTGAGTTTATTTGCAGGGTTTAGTTATAGCCGGAGTCAGTGATTTAACAAGGCCTGCCGAAGCTCTAAGTATACAACAAACACTCGCATTAAGTGCCACAGGTGTCATATGGTCTAGATATTCATTGGTAATAATTCCAAAAAATTGGGGTCTTTTCAGTGTTAATGTTTTTGTTGCCTTAACTCAACTGTATCAATTTTATAGAGCTTTCAGGTAATGTTATATAAATATTCGTAAGATTTAATTTTAAATTATTTTATATTTTATTATTTAAATTGTGTCAACATCTTATATTTAATCTATACATTTATTTTAGCTATCAACAAAGTTTGAAAAAAAAATAAGCAAAAGTGCTTTAGTTTTTTATAGAAAAATTACATATCATATTTATATAAAATATTCAGTTATTACTAGGATTAGTAATATATATATATATATATATATATATATATATATATATATATATATATATATATATATATTAATTTAAAAAAACTGTTTTTATAGTAAATAAAACAGTAGTTATTTAAAACAGATATGAAATTATGAATTAACATACCAATATTGGTTTACTAACTATAGATATAATTAAAATTGTATAATTGAAATGTGGCCTAATTAAATCTCTTATATCTGAAATGGTGCTCTTATAGTTTACCAAATAGAAGCATATAATGTTAATTTTTGAATTGTTGTTATTAAGATAATTATAAATATGTTAAAAAAATTCTAAATTTGATATCAAAATATTTAATATAAATGTAGGTATAGTTATATAAAAATGTAGATGTTTCGTATATCAACATTTTGGATAAAATTATAAGGTTGTTAAAATAGTTTTGTAATGTAGTAGTATGTAGTTTGTTTTAAATTTGTATTTCAATAAATACTTTTTGAAGTCATTAGTTTTTATTTTGAAAATTCATATGTATATTTTTCATGTTATGTTTATAGATATCAGTATTTACTTTGTATGATAATATAGGTCTGTATCAGTGAAAAGTAATATTTGATTACATGTAAGTAAATATACTTTTAGTTATACATTAATGATTAAAAGGTTTAGTTTGTGTATGTTAAGAATAAAATCTTTGTAAAATATAAGAGTAAGTGTGATAAAGTATTCATTTCTCATTAATTCGAAAAAAAATATATTAATCTCTGAAAATAAAGAATATATTTAAATCTATCAGTCGCTTCATTTTCATTATATGCATCTAATACATAAAGTCTATATCATCTGTATCTATTTGTAACTTTTTTCAGATATACTTTTGTATGATTTCTTAATATATATATATATATATAGAGTATTTTGTCTGTGAATATGTAGATGTTTTCAAAATAGTGAGTTACTCTAATGTTAATTTTGTAATTTTTACGTATGTCAAGGATTAAATATGTTTCTTATTGTTATGTATTCCACAGTTCGACGCCACTGATATTTTTTAAGTACAATTCTTTTAAAAGTTAGTACGATACCGACAAAATGTAGAATATATGAATGGTAATATTTGGAAAAAATGTACGTCGGCTTTTTTATATAATAATGTATTTAACTCAATATAAATTTACTAAGAATTATATAAATAGATATCTGTCCGTAAAAAACAGTAGGTGAGAACAGTAATAGATATGTTTTATTTATCATTTAAAATATTAGAGGAATGTAACCTATACGTCATGAGATTCTTATTTAGTTAAGATTTATTTTTATAAATCAGTTTTCTTCAAGGGCAATAGGTATGTCTTAAATAAATGAACTTAAATGCAAATGTTTTCATATTAATTTGCATGTAATTATTTTAATAACATTGGTTATTTGTATTGCACTGTATGTATCAATAATGATATCAATACATATGTATAAATTAATTACAGTATTTATTCATATGCGAACGAAATGGAAGAATTTTATACTTTTGAGCCTGTGGATGATGATTATTCTACCATGGAGCAAATATCATTAACTGAATCAGTGTGGGATATATATGATTTTTGTGTAATTCCAACAATAACAGGGGTCTTACCATCAATATTTACAGTTTTGTTATGGGGATTTATTTATAAAATATCCACTTTGAATGGTTTGTGAAATAATGTGTATATATATATATATATATATATATATATATATATATATATGTATATATATATATATATATATATGTATACATATGTTGTATGTATGTGTGTATGTACGTACATATGTGTGTACTTATGTATATATGTATATACACACACATTTTCTTATATGAATTTTAATTAATGAAGTAAAATTTATTCTCTCTTATTTAGAATTAACTCCGAAATGGTTGATTCATATTTTGTCATGTGCTTGTGGCATTGCTATGTTGTTTACCAATATTGGATTGACTGCAGCATATAGTGTAATTCTTGGTTGTTCAACTTTTATTATTCTTATTATAAGCCCTCGTTATTATAAAGGCTACGTTATGTCTGTGTCCTGTTTTTGTTATTTAGTAATGAGGTTTGTGTTATTTAATTTTAATCGACATAAATATCAGAAAAAAATTTAATTGTAGCTTATCTATGTACTTTTGTGTAAACTATTTTACAGTGAATTATTTATGTACTCTGTTGCATGGCAACAAATACGTGGGATCCAAATGATAATTGCAATGAAAGCAATAAGTGTAGCATTTGATGTTGACAGAGAAACTATAAAATTACCAAATATTGTTTCTTATGGGGGTTACATGTTTTGTGTTGCAAACGTATATTTTGGCCCCTGGATTCCATTTAGAGAATATGATCGACTTACAGAATTTAAAATTTTAGTAAGTATTTTTACTTTCGAACAAAGTAGGTTATTAAATTATTAACACCATTTATTGTATCAGCTGTGTAAGCGCTGAAGTTTCTATTTCGGAATATGGCTTTTTTTTGGAACATTTATTTTTCATTTAACCATCTTTCCTATTTTCATTGTATTCAATTATATAATAAAAACTTGTCTAGCAGTGTTTTAAATCTGTTTTATTTTTATGGTTATTTTAATATTGGTGGTTAAATTATATTTAAATAAACAGTAAGTCACATGCAACAAATTATTGTATTAAAGCAACATTCAAATTTGAAAAAAGAGAAAAACAAATGTTTTTCTGTAACAGTTAATAAAATTTGACTGGTTCATTTTTACTATTAATTATTTATTTGCAGGATATGTATTTTGTATACATTTTACTGTATGATTTTAATTTTAGTTGTTTTTAACAGTTTTACCATTTCATAAAAAAATAGATTTCATTCTTTTATTCTTGAAAGTAATAAATGATTTTTTTAAAAATAACATTTTTTTTCTTTAGTTAAGTTATGACCATGGTTTGTTTAATATATTTTCATTAACAGCATGTTCAATAACACTGGAATGGTCTTATTAGTGTTATTTAATATGAATTACTGTTAACATTTTTTTGAAAAAATTGTATACAATTTAATTCATATATTCAAAACAGTAGGACATTAAATAGTTTGACAGAGGGAACTAGAGTTTGTTCATTTATTATAAACTATTTATCATCTATAAATCATTTTACATGAAATTTCTTGTTTTAGAATGCAAAGTTAATTTTGAAATTATTATGGATTCTAAGTTTAAGTCTTTTCTTTCTTACAATGTGTAATTGTTGGGGGTATTTATTAATTCCTGATGATAGTTGGAAGTAAGTGTTTATGTATATTTGAATTTATTTTTAGTGGTAAGAATGTATATAGAGTATGTTGTGATTTTTTAATAATTCAAGTATACATTTATTTTGTTTCGTTCAGTCATGTATTTTTATTATATTCTCTTTCATAGGTGGTTAGTTGTTTTTCGTGATGCTATGCTTTTTCGATCGAGTCATTATTTTGTTTCATATCTCTCTGAGGCAAGTGTTCTTATAGTAGGTTTTGGTTATGATAAAGAAACTGGATCTTGGAACTATCCAGTTGTAAACATATTGTCAATGGAATTTCCAAGGTCACTTGTAATGGTTGTTATAAATTGGAATATTCCAATGCATAGGTGGTTGAAGTATTGTAAGTATATTTTATTTGTTGAAATTATCATAAACAGATATTTCAGTAAAGTTGTACTAAGCTTTTTCAATCTGTTTATTGATACTTGTAGATGTTTTTCGACAATGCCAACATCTAGGAAGTTTTTGGGCAATATTTTTCACATATTTAGCTTCTGCAGCATTGCATGGTTTCAGTGCTGCTTTAGCAATCATTCTTATATCTCTTGGATTTTATACATATGTTGAATATATATTGCGTGGAAAAATATCGGACATATTTAATATGTGTGTACGAGCAAACGAATGTAAACAAAACTGTAGACACGTGTACAAGAAATATCACCCGTTGACAATTATTATTAATTTATTGTTTACTTTTGTAACTGTAATTCATCTTGCTTATTTGGGTGTTGTTTTTGAACAGATTGCCTTGATGAAAACAGAAAATTTGATTGAACATATATTTACTGTTTGGAGTGATTTAGGATTTTTAAGTCATGCCATTACTGCTGTTCTGTATTTTGTTTGTTTGTTAATATGATATATTGATCATTGGGTTATTTTAAAAAAAATGATATTTGAGAAGGCTGTGTGACATTATTTTAGGATAGTTAATTCTATGAGAATACATTTTTCATATATTTGTGATAATAAGTAAATTGTTCTTTTGAACTTTCGTGATTGTAATATATATATATATATATATATATATATATATATATATATATATATATATATATATATATATATATATGATAAGTTATATATGTTAATACTGATTATTACACCATATTCAGTTGTATTCATTTGTGAAATATTAACATTTTTAGACTGAATACTCCATATTTGTAAAATAAAAATAACTTTGTCTTTAATTAATAGTAAATATCTGTTTTTATTGTTTTATTTTTCATAAGATTTTTCACATGTACCAAAAAATAAAAATATTTCTTTCCAAAAGAATGCTTCTTTAGCTATTCAATTATAGGCATTATCAAATGTAAAGACTATGCAAAAGAGCAATACTGTTAAATTAAATATTCATAACCAGTTAGCTAGATTACTAGTGATTGGCTTAAACTAAGAGAATAATAAATATATAGTTATACATTTGTTAAGGCTGTGGGTGTCAGTAAATTATAATAATGATTCTTAATTTAATAAAGTATTCTCCAAATAAATTTTCAGGTATTGAAATATATTGTAATTTATTAATTTGTCACAATATTTTAATTTGTCAGTATTAATAGTACAGTGCTCATTTTAAGGTGTATGTTTTTTGTTTTATTATTATAATAAAAAATTAAACATGAGCGATATTTATGTAAGCAACTTGAAAGTAACATTTATTGTAACTTTTATATTAGCAATTTTTAAAGATCTTGTAAAATTATACTGTGTATTAAACTTAAGCTGTATTTTTTTTTATAAAAAAGTGTTCTTTAATATAAAAAATAATTTTTTATCACCAAATGTACTCTTACAAATGATTAAACAAATTGTTGTATACTTTTTATAATATATTATTATTTTACTATTAGGTACAAGTTTAATAGAGTTATTTTATTAACTCTTCTCTGCTCATTTGGAAATAAAAGTTATAATGTATTTAAACTTCTGTAAATTAAATATAATAATATTGAATATGATTAGTAAATTATTTACAGAGATAAAGAGTATTTATTTCTATCATTTAACATTAATCATTTGTTTCATAGCATTCCGTTAATGTTTATATAAAATTTAAATAATATGAAATCATAAAGTTATGTTTTTTAAATTGATTTTTTTCCCTAAACAAATTTATATATATATATATATATATACAACATACATTCATACATACATAATTATAAATTTGTATAATTTGAATGCACGTGTGTAAAGAATTTTTCATTTGTAATTGCTGTATCTATAATTTACTTTTTGTTTATACATCTGTATATAAAAGTATTTTAACATTAAATAAAATTTTACTACTTCACATTTTCTTCACAAATTTAATAAGTTCTTCAGTTATAAATATGAACATTACAGATTTGATTTTATTTGATTCGTTATAATTTACAGTTCAAAAAATTGTGTATGCCTGTGTTAAGATTTTCAAGTACATACGTTGCGTCGTATATTTATTTTTTATTTATTTTGTCATTAACGTCTTAAATATTATTAACGTTAATAGTACAATTTAACATATTTTATACGAAAAAAAACTCATAAAAATAGAGGATAAATATTATTAAATGTTTGAATTATTACAATTTGTGATTTGTTTTTATTTTTTATCATTTCTAGAATTGTATAGTTGTTTCTGAATTTGATGTTTGACAATAAAGTGTCAAACCTCATATTTACGTGGCATGTTTTGTACATTTCGGTAATAAAGTTGTGGATGAAGATTTTAAAAGATATTTAGAATAATTTACGATATATTTTATGACAATATTTTCAGTGAAAATTACAATAAAGTAATTGTGTAAACAAGTGTTTTTACTGGTTATGTTTCACGTTTTACCGGTTTAGGTACTGATTTAAAATGATTATCGAAAAAAATCAGTAGAAATGTATTATAAAGGTAATACATATATATATATATTACACCAAATTTACTAAGTGATGTATTTTTTTATATTTTATGTTATTTTCTCATCTGACTGATTCTGATTTCAGTTGATGTATTCTGTCATTTATAACATTTTTATTTGATGTCTGTCATTTAAAAATCATTGTTATTTTTAATTAAAGTATTAAACTTTATATAGAAATCATATTACATTAAATGCCTACTTTAGTTGCTGAGGTGGATGTGATAGTGTTTGGTAATAAGAGTAATTTGTTCTTATAAAATAAATAATATATTAAAAAAAAAACGAATTTCAAATGCCTATTTATGAAGATTATATAGTGGACAAAATATGTGTGTAATTCTTAAAATCTGTCATTTCCCATGAAGTTTGCTAATTGATTCTGCTCTTATTTAATTGTATACTATGTAATTGATTTCTTTATAAAATTTATTTTGGTATATTTATTTTATATAAGTTTTTATGTATTGCAATAATTAGTATATTTGTATAAAGTATATTTTTTTTTTATAAAGGCAGTTGTGTACGATGGCTTTGACGGAGAATTTTACTAACAAAAGTCAAGCACGCCTGGTAAATCTAAAACATCGAAAGATGCCGGCAGACAAACTATATTTTGAGCATGAGGTAAATATACAGTGATTATTAGTTGCATTCTGTATTTAATGATTTACTTCTAAATATTTTATTAATTGGTTATGTGTATGTTAGATATTACCTATGTATATATACTTTTTACATGTACATTTGTATAATTTTTTTAGATGCTTGGACAAGAATCTGATCACAGTTCAGATTTAGAAGATGACTCATCTCGAAAGTTAATGAATAAAATGTCATTTGTAACAATTCAAAAAGATGTTGAAGAAAGTGTACTGGCCATTACTGTACAGATGTTTATTCCTTATATGCTTGCTGGATTTGGAATGGTTGCAGCAAGTTTAGTTCTAGATGTAGTACAGGTGGATAATTTCAAGTTCATATTATGTAACTTTTTGTTTAATATAAATTTATTGTTTTAGCATTGGAAAGTATTTTGCATTGTACCAGAACTTTATATTTTAGTACCTGCATTACTTGGTTTGAAAGGAAATTTAGAAATGACTTTAGCGTCTCGTTTATCAACTCAAGCAAATTTGGGTTATCTTAATACCTTTAAAGATTGTGTTCGGTTGATTGTTGCCAATCTTGCTTTAGTTGAGGTAAGAATATCTAATTACATACAAGATTATATTATATATATATATATATATATATATATATATATATATATATATATATGTATGTATATATGTGTGTGTGTGTCAGTCAGTCAGTCAGTGTTTGTGTATAAAATTTATATTCATAGTGTTTACTAAAAATAGAAATAATAAGCATACTTTAATACTTAATCATTAACAATATGGAGTACTTATATCCAGAATTTTTCTATTTTTATTCTGTATTTGAATTATTTAATACAAAATATTGTTTTATTATTACTTGAAAATATATTTTTTATTTTGTTAATATTGTATTGAATTTGTTGTAATTTTGTTATACATTTCAAGTTGATGATATGATAGTACTTATAATGTTACAAAGAAATACAAGACAACTATTTTAATATTTGTTTGCAAATATAAAATTAATACTTGCTATAGAATGATTAATTTTGAATTTAATTATAATTCTTATTAAAACGTTTTTTTTTCAGTGTCAGGCAATTGTAATTGGTTTTCTTGCATCTCTTTCTGCTGTAATTATGGGTTGGGTTCCAGAAGGCAAGTTTAATATAGACCATGCTTGGTTGTTAGGTGCTAGTAGTGTGTTAACAGCTGCTGTAGCAAGTTTTATACTTGGTTTGGTTATGATAACTGTAATTCTTGTTTCTAAGCACTGTCTCATTAATCCTGATAATGTTGCAACACCTATTGCTGCAAGCCTCGGTGATTTGACTACTCTTGCATTGCTTTCTTGGATAGCATCACAGTTATATGTATTCATAGGTATGTACCATGTAGCGATGCAGTTATTAATGACTTATTGGGTAAATCAGATGTTAAATAATTTTTTCAGATTCTTCACCATGGATTGCACTAACTATTCTGTTTGTAACTGGTTTAGTTGTACCTTTATCAGGATTTTTAGCATCTCGTAATCAGCATACGCGATCTGTTCTTCTTGAAGGATGGGTACCAGTAATATCTGCAATGGCTATAAGCAGGTAAGTAAAACTAGAAGATTTACTTAAATGTGAAATTTCAAACACAAGAGCAAAATCAATAAACATATTTTTTTAGTGTTGGAGGTTTGATTCTTGATTTTACTATTTCGAATTATAAAGGAATTGCTGTTTATCAACTTGTTATCAATGGAGTTGGTGGAAATCTTGTTGGTGTTCAAGCTAGTCGAATTTCAACTTCTTTGCATATGACTGCCACATTAGGACAGTTGCCAAGAAATGATAAAGTGTGTTTTCATCCATTTGCGGCATTTTGTGTAGGAGGACATGCTCGTACAGCAAGAGTTCTCCTGATGATGGTTATACCTGGTCATCTTATTTTTACATATTTAATTAGTTATTTAGAAGCAGGACATACTTCACTTACACCAATGTTTATGACTGTTTATTTATCTGCTGCTTTATTGCAGGTACTATTTTTTTTTGACAGTTATGTAATTTATAAAGTGTGTTTGAGTAAAAATATTTTGCATTTAATATTTATTATGATTTCTAGGTATTACTTCTCCTCTGTATCTGCCATATTATGATAAATTGGATGTGGAAACATCATATAGATCCAGATAATTCTGCTATTCCTTACCTAACAGCAATTGGTGATTTGCTTGGTACAGCTCTATTAGGGCTTGCTTTTCAATTTCTGTTTTTAATTGGAGATAAAGATGGAGATCTTGGTGATTAAACTGTGATTTTGAAAATGGACATGTTTATTAAGATAATTTAAAAATTTTGAAGTGCCTTTATAAACCAAGTATCATTTTATAGTGTGTATGTATATGTATGCATGCATGTGCACATGTATGTAATTTTTTTATCTTTAAGTTTATGAAGTTTAAATATGTCATGATATAATCTTGATTGGTTTTTAATAATTTGAGCATTTTATTATTATTTTTATGTATAGGTCACTGAAAGATGTACATAAAAAATTATAACAGAGTTACTTTTTAATAGAAATATAAATTAAATACATATTTCATGGTAATTTTCAGACTTCAAGCAATATTTAAATTGATATAAATGATTAAGATTAAATCTTTGAATAAGAAAAAAAAAACAGATAAATATACCAAAGCCTAATAATTTATCATTTATTTTAGTACACTTTGTCCTTTTGTGTACCTACTATGTGCTTCAAGTGCCAAATTATTATATAAGGTATTTTGATTTAGTCTTCATTTGATTTAATGATTATGTAAATATAAAATGTTTGTGTTAAAAAGCATCATATATATATATATATATATATATATATATATATATAATGTGTGTGTGTGTAAATGAATGTGCGTGCATATGTATGCATATAATAGTCATGAAAATACTGTCAGTTAAAGATTATATATCTCATAAGCATTGTAACCAAATGTGTTTTTGTGCAGTTGTATTCAATATAAATAATTATTGGAAGTATGTTGTGATGGATTTGTTCTAGACAAAATTAATATGTAATGATTTTGTTTGTCATTAGTTACAAAATGATTTTCAAATTAAATCAATATTAATTATTTTTTTTTTGTAAAATAATGGATTGTTTGACCTGTAATTAAATTTGTGATAACAAATAACTTTTTAGTTATTTTTGACCAACTTTTTATGAAGAAGTATTACATCACATATTGAGATCTTCAACAAAAACATTGATAGGCCAGTATTAAGTTTTAAGAATGAAGATCACATTCGTGCATTAATTGCATTGCCATAAAAGGTAGTTGAGTAGTTTGATTTCATTTGTTATTGTTATTTATTGTTATATATGTTAGATTTCTGATGAATCATTATTGTACCATATTCTGTTTTGTATTTTTTTTTTTTTTTGCTTTTATATGCTATTAATTGTGGTATAATCAATGTTTTAGAGTAAAAGTAAGAAAATAATATTGTAGATATTAATTGAATACTGAAATAAAATTGAAAGTCAGAAAAATTAAAAAGATTATTGCCACAGAAGGAGTTTTTATTTTTATGGTATGTAGTAAATCTATATTAATTTTGATGTGCTTACAGTTGTTTATAAATACTATTTTTAAGAAAAATTGAATTTTTACACAATAATATTAAATGTAATATAAAAGTAGTGTATGTTACAATTATGATTTGTTCTCATTTAAAAGAAGTAAATTTTTAAGAAATATTAAAATCCTGTTATGATTTCTGTGATGTAGACATCGTATGATTTGGTTAAAACATAGCTTTATTCCTGTCAATAAATGATATATTTTAAATAAAAAATGTCTTCAATTACATGCACATGCACACACGTACACACACACTACATATATGTATATATGTATATATATATATATATATATATATATATATATATATATATATATATATATATATATATATATATATATATATATATATGTATAAATATATTTGCAACCAAGTAATGATTTTTAGATCCTTTATTTGATCCATTTGATTAATTTGTGTATTATTTTTATTATTTTTTGTAGACTGATAATTCAATCTCTTTTTTGTTCAGAGTAAAATTTATAAAATATATATTTTTTAAATATACATTGAAAGTTTAAAATTACAACTATTAACAGAATGTGAAAAACATATTTTGAAAATTAAAAGTATTAAGAAGTATAAATTATTTAACATCAAAGTAAGTATATATAAAAAAAATTCTTTAAAATATTTCTAACCAAGTATATTGTTATTACTTTAAAACATACATCATTGTTAGCAAGGTGAATAAATGTGTGTTTTTTTTAAGTTATCAGTTTGTTATAGTAGGAGTAAAAATCAAATTATTTGTTTAAGTTAGTATAAAACAATTAATGTTTTATGTCACTTTAATGAACTCTATAATTTTAAATCATTACTCATATTTTGCTAGAAATCAAAATATGAAAAAATCCATTCATATATATTTATTTTTCAATCCTTCATTATTTTATAATTTGTATGAGAATTTTGAGTTGCATTCATTTGTAATTCACGTTATATAAAATTTACTGCATTTTAATCGCTGTTTTTGTAATCTTAAAATGAATGTTTACATACAAATTTATTCATATAAATCATAAATTTCATTTCAGTTTTTAATAAAATCTTTTTGTGTAGTTAAAGGATATATATATATATATATATATATATATATATATATATATATATATATGTACATAATATGTATTTGTCTACTGTATGTACATTCATTACTTAAATGAAGTTCAATCCTATTCTTTTGAACATTATCCGAACGTCTTACAAATGGCGCTAATCGCATTAATATTTTTTCCCAAGGAAATAAGTGTTAGTTAATATGGTCGCATTATTTATCTTGATTAAATAAGCGCGTGTTCTAATAAAATGCTTTGTTAGTAAGCGAAAATTAGTAATGAAAAAGATGCGCTTCAGGATGTTCAGCTAACAGATTAAATGTCGCATACGACCATTACATATAGTATAATACGTTTATGAAAATAGTGTCTGTTGAATGTAATTTTAAGTAATTGCGATACATTCAAAAATGTCTAAATTTTTAGCATCCTGTCTCGATTCCAAATAAAAATTGCGTACTGGTTAAGTAAATGGTATACAGGCCAAATAGAATTTGAACGGATGTGAGAGGCGGGTAAATTGGGTTTTATGTATTATAACCATTTAATAATTTATATTGAAAAAACGCGTATAAGCCATGTGTATATATATATATATATATATATATATATATATATATATATATATATATAGAGAGAGAGAGAGAGAGAGAGAGGTTCAGAGTTAAAGCAAGAAATTATATATATAAAGTACAGATTAATTCGGTGCCTTTAAGTGGAATCAGTCATAACTCTGTTTTTAATTAAAGTATTGTCTCGCACTTTAGGATTTCGAAGTGCCAACTTTAACAATTAACCAACCTTAACACCATATATTTTGGCCAAGCAGTTGGCATAACCTTACAAAACAATAGTGAACATGATGGCGATTGAAAAGTAGTATATTTAGCATTGCGAACTCTTCGCATTCCAGTTAAAAAAATGCCGCGGAACCTGCGGGAATGATTTACTCAGCTTTGGGGAGGTGTTTTGATGCATAAAACTTACAAAAAATGGTTTTAAGATTTCGAGAGTGGTGATTTTGAATTTTTGAAAGAGAAAACTCTGCTTAGACTGAACAGAAACTCTCAACAACCCAGAGTTATCCAGCAAGCAGTTTCCTATCATTTACATCGGCTGGGAAAAATTAAAAGGCTAGGATGATGCATTCCACATGAGCTCAGCCCGAGAAACAAAGAAAGAAGATGCGATACGGCTGTGTCTTCGCTCACAAGGTTCAAAAAGAAGGGTTTTTTGTATAAAATGATAACCGGGGATGAAAAATGGTTTTGTACGACAATCCTAAGTACCAAGAATCATCGGTTACGCCCGGTGAACCATCGATATTGACTCCAAAACCAAATATTTACCCTAAAAAAGTGTTATTGTGTATTGGGTAGGATATTAAAGGTGTGGTGTATTATGAGTTGATCGAGATGATCAGATTGTAAATTCAGGAGATTGTAAATTGAGTGACGAATTAGAGAGCAAAAGACCATTCTCTGCCGAGAGAACGAGGTAAGTCATTTGCAACATGACCACGCTCGGCCGCATGTCGCGAAAGGAACCAAAGACATTATTTGTTCGTTGGGCTGGGAAGTTCGTGTACAGTAATTAAAAAGATTATAAATCGTTAAGAAATAAATCAATATTATTATGTTTAATGTTCTTACACAGCTAATTTCATAATTGATACGATTGTTATGTATATGTGAAGGGCTTCTTTGTATTAAAAATGCCCGCTTTGCTTTATGTTTAATACCTTAAAAGGATTCTAAATTATAGACAAATTATTTTTTACTTGTGATAATATATATAATTACGTCAGTATTTGAATTTGTGATGCAAGCGAATCATTTAAATATTAATGTGTCATTAATTGGAATTTGTGCTTATGTATTTGTATTTTTTTATTTGTGCATGTTTGCACAAAACTGTGCATGTGTGTATAATTAGTGAATGAATGATTATTTTGCACTATTATTATATAGTTTAGAATTTATTTTATTTAAAAATTAATCTATTACTATATTGTAATTGTTGATAATTAAAAATAATTAAGTATAGCCATTTACAATGTGTGTATTGAACGACTGGGTGATATGTTTTTATTGAATATTACTGGAAAAGCTAATAATAACAAAGATATTCATTATAAATTAAAATTTAGAAGATGTTCGAATTAGCATGAATGGGTGAGGGTGGTTGAGTGAACGGGTTTAAGTAGTTGACTTTAATGCTTTATATAACCATTTTTAATTGTTTAAATTTTTGGGAATTTAAAATTCCTCAAATAAAATGAATGTTCTATAATGTTACATATTATACATAGACACACGTATATATATATATATATATATATATATATATATATATTTATATATAAGAAACATTTTATATTGAAAGAATGTTTAATATATGACAATATCTCGTAATTACCAACCGTTCAAATACGAGATAACTAATTAAAACCATTATATTGTACAAAGTGAACCGGTTCTATATTTGAAACAACAAAATTAAAGATAAAGTATGCATTCATCCGCATCACCTGAAAACTGTACGAAATTAATGTATTTTCATTTTACACATTTGAATTAGATTTAACATTGCATGCAATAACTGAACTGAAAATAAGCATTGTAGTGGAAGGTCAATGTTTGAAATATCGCCAACACATAGATCAAATTTCATTTGATTCGCCAACGTGAATATATTTGCACTCATTCAAATACAACGATCACAATATAAGTAGTATATATGTACTATATGATTAAAGTTCTTCCCTGGTCGTGTAGTTATCTTGTAACAATCATACGTCCAGTACTTCTCAGTTAGACCGGTCAAAGTAATCCTAACTTACTACCAGCTCACAATTTTAAATTGTCTTAGAATTAGACCATTACTTACGAGATCAATGATACTCGATCATTATATCCTTTTCGTTTCTTTCATATTTCATTGTCATCAAAATACAAAGTGATCGATATATAATTCAATTTTTGTTATTTTAAAACGGTTCTCATAGTTTTTCACACGCACACACACACATACATACATCCATTCATACATACTTATATATATATATATATATATATATATATATATATATATATATATATATATATAATATAAATAATATTTTTATTGTGTGTAAGAAGAGTTATTAATTCACATAATATAAAAGAATTTTAATAACATTTTGGTGTCGGTTTTGTGTCTATAATTGCAGCCGAAGTATTGTTATGTATTTCGTTGAATAATTGTTGTTTTGCTGAATGTATATGAAGCAATGCTGTGTTCAAAATGATGGGGTTTAATATATTATTGAAAATAGTGTGCATTCAAGCAAATTTTGGAATAAAAATAACCAGATGACGCGGGAACAGTGAGTAATTTTTTGGATATTATATTTAATATTGATAATTGTTATTAAATCAAATGAACAGCTACAATTATTAAATAATAACAATTGGTTAATTGAAATTATGCAGTTTATAAAGCAAATGTTACATTATTATATTGGTGGACGAATTCAAGATATAAAATTTGAATTAATGGAATTAATATCATATATATATATATATATATATATATATATATATATATATATATATATATGTAAGTAATTATTTTTCGGAAGATAATATTATATTGTAAATTATATTGAATTACAAAAAAATATATACTATCTTGCTAATAATTTTCATATATTTTGATCATGATTAAAAATCGAATATAAATAATTACGTTTTTAAATATATTTATTTGTTTATGTCGTTATTTAATGCAATCTGTTGATTTTTAATAGAAAGTTATATGCTTTATCACAACATACTATTTAGGAAATAAACATTAGAAATTATTTGAAATGTAATTATATGTTTTGAGTTTATTTTACTTTTAAAGCGTTAAAAAAATAACTAATATTTATTATTTAATTCTGATAATAAGCAAGTAGCTTTTAAAATAGAAATATTTTTAATATTTGGCTTTATTGAATTTTACGATATTGTGATATTAACATGTAATTTCTTTAGTATAATAAGAATCTCGTCATTAGTTACAATAATATTAGTTATTGAAAAATAAATGTTTTCAATTTAATTATAATATTGTTTAGTTCATGATCAGTTTTTATATTGTGATTGGTTTTAAAATTCATTTATGATGATATTCTTATAAATTATTCTAACTTTTGATTTACATTACACATACGTTTATTAAATTTTTTTTAGTTAATCATTTTTTAGTAGAAAATAGATTTCGACTATCAAATTTTATTGTGGTTACGATGATTTTATTAAATGTTTTTTTAATGTTGTTATGTTCTCTGTACTAGTGCATTAGTTCTTTATATTTAAGTTAATTTAACGTAATCGAATTTAATATAAATGATTTATGTGTACTGTGAAGATAAGAAAGAGAGATGTACAGAAATAAAAATGTTCTTTATTTCAAATAAAGAATATAATTTTGTAATTATTAAAATTTTTCGTTTTTCACAAATTATCAGTATTTGAATTTAAATAATTTTACATTGAAATTTTGGATGAAGTTTCGATTAAAACTTGTATAACTAGAAATTATTTTTAGTTATTATTCTTTGCTATACCATTCAGAGTTTATTATTAATAGGTAAATAGTTTACTTTATAGAATAACATTAACATAAAAATAGTATAGTTATAAATTTATTTTAGAGAAACACAAATATGTATGTGTACACACATATGACAAACTAATTTGGTAATGGATTCCTAAAATTTGAGATTATTTTTATATATGATGTAAGACTTATTGGTTTTAAACGAAATATAAGTAACAATGTTTTAAAAAAATAACGATGCAAGTTCTAATAAAAATAAATAGGTGTTATTTTCTTTATTGTTTGACTAATTATATTAAATTTAGAATTATGCAGTTCGTTTTAAAAGTATTTATTATAAATACACTTCTGCATATGTATATATATATATATATATATATATATATATATATATATATATATATATAACGTTAATCATTTAAATGACTAGTGAATTTAATAAATTGCAACTTGTGCAAAATGTCCTTAAAATGTCCTTTTGTAGAATGTCCTTAAGCAGTGTAATAAAAATCTCCAATTTGTATTTAAATAGACTGAAGACTTCTGGAAGATATTGTTTAAAAAGCATATGTAAAGAGTACATTTACTCCATTGAAGCATGACAGTTCGACTTTAATGTGTCTGAATAGTGTATAATCTTCCCTCGCGTATCTGCCCTAATAATCGTAACCTTGACCTCGGACCATTTAAACTTTTTTTATGACCATATTTTGCAAAATTTTTTAATCATTTCTGTCCTTTCTACAACGATTTATTTAAAAATTATATATATATATATATATATATATATATACACATAAACATACTGAAGCATGTTGTTGAGGATTTTTTATATTAATTGTTTATTTTATATCTTTTCACTTTTTCAGTTCGCAGTTCCTCTTAAATTGTGGCTTTTATTTAAAAAAGTAAAATATGAACTGAACTATGATCAATTGAAGACACTCTCTTTTGAGAATTATTTTTGGATTTTAAAATAGTTTATTTTCTTCATTTTAGTCGATGGATTTTTTTAAATGTTGTTGGATAACTTAACGTATAATTTTGACTTCTTTTCAGGTACTTAAATAATTGATTACAAAAGTATAGGCGCAGATACACACACACATACATATATATATATATATATATATATATATATATACATAAATTCATACATACATATACACATATGTTGAATAGTTTACAATTTACAATAAATAAAAAAATATTAAACTTCTAAAAATAGTAAATAGCTTATTTATAATGATCTTAATCATTTATATTGTTTCAATTTTTTTAGAAATTTGTAGAACTTTATAACTATTAATGAATTCAAGTCTGTATTTATGTATATATATATATATATATATATATATATATATATATATATATATATATATATATATTCGTGCTTGGAATACAAAACTTAATAAAGAATAAGTAAGCAAAGGCAATAGAATAGTGTAAGAAGTTCACTCATACATCACTTTAAAAAATGTGTGGAGTAGAGTGTGGACAGGTTTTTCAAGTTGAGGTCAGGCTTGTATTCTGTTGCGCAAGAAGACATACATGACTGTTTTAGCACGGCGAATATCGGACAGGAAATTTGTGATTATCCCCAATGACAACATATTATGCTATATTCAAACGCAGGCCGTTATTGTATTCCGTCATTTCACACTGATGTTCATTTGTATTGCTGCTGACCTGTGAAATTTATCAAGGTTCATTACACACGTTGGCGTCGTTGGTTTAATTTTACCAAACAGAAAACTGTAGTTAATTGTTTGTTGCTCTTGTCAGTAAGGAAATGTGGATTCCAATTCAAAAGATAACTAATGAAATTTATTTTAAATGGTTTTGTAGTCATTCTATTAATCATTTTTGAAAAAAAATCTCATATAAATTCGAAAGCTTTTACTTGTTATACAATTTTAAACCTAAACGCATTTTTATGCTGTTAATTGTTAATAAAACATTATTTTGTGTATCATGTACAGAATTGTTGTACAAACTTGTTTTAAATCGAATTTCTATTATGATAAAATCATAAAAGCTTTAAAAAGAGCTTTACTCATTATACTATTGATTTCGATTGTTTATTTTTCTTCTACCCGTATAGATACTACCGTATAGATACCGTTAGTACTAGATTTGTGTAGTGATATATTACATGCCGTTTTAACATTGTTTTTGATAATACCATGCACGTAGTATTTATGTTTTACGCATTATTTTCTATATCATTTATAATCTTCATATATTGTCGACAAATTTGAATTTTCATAAGGAAACTAATCTGTATTTGTTATTGTCATTTTTAATATCGATATTCTTTTATCTTGATTTGTGATTCTTACCCAGGAATTTTATAAATAATAATTAAATTTAATTATAAATGTAGGTAGTTCATTGAAAAATTAATATAAAAAATACTCGAATTTCTTCTAAGAGAATCTGAAAGTAACTAGAATTACTTACAACGATAACAATTTCAATTTCGTTTAGTAGTATAATTACCTAGGTTATGCTTATGCAGAAATTTGAATTATTTTACAACTTTTCATTTAAAAATGAAATTATTTTTTTAAATTTATTTATGGTTTATTGTTTTCTTAATATATCGGCGTTTGTAATAGACGGCTGCTAATAAAAAAATAATCATTCAAATTGCATCGAATGCGAATATGTTAAAATTATTTAAAATATGTAGTGTTGACGATTTTAATTAATGATCATTTCTTAATATTGTCTTGTTGATAAGAGAAAATATGATTATCATAATATCTAGCATTAGAAAGCACGATTTTTTGTTTTAATGCTCTTAATTTTTATCTAAATTATGCAAATAAAATAATATTTTTACCAAAGAGACTGTAGAAATGGAAATAATGATTATTTGAAGAATTTACTTTATCATTCTAAATATTTTCATAATGTATTGCCGTTTTATTATAAAATAAGTGAGTTAAATGTAATTATTTTTTCTATAGAGAAATTCAAACGAGAAGACAATAATGGATCTTGCAAAACTTAAATATTATTAATAGAAAAGGCAATTCCCTTTGCAATTTTATTTGGTATGAAACAAATTAAATTGAAACGGATATTGCGTCATCATTGGGAAATTTTAAGCGTATATTCTAATCAAACTTTTTTAATATTTAACCTTCGTATTGGTTAAAGCAATCGTTCAGTACTTTATTTAGACCCCAAGGTCTCAATGTTCTAATTAAATGAAGAATCGCGAAGAAAAACGACCTAAGTTGTTTGAAAATTGTATTTCTTGTTCTATTTGACGGTGTCAGAGCTATAGACGATATCCGTGTCAGTTGATTTTGTCGCGACATAATATTCTTATAATTTGATTGAAAAGTACTATCAAAAAGACTTAAAAATATTATTTTGGTAAAAAAATAGTGTAGTGACCTGTTTTGTATGTATGTATGTATATATATATATATATATATGTTTGCGTGTGACTTTCTTCTTAAAATATTGTATTATTTTTAAAATAATATTACAAATAAAAGGCAAAGGTAAAGAATAATTAGGGTTTTAATACTTTACATTGCGGATTTGTGCGATAAAATCTTACATTTAACTAATCAGAATCTAAAAATCAAAATTGCTTAGTATTAGTATTGTTTAAGATTTTATATATATATATATATATATATATATATATATATATATGTGTGTGTGTGTGTGTGTGTTAATTGGTTGGTGTCAGAATAATATAAATCTAAAATAATACATGAGAAAAAATAATGAAATTATTTCTTTTCAAAAATTAAATGTAAAAACTCGCGTTTTAATATGTAACAATAGTGCCGTTGGTTGGCTGACTGATTTGGCTTACACAAATCGGTTTTACCCGTGCGGTCAAACTTCAACAACCTCTACAACCACCGTATTTCATCCCTTCTTTCTCGGGGATCGATAATGAGACACGGTGGTTCGTTTATCGTCCATCTCACATAATGTGTAGCGCCGAGCGCTTCGTGCTTGCATCGAGGCTCATCCCGCGACCACTGTATTTCTTTTATGAATACAATGAAACAAGTTGAATGTTATTCAACGATTTCTCACGATTTTTTTCAACTAAATTTGGTAAGCTGATTCCGGGCCGATTGATTTCTGTAGTTCACAAAGTACATTTTTCTACTGGAAAAAGTTCGGTTCTATTTCGACAGTGAGATACATGCGTGCATTTTACTTAACATAACCTTAAAAAATAAAAATCTGTTTAACAGTTTACTTCAATGGATAAATAAATGATTATATTTTTCTTACATAATATTTTATATATATATATATATATATATATATATATATATATATAAATGTGTGAAAGAGAGTGATGTCCTTTTTAAATTTCCAATAAAATATAATTTTAATATTTAACAAATACAATTAAAAATATAATATTAATGTCTAATTTTTTTTATATTTAAATATTTAATTTTATTATTTTTAATATATAATAATAAAATATAATTTTTATATTTGATTTTAATATATAAAGTCTTTTTATAGATATTTTATATATATATATATATATATATATATATATATATAGTGTGTTTGTGCGCTTTTTCGAAAATTGTAATAATTAAGTGTTTTAATAGTATTTAATAGCAATACAAAATATTGCTCCATTATATTCTTTAAATATCGTTAAACATTTTATTTATTTACCACTTTAAAAAGAAATAATAGTGTAAGTTCTATACATTTTTTATTGAACTGTATTAGATTACGTAATAAATATAAAACTGAAACCAATTAATTGTTAAATCCACGTCATGTAATGACAATGTCAGTAATTAATTAGCTTTTATAAAAAATATTTATTTGTTGATATATATATATATATATATATATATATATATATATATATATATATATATATATGATTCAACTTAGGCTTCCACATGAAAGAATTAAAAAAAACATGTTATCCCCAATTTAATATTTTAGTTCAATTGTCTTTGTGTATTGAATTGAACTAAAATCCTAAATAATTTTTTTTTACCTCCCTCTGCACCCCCTTTTAATAACTTCACGTGGAAGCCTAAATTGAATCATATATATATATATATATATTTATATATTTATATATATATATATATATATATATATGTATGTATATTTATAATATTTAGCTGAATTATATACTGAATTAAAATTTTGGCGAAAATTTAAAGAAAAATGATTGTGAACAAATTTCCGATTTCTGTACGGCTTAATGATTAATTACCACGTTTTTTCTTATTAATAGGGAGTCTTTCAACTGATTTTTTGATGTGACTTTTGTACCTTTCAAAATATATTATGAATTGTAATTACGTTAAAAATAAATACTCATACAAACACAACCATACACACATATTCACACACATTTACACATCCACATATGTACATATATACATACACACAGATGCATACATACATAGATGCATACATACATACATACATACATTGTAACGTTTGCTATTGCAATGACGTATTTAAGAAAAGTACTACTCTATCGATTTGTGAATGTATCTGGTATTTTCTCTTACTTGCCAAATAAAATTTGTGCTAATTCTGATGTTTTATATATTTATATATATATACACACATTCATACTTACATACATCCAGACATATGTGCATACATTCATACACTTATACACACATATACATATATATATATATATATATATATATATATATATATATATATATGTATATATGTATATATGTATATATATATATATATATATATATATATATATATATAAGATTAGTAAGTACACTGAAAACGTTTTCTTTTCAATATGCAATCTAGTTTTTCATTTAAAAAAATATTTGTTAAATTACTTCGATTAAAAACAGAAGTAAAGAAATGAAAAAAATAGTTAAGTCTAAAAAAATGGATTGACGTAATAATATAATAATTTTATAGTTACCACTTGTTGGATAAGCAACTTTTGATTTGATTTAATCAAGTAATTTGTATTGTTTGGAATAAATCGAATGATGATGATTTATTAAAAAATCAATGTTCTAAACTTTTATTAGATGGTTTCTACAAAAATAAGTACTCTTTTGAACTCACTTAGAATTGAAATTTTTTGCGACGAATTTAAATGTATAACATTATATCCAATAAAATATTAATACCATAAAATATTTATTAAAACTAGTTTTCAATCTATTATATATTTCATTTATGAAATAATAAAACACGATTATTAAGGTATATATTTGCGAGTATTGTTTTCTTGTTAAAATTTATTCCTTTATGTGGTCCTCGTTTTAGTTATTTGTTTTGATTTTTTAGTGAGTCTTTTTGGTACTTATTGTATTTTTTAATTCATAATATTTAAACAATCATTATGAACACACTTTAGTTTCTTGAATATCACATTATGCTGTAATTTATTGTCAAAAGTAATTTTTCTAATATTACTGACTTTTTTAAAATAATTATAGTTTTTATATGTCCATGAAGAAACTGGAAATCATTATAAAACTGCATTCATTTGACAGTAAATAGAACAGACACTTAAAAGTTAACAATCAGAATTCACAAGAGATTATTTGAAAATGATTTTACGATCTAATAGTTTAATATTTTATTTGAAGATAATAATAAAAATTCATTTAGACGGTATATTGTTTTAGTAACGGTACAATTCTAGAAATTGTTTTTATTTGTTATATATATATATATATATATATATATATATATATATATATATGTATATATAAAGGAAATTGCAATGCAGTTTACCTGTGATAGACAGCAGGTGGGTGTTTATTATTGAATGCCTTCGCAAAGTTCTATTTATAACGCAAAAATAGTATAGACACTTATCGATTAGTTAGAGTAGCAAGCGTATTGGAGTTCATAAATCATGTAGGGTTGCAGAGAATTATATATTTCTTTCTTATAACTTTGTCTTCGATCAAAAAAAAAATAAGTTTAAAGATTAGGTGATTGTACATGCTATCAAATATTTGTACGAGATACTATAAAGCATTGCAATCACAATGCTATTAGCTTAGGTTTTGAAATATGTATACTTTTATTTTTGGAATATTTATCTGTCAGCAAGGGCATTTTTATAATATTAAAAGAAATTCATAAATATTGGTTTTAGTATACAGTTGCCGTTTTTATAAATAATTTTACGATAGATGATCAATGATAATATTTTATTACACGTATGTAAATTGGACTCGGTTAAATATGTTTATTTTAAAAAAAAATTACGTATTGAAAAATAGTCTATTATTTTTAATCATTTATATTTCTACTCTGAGTACTTATAATTAAATCAGATTTAATGCAGCATATGTTTTAACAAATTTATATTTTATCTGAAACAGAAGAGAGCACTTTTTGATAATGTTTGAGTTGTTAGACATAGATTATATTTCGAATAATCTTTGATTTATTTTCAGTTTTATTTATTAATGTATTATACACATTTTAAATATTTATATTTATTCACATTTATTCTGTTATGTTGTTTTATATTATATACAAGCTATTTCTTGTAATCCAGTTTCATAATTTATTGATTTCGTTTTAATTTTTTATTGATTAAATAATAATGACATTCTACAATTAATTAGGTCAAAAATTAATTTTTTCTAGAAAAATCTAGCTACTCACAGTTGTACACAATATTTAATAAAAGCGATGTGTTTGTGTATATATATATATATATATATATATATATATATATATATATATATATATATATATATATCACATTCATAAATACTTATACTAATGTACTTAATAATATTTTAACGAATATATGAATATTGAAGTATTGTTCTACCTATGCTATTTCATCCTTCATTCTTGATAATTGTATCCCACGACATTTTTTTGCTTTTATACCATGGCATTTTCGGTGAATACGAAAGCATTTTTTCATTTAACATTTGATGTTGCGAGGAAAATATTTAATTCTCTTTTTATGCTATAAATAACATTTAATAGAAATTGAGAGTGTGTGACATTTTATTCTTATATTAATTTGTATTTTTTATCTTTAGTGTAATTGTACTGCTCATGTAACAGAAGGATTTAATTGTCTTATATATATATATATATATATATATATATATGTGTGTGTGTGTGTGTATCATGAATGAAAAGAAGCATATTATTTTTCTGTGTTATATTATAATTTTTAATACATTTCTTGATGAACATTAAAACTATATCAGCCTTAATTTATTTTATGATATTAAATTAACATTAAATTCAATTCTTAATTGATAAAATACTATTACTATTGAATGGTTGTAATGATTTTTATAAAAATGTCGTACCAAACTGATAGTAGTAAGAAAATTTGAAGGTATTCTATAAAATTGTGAAGAAAGATATAGATCGGACATAAAAAACAAAAATATTTCACATTGTTTCTATTATATTATTATTTGAATCAAAGGAAAATATACTAATAGAAAATTTTACAGAGGCAGGTTGTCCTATGGGAGTGGGTTCAAGGACATCCGTAATTTGCGCCTATCGACGCCTGAAACATCAGCACGATTGCAAACTTTATCAACGCCGTCAGCACCGAGTGTGTGCCAGTGCGCCAGCGGTGCCAGCGGCGTTGGTTCAAGCACCAGTGCATCGAGTATCGGGGCGCAGGCGGGTTCCGAACCCGTTCAGCGAACTGGCACGCGACGTCGTCAGCGGCAGCTGTTGCCGCTCCAACAACAATATACGAACGTTCCTCGAATCCACAGAAGTACAGCACCTAGCCACAGTGTTCAATATGATGATTACCCGGACGTCGGCGGACGAAAATCAGTAACTTTGAAAAATCTTAATGTTACTGTACCGAAAAACAGTGACGCGTACTGTTTAGAAAATAAATTTAATAAAAATCAGCAAACGCAACGAAAAAAATTATTCTCAGGGCGGCGACGTTGCGATTCAGACAGTCTAACGAGCAAAAACGATAGTGTTGATAAATTATCGTTATTGCCGCCATCGCAACGATCGAAGACAAATCCTAAAAAAAATAAAACTAACACGAAAACAAGTTTTGACGGACGGGGTAGTGTCGATACATCTAATATTAAATATTTATATAAGAAAAACTTAAATAACGTTGATTCACCGCATCGTATGCGAAGCAATTCGCTAACCCCAATGAACAAACCGTCAGGAATCAAAAGGTTGCGGAGTAATTCCTTAACGCAATCAACGATTTCTTCGTCTACGAAAGCGTCACGTAGAAATTCATTAACAAATGGAACTAACGTCGTTTGCGTTAAGAAATCGCCGAGTATTTCTCAACCTTCGGAAACCCCGCAAAAGAAATCATCGCCTATTAGTATTTCGAGTTATGGATATAAAATGACACCAAAGAAACAACAACGTAGTAAATCGTTAACGTGTGGAAGCAATGCCTTCAAAACGAAAAATTTCCGAAATAGTTCTCCAAGGAACACCTTACATCCGAAAATATTACGCAGTAATTCTACATTAACAGCTGGTATTTCTTCATCGACAAAAGCAATGGAAAACACCTCAGAAATAGAATTGAATTTAGTTAATTGTTCTGAAGATAATTCTCCGATTGATAATGGGGATAATGATGTTGTATCAGCAGAAACGAAACTTCCGGATGTTGTTGTCGAGACAGGTTTATATGCAGTTGAGGATGATTCTCGAGAAACTTATTTAACGATTGCCATACAGGTGTTTATACCTTTCTTAATCGCCGGTTTTGGAATGGTCGGAGCTGGTCTGGTTTTAGATGAAGTGCAGGCATGTATTTTAATTTATATTATTAGATTTTTTCATTATTTTAAGATTTCTTGTGTGATGTTAATATAGCATTAATTCAGTGTAAATAGTTTAATCTTATTTAATACATCGGCGTTATTTGCAAAAAAAAAATATCTAAATACAGTGAATAAGATATTACATAGATAACAATGATAATCAGAGAATCATAGATGAACTTTTATTATTATTTAATCGTAATTAAAAAGAACATATCGTTTATTATATATATTTTTTGAATTCTTAAATTATTTTTTTATATAATTGTACATCTGTATTAGACTATAAATTTGAACCCATATATATATATATATATATATATATATATATATATATATATATATATACACAGATGGTCTACAGTAAATATTATTTTTTACAGCATTGGACGGTATTTGACAATATTACAGAATTAGTTATTTTGGTTCCTGCGTTATTAGGATTGAAAGGGAATTTAGAAATGACATTAGCGTCCAGGTTATCAACTCAAGCAAATTTAGGACATATGGATACAGCTAAACAACAATGGAGTATGATTGTGGGGAATTTAACTTTAATTCAGGTAATATAAATATTTATTCAGAAAAACTATATAATTTTATTGTATTTGTGCTCATTTAAAAGACATGTACGTGGATTTAGTTAAAGGATTAACTATTTTTTTAGAACTAAAAATTACCTTGGGGTAATAAAGTGAAATAACTTTTTTTTAGTAGTTAAAAGTTTTGTGCATCAAAGAATTTTTAACCATCAGACTTGTTTTTAATATTAACCGTTTGAGTGCTGAACGATTTTCGATATATGCTAAAAATATGAAGTGAAATACGTATTTTTGTTGTTTGGAAAAATAAAAAAACAGTAATAATTTACTTAAATTAGGTATATTGTATAACAAGTAATTATTGCAAGTAAAAATATTTTTTTTTTTCATTACAAGAGTTGTTTGCTATAGAGTCCGTGAAGTCCTTTTTACAAAGAAATTAAGTTGGATCGTTACACTCCATTACCATTTTTATTACTGCATACAACACACTGCCCCAAATTACGCCCAGACAACGTTTCTAAACCAAAACTTTTGCTTAACATAAATGATGTAGGTGGTCTTTCTTGAGTATTTTTTTTTGCCAACCATTCCTTCTCTATAGCATCAATAAGTAAATTGCAATCTAGTTAATTGTTTATCTAAACAATTTTTAGAATATATTATATATGTGTTCAATACAGTACTAAAAATTTGTTAATAAAATGAAAAACTTAAAAATATTTTTAAACAATTGTAATTTTTATATTTATTTTTAGTGCCAAGCCATCGTTGTCGGTTTTTTGGCTAGTGTTGTGGCTGTTGTAATGGGCGCAATAAAAAGTAACAAAGTGGAACTCGATCATGCATATTTACTTTGTGCAAGTAGTTTGGTCACTGCGTCACTTGCAAGTTTCGTATTAGGTTTAATTACAGCAGCTGTAATAGTTTTATCACGTCATTGCAAAATTAATCCCGATAATGTAGCAACTCCTATTGCAGCAAGTTTAGGAGATATTACTTCTTTAGGATTATTAGCTTGGGTATCAACAATTTTATATAATTTGATTGGTAAGCTAATTCATTTTTTATTAAAAAAATAATTCAATTGACATTATCATTAAGTATTTTTATATCCGTCTTTAAAATATGTGCATCATAATCCATTTAAAAAGTAGATAGTTTTTAACAATACAATATTAGGTTCCAGTGAATTAATAATACTTTTAAAGGATGTTTGTATAAATTAATTTTATTTGATAGGGAAGCAAGACTGGCTAGCTCCGCTTATTATAGCCGGCTACGTTTTGGTAACACCGTTGTGGGTTTGGATTGCTAAAAAGAACCAACATACTCATGACGTTCTTTATCATGGATGGACACCTGTTTTAGTATCAATGCTGATTAGTTCATTGGGTGGGCTTATTTTAGATTTTATGGTGTCACGTTTTAAGGGAATTGCTGTTTTCCAACCAGTTATCAATGGAGTTGGCGGAAATCTAGTTGCTGTACAGGTAATATTATTTATTTCTTAAGACTTCTTTTATTTGAAAACAATTTCTTTTCAAAAATTGAAGTGTAATTAATTTTTAGTGATACATTAAAAGAAGTTATTAGGTTTATTTTATTTTATGTTTATAAATATTTAGATCGTTGTTACAATTGTACGCATTTTTAATACAAAATGTATTAAATTGCTTATATAGTTTATTATTAAAAAAAATCAATATTAATATTTTTTTAATATTTGAGATACGTAGGTAGCGAAATAAACAATATTTAATAGGACAAGGATAGAATAGAATGCAAATATATATATTTTTTTAATTTAAATGTTCAGTTTGTTGTCAGAAAATAATATTTTGTACCACCATGTGTGTTGATATATGGTGCTATTCGAATAATTAGCTCAATATATTTTAATAATATATTTTTTATACATGTATTTTACTGTTAATTAAATGGTTGTCGTTACTGTTGATTTTTTTTTGTTTCAAGTTAATTTTTAAATTTTGATATAATAATTCATTGTTTTTTAGACGAATAGAATTTGTTATTCAAAAATTATATAAATATATAAAATTCTTAATATGTTAAATGTTCAATTTTATTAAAATTATGATCAAAAATATATTTTTTAAGAAGTTATTTCAAGTACGATTCATGCATAAATGTACGATAAATTTGGCAAGATATTTTTTTTATATGTACAGGCTAGCAGGATATCTACAGCGCTTCATAAGCAAGCAGAATTAGGGACTTTAAGATCTGATCTGGAAACTGACACTGATACGGTTATTTTTATTACCCCAGTCGCAGGATTTTGCGGAAAAGGTAAACATTGTTTTAATATTCTGATTGTTGTTAGATAAACAGTAATTATGAATTTTATGTAGATCGAAATAATATATTTTTGATTTTTTTTGATAACTTGTAATTCATGTTCTCATTTCGAATATTAATTTAAATTATTAGTATTAAAACTGATTGAGATGTTTTATATAAAGAAAATTTGTCATAATTTTTATTTGACAAGTTACAACTTTAATAAAAACCATTTTTTACTTTCATACTTATTTTAAATGTTGTGAATACAACTTGACCGATTATACTGTGATCAATGATTATTTAATAATAACAATGCTTTAATACTATTGAATAATTTTGTCTTGTTTTTTAATCTTGTCTTGGATTTTAGTTAAAAGTAAGTATTTTTTATTTGAAGTTAATGGTTAATATAATAACTAGTATTTTGTTTGCTAAACAGTTATTACTTTTATAGTTACTATCATATTTTTTATTAATACAACTGTTCGTATGTTATCTTTTTTGTAGTTTTTATTAATTTGCAAAAAGTAAAAAGAATGATGCAGCGAAACTAAAAAATATGTCTTAAATGCGATTAATAACTTCGATTTTTTTCAGGTGCGCACGCTCGAACAACACGTGTTCTAATGGCAATGGTAGTTCCGGGACATCTAATATTCATATATACTATCAATTATATTAAAGCCGGCCGTATTTCGTTATCTACTTTATTTGTTATTGTTTATTTATGCGCGGCTGTATTGCAGGTGAGTTAAATTCAGTTACAAAAATAATTTGATTTTATTAGTAGACTGAAGAAGAATCTATAATCTACACAAAATAATAGTAAACGAAGTCTTATTGTGATAAAAAGCAATATTTATATACAGTAGACCCTCGATGAACAATCGTAATTGGTGTAGAACTAATGGTCGTTGTAGAAGATATTTATAATATGTAAACCTAATTGGCGCAAAGTTGCCAAAATCTTAACCGTAGATTAGGTAAAATTGGTCCATTCTGTAAAGACGGCCCTAGTGATTCATGCCTTATTGTTCGACTATCAATTGACGTTCGGTGTACTTTTTATCACTTTGTGCTACCTAAAAATACGTTGAGTCTGTGAATGATACACGAGAAGAGACTAATTTGAAATTATCAGATGAATTAACCTATAGCAACAATGTTAATCTATCTTTCATGGACTTATAAAACTCTGACTTAAATAATCACCACACATCTGCTTATCATGTATCTAAATGAACACAACATTCTCTCCATTTCAACAATATAGGAATCAGAATTTTTCTGATCGCATCAGTAGCAACCACATATTTTATTTTATCTTTTGCTTTTAAGAAAGAAATGGAAGAATGGAAGAAGCCATATTATCTAGCAAGTTCATTGACCTTAACTCCTTCCACATGTTTTTTTTAGAATTTTTTCTTTTGTTTCTTGCAATTCCTTACTTTAAAGCCTGCCTGAGTTCCCCATCACACTGTAGTGCAGTCAATTACGGTCGTTATTTTGCAAGATATGATTCTCTTGGCGAGCAATGCGTGCTTCATGAAGCTTGGTTGTTGTGCGATCAGTCGTTCAGTGAAGGTCTACTGTATTTGTTTATAACATTCAAGTAGATTTCTATGAGTTTCACTGTAGTAAATACTTCTTATTTCATTCATTATGAAATGTTCCTTTTTATGTATTAGGTCGCAGCGTTACTATATATCGCATACATAATGATCCATTGGATGTGGAAGAAACAAATCGACCCCGATAATTCGGCCATTCCATATTTGACGTCCATGGGAGATTTGTTGGGTATTTCTTTACTTGCAGTTGCATTCCAGTTTTTATATTTAGTTGGCGATCACGATATGTCCGCAAATTTAGGAGAATGATTATTTTAACATTGTTTAATTGTTTTAAATTCGAATATTTAGTCATTACTTTTAGTGGATAATATTAAACATTTCACTAGTTTCGTACTTTTGTCATGTGATCAGAAATAAATGTTCACTTTTATTTAAACTCTATATAAAAAAGCGAACATTTTTTGATTGTATGTTGTAATATATATATATATATATATATATATATATATATATATATATATATATATATGTACGTATGTTTTTATTATGTTTTATTTTTAATTACTGTTATTGTTTGCAACACATTAACACTACAAACGTATTAAATCCGGTATAAAGTAGGATGTCTGTTTTGTGAAATTGGTGTTACTTTTATTATTTTATAATTTATTTAATTTTCTGTTAATTATTTTTAAATATACATATTAAAAGTCGTCGAACGTTGATCGTTCTTCTTTGTTTTTCATACAGTATCAAATATATTCGCAAAAATTCTCAAATATAAAAATCGTTATCATATTGTTCTTAAATATTTTGAGTGAGTATTATTGAAGTTAGTGCATTGCATTGTATGAAAATTAGCAATATTATTTTAGAATATTAATAACTTATGTAAGTGTGGTTGTTATTATCATGTTTGTGAACATAATAGGTTTTAAAGTATTCTTTTTCAAAACTAATTATAATATTTTTGGATTCTTAATGGTGGGGATATTTATTTCATTCCAGTATCTAATACTATATTAAGTATAACAGAAAAGATATCATATCATTAAATACAATTGGATCAAAAATATATACAAAATAATTACCAAAATGCGAAAAAAAATATTTTTTTGTTATTTTTTCCTTTTTCAGAAAAAAGATTGAAAAATATACTCCATTACATAGCAATTTGTTATTTAATGAATTCTTTATATATTTGTGTATATATATATATATATATATATATATATATATATATATATATTCATTTTTCATTTAACTGTAGCTAGATTTGAAATTTATAATATTTCGAGGTCTTTATAACCATTAACTTCTTTTCAAATCAAGAAAATTTTTCATAACTTTATGTTCAGATTGCAATATATGCTCGTTATTTAATGTTTTTAATTGCTCCTGACAGAATTATTGGGGTTTCTTTAATATTTTCATAATAATTAGTCATAGGGAAATTTAGAAATAATTGTTTCTTGCTAAAAATAATTTTAAATTAAAATAACACGAAAATTAATAATCAAAATATTATACATGTGAGTTTTTTAGTATTTGTGTAAAAACACGTTTTAATATTTTTTTGTAATCAATTTTTATTACCAATATTCAAGACGCGAAGGTCTAATGATGAATTATAAACCAATTTTAAATATTTTTTTTAGTTAAAAGATTTTTTTAGGTCTTTTTGTCCATTATTGGGTTTTAAAATAATACGGTTTTATTATCAAGGCCTAAGAGTTTTTTTTTAATTAGTAGTTGGTAAAAAGAGACTGTTTTTTGCAATTGTTTATGATCAAACTTAGTGACGTGTATTTTGAAACTTCAAGGAAAAGGTTACTCAAAGAAGAGGAAATGAGAGACAGTATACACAATATGAAGATCAGTATAAATTATTTTGAAATAAATTATTTAAATTTATGGTTCTTAAATTAATTTCTATAAATATTTTGGTGGAACAGTTATTTTATTTGGTAATATTAGATTTCAAATTGTTACACTGCATTAAATGAAACGTATTTTGTTGCTGATTTTGTCATAATTTTGAGTTTGGATCTACTTTCCAGTAATTTTCATTAATTTTCTCTCTCATTTAATTGAAACTTATATGATAAATCATGAATTCAAGCATGTAGTTAAGTATAATATATGCATCGCTTAGGCCACACTGTCTTTGTTGAGTTCGAGTTAAATATATTAATTTGAATAAATTAATGCAATATGTACTAGGTTTTTGATTTTAATTCAATTTTATCAAAGTAAAAGAGCTATAAATGTTAATATTAAGTGGAAATTGTAAAAATTCTAATCATATTTTAAAAACGTTTATATTGAATAAATAGATTCTTGTGTTACAGTACTTTAAAACAATAAATAATTCTGTTGAGTTGTTAAAGAAGATATTCATATATTATGCATAATTAATAAATTTGAATCTATAAAACACTTTTTTATAAAAAAATGTACATTAAAAAAAAAACATACATTAAGACAATTTCATGAAAAAAGGGTGCTTTTGAATAGAGAAATAAATTTTCATTACATTTTTTTTTAATAGTAATAATGATAAAAATATTTCAATTACAATGGCTTATTGATAAAAATGGAACTTGTTTGTTTAAAACCGTATTTAATTCTTTATACTTAATACATCAAACTGAAATTTATGGAAGATATTTATGAGATTTTAGTTCTCAAAAGGTATTGAAAATGAGTATTTAAACTCTCAGTATGTCAATATGTAAATTATTATAGTAATATTTTACAGATTCAATATTTTCTGTACTAAATAAGGAACGTATTTGATTATTCATTTTTAAAATTAATGATATTCAAAATTTAAAATTGCTTTAAATATGTTTTACATAATATTTTTTAATAAAAAAATGTAAAGCTCCTGTTTTACAATTTCTACTTATATATATATTACATTTGTGAATGTGTGAGAATAAATGTAGTGATTTTATTGATTACTTAGTATTCAAGTAATACTTCCTATGATTTTATATATATATATATATATATATATATATATATATATATATATATATGTAAGTAATCAGTATAAGACTAAATTAAAATTTATTTATATTCAAAGAAAAAGTGCTATATTTAGTGTTTGTTAAATACAAAAATTCGAGAGATATATAAATATATATTTTGAAAAAAGTAGTACATAAGTATGATAATACGAAATGAAATAGAAAATATAAAAATAAAATATTATATTATAAAAAAAAAGAAATATAAAAGTTCTATATTGAGCTTCACGAAAATTTATGAAAAATATGTACACAACAATGATGATCCCTCTCCCATTTGTCATAGAATTTTCAGGTCATTTGTCAATACAAATTATAAGAGTAATGACTGAAAGGATATTAATATAAAGTAGTTTGCCACGTGTACTATGTTTTCTGGTGGCTATATTTTCTGACAATAACGACGTTTCCAAAGTACTGTTTGTGTTTAAAACAGTTCTTCAGGTCCAATTCTGTATTTATAGTTTCACACTATGTCAAAGTATTAACGATTGTGATTGAATGTGTATTTTATCTTGTATATATATATATATATATATATATATATATATATATATATATATATATATATATATATATATATATATAATTTTTCTGATACTTCATAAAAACTTATTTAAAACTAGACTTTAATTTTGAATCCTCTATCGATTTTATCTTATATTAATTCTATTTGTTATCTTACCATTTTTGACATAAAACAATAATAATGAAACGGATTTTAATTAATAATGAACCAATGAATGAAAAATCTTCAAAGAGGGAAAATAGTAAGAAACATAAGTAATAAATAATTTGTATGGAAATATTTGAAAATTTATTTTAATTATATTGTTTCGTTAACTAGTAATATTTAGAATATGTCAGTCACATAATGACAGGTCACTGAAGATTGTGTCAAATGTTAAATTGATTTCTTTCATTAAGAGAATTGAACCGAGTGTGTTTGTTAAAGTTTTAAATTATTAAAAAAGTAAATGTTTCTCTATTACATACTGGTAAGATTTTTTCATTCATAAAATATGCTATTACTGAAAATATTTAAAATAACATTTTTTCTTTATGGGAATATCATTGTAAATGAAACAGTAATAGATTTAATATAATATACTTTGTCGGTTATAATTCTTGCATTTTATGTATTTCTTATGTTAACTACATAGGGTTTTATGTTTAAATGAAGAAGTAGAATAGAGTAACAACACTATTCTATGATCTTCGTGTATCCATAGACCGTTCATTTAGTTTCTTTTTATTCTTCATCCAAAACTGTTTAAGTACTTTGAATATCTAAACGAAATTTATTTTATATATATTTTATAAATATTTATAAATTTATTTATATATATATATATATATATAGAATGCTCGTATAATGCGGTACTTATATAATGCCATTTCAATATAACGCTATTCACAAATTGTAGTAATCCTCGCATAACGCGGTGTGTCCTTTCACAAAAACAAGAAGTGGTGGAAGTGCAAATTGGTGTTTGGATATACACCGTGTCAGTTTCATATAATGCGATTTTTATAACGCGACATTTAGGAACCAAACTCTCGCGTTATACGAGTGTTACCTGTAATTCAGATTATCTTATTTTATTAAAACTATACTCAGTAATATATCTATTAAAAAAATATCCAGTAAGTCTTATTTGAAAATTTTAAATTTATTATTCATTATTTTATAAAACTATTAGAATGAATTATTATTTAGAAAAAAAATTAAAACGGTTTATTTTTTGTAATACAGTTGGTCGACTTTTCATAATTGTGTATTTATAGTTTTCTTTTATATTATAGTATATTAAAGAATATTATATTTATTTATATATATATATATATATATATATATATATATATATATATATATATATATATGTATTTATATATAAACACATATCTACATATGTACATACATCATAGAGAGAAACAGGTATTCTAAATGGGTGTGATTTCTGGTGATAATTCTTTTGCTTATTCTTGGTAAAAATATCTATAAAATCAGAATCGATTTTCAACTATACAACAAAAAGTCATATTTTGTTTCTTTTATTAAGTTTTTTATAATTTGCATTGATAACTTACTTTATTGGTATCTTCAGGCATTGATTAAAAATATACATTCTCTTGTTTATGTACAAGTTAGCCAAATAGAGAAGCAATGCCGATTCAGTTTACTTACAAAAATAATAGCTTACCTGTTTCTTATTACTTAAAAATATAATGACATTTCGACATAGAATATCTTTATTTCATACGCAATTTTTACATATTACTAACCTGTCATTCTTGAATTGAGTGGAAATATGTAGATTCTCCGTTTACGAACAGCAAAGTGTTAAATGTTTGTCAACAGTAATTTAGTGGCGCAGCCAGAATAGTGGACGTACGAGAACCACATGATGTGCTGATAAACTGACTGCTCTCCATAGAGTGTATGTATTTAACATGTTCACTGATAATTTAAGAATGGGGAGATTACATACACAGAGAGAAGCACATTTTTAATTCACACTTGAAGATGTTAATAATATGAAAACATCTTCAGGATATAGATTATTGGTATCTTCAATGCAAATTACGGAAGTTAAAAAAGATGACAAAATGATGATGGAATTTTGACTTAGAAATTCGAATTTTTGTAACTTTTTATAGTCACGATTGAGACTTTTGTTTATACAGGCATTTTTGTGAAGAACAAGTAAAGAAATCTCCACCAGAAATTACGTTTGCGCTTCATGGGTTGTTTGTATTAATATGTATATTACTACTTTTTGTATATAACATTTTTTAAATTTTTGAGGTAGTAATTCTGTTTACATTGTTATAATTCAAAAATGTGTAAGGCTGAGTTATTAAAAGTATTTTTAATAAAATCCACAAGTTTACAAAAATGCCGATGTTACGTTAATTAAAGACTGATAAGTCTAAGTATTATATACACTCAGTAAAAAAATGTTTCAGTTTAAATATTGCGAATAAGTCTATACTTCTATGAAAAAAAATAAGGAAGGTTGTGTACAAAAGAGGGAAATTGTGACTTTATACATAATCTTAAATGATAGTTGGTTCCCTAAACTGATTTTAACTGAAATACTTAACTCAATATTCGAATGAATGAAACAAATGTATGTAAAGGAATTTAATCGTTTTTACTTATATGTTCTACTGTTCTATCAATTGTAATGTTTGTTTGAATAAAAAAATAAAGGATATTAATGCACTTTAAGCTTAAGCTAATGAGAATCGATTATATTTATAAATCGAAATAATAAAATATATCAAATATATATACGAGTATACTGAACAGTAGGTAATTATTAAAAGATACTTTTCAAGTTAAATCATGAGACATCATTTTATATTAAATATGGATACGTACTTAAATTGTATTGTATCAACACTAACACGATTTTTCGACATAAAACCCAGTAATAAAGGTAAATGTGCCTTTTTTGTAATAAATAGTTCAATGCTAACTATTTGTTACTCAAATTTGTGTCAAAAGGGAAAAAGTAATGCAAGACTTGCAAGAAGATATCTAATTGAGTATTAATGAGTTGGACCAGAGAACTGTAAATATAAATTAGTAGTTATTCGGCTGTGGATGTTGTTTTTGACACCTCTCTCAGATTAGAAACAAATTTCTTATGTATTAACTGTGACTGATATGTACATACATTTGCATATAAAAGTCTAGTGCTTCCTGTGTTATGTAAGTACATATATTGGTGCTAAGTAAATACATATATCGGTGCAAATGGATGCGCACTAAATAATAGTGCAATCTCGATCCTCTCGTAGAAAATAACTCTTGTTAGTTAATCTATGTAATGTGATTGTAAAATATATATATTTTGAAAATATTGCTGTATTGTTTTTATACATGTATATTCCTTATTTTTTATATGTATCTGTATCTATATCTACATACATTCATATATATAATATATATATATATATATATATATATATATATATATATATATAATTTTCCTATTTTAAGCGTTTGTTTAAATCAGATGAACTTTATCCAAGCTAGAAACAATTTAATTAAAAAGTAGTTAGTTTTTTATTGAAATAAATAATTACGAACTCTATTTTAAAACAGAAAATAATAAAAGTTAGTTGGTAAAAGAATTATTTTTAATAGAAAAAATAGAGCCTTTAATAAATTGTAATTTTACACAATATACACAAGGTGGTCTAAATAAATAAACATTTTATAAAATACATGTATTTTCTGCAATTATACAATACATAGATGATTGTTGAAAGCATATTCTGGACAGGGTTGTAAAGTAAGAGGTAGTTAATTTGAATTTACAACTTTTAACGTGAGTTCATAAATAAATTTGTTTTAAAGTTGACTTATGTGTATGAAATTACTATAATGTTTTATTTTTTGATTGTTTTGTTATTGAAAAAAGTCAGTCGCCTTGTGTATATGTTATTTCAGTATTCGCTGGAAAGTCTGTCGAGTATTTATCGAGGAATGTTGAATTGAAGAGTATAGAAAATAGCCGAACAATGTTCGGCTATTTTCGTACGGGCGTGAAGTCATTTCGGTCGAAACCATAGTGGGAGTCGGATCGGTGGTAGTGGAATGGTTGACCGTGGTGATTGTATCTGGTAGGAGTGGTGGAAGCAGAGTCTGTGACAGTACTCTTTCATGCCTTGTTGAGTTGTGAGTGTGATTGTGGTCTGTGTGGTCCTCAGATATAAATATAATATATACATATTTTTCTGTGTACAAAACTGTGAACTCGATTTATTCACCAACTGACATCCAGTGTTTTTGTACCGTATGTGTGAATCGAATACGTGCGTACTCGAGATAAAAATTACGTCAAATTGTGCCAATTTGAAAGTTGATCAGTTTGACAACATTTTGTGTAGAAAGAGCGTGAGTATACTTCTGATTGATATTTAATTGTTAATGTCATATGGTGTACATTGCGCAAATTCAACAAACATTCGAATTTTTAAAACACGCGAGTGCAATCTAGTGTTGCTGCTATTTGACAATTTAAAAATTGGCCGACCTTATGCTATAATCATAATCTAGAGAGATGCAGATATTCATGTACAGTTGTAGTCTTTTTTACACTGTACACATAACTGTAATATATATATATATATATATATATATATATATATATATATATATATATATATATATATATATATATATTTGTATTTTATATGTATGATTGTGTATGTATGTTTGTGTTTTTCATGCAAACAAAGTTGAATCGCCAACATCACTGAATATTAAACTATGAATCATTAGTTCGAATCCAAACTTTCAGCATATTTAATCTTTTATGAAGAAAAATGATTGTCTATTTTTTTCTTGAATTGTAGTATTGAATATATTAAAAATAATATTGATGTATTTCACTGAAGTTAAGAAATGCTTGTCAAGTTTTAACCTAAGTTTTTACTATGCAACATTGCTAATATAAAGGTTAATAAAGACATATTTTATTAATTATCATTGAAACAATTTACTTTCAACATATATTTTTTAATATATTTAACACTGAACACAGTTATATACACGGCATCGTTATTTATTCAGTAAACCGTGTAACACCGTTTCATTGTTATTTTGCGAGAAAGTCAGGCGATTAATGAAGTATTTGTCTCTTGGGAAAAGAACAGAATGTTTTATGTACACCGACAAATATAGTTTTATAAAAGTCTTTTATCAGTATAATCATTTTGTAATTGTCTTGAAACTGTACACGTAAATTGCGTATGATTTTCTTATATCCATATATATTTTTCAGTAAACAGATTGGTATAATGAATTGATTAACATGTGTGTGTAAATATATCCATACACATGTTAGAACGTTTTTTAAACGTACACTCTACCTAACAGAAATCCACACCGATTTTTTTCAGATGTAAAAGCAAATTTGATTTGTAATACTATTGTTTCGTACAGATTTTTCCAAACTGAAGAAAACTACTTCTCTTATATTTAATACATGACATTTCTCATGTAATTGAAGTAATTTTCGTTATTAATAAATAGCAATAACTAAACAATAGAAGTATTAATTAGTTGAACAGACACTATCTAATACGAGCTTTTATATAATTTAGATAGTTTTTATATGTAAATTATTTTATTTAACATCAAAGGAAACAATTTATCTTGTTTTTCACATGCGATTATAATAACCATATTTATTACCTATCAGTAACATTAAAAGTTGAACAAATGTTACTAGTATAATACTTCCAAATTTCTTATATTGTTAAATAATTGATTAATTGTTAATGAAATTTAATTTTATATCATTTTTCAAAAGATAGTTTTCCGACAAAACACAAAGTAATGGTGTTTAAACTTCGCATGTTTAAAAATAATTGTAATTAATTTTATCAGTATATATATATATATATATATATATATATATATATATATATATATATATATAATATAAATTTAATATCATCATTTTTTAATATAACATTTTTTTATGAAATAATTCATAGAATTTTATTGTAAATACATTTATAGAAAATTTTATTAAAAGTATATTCAATGCATCAACCAGTTTAAAAATAAATTATTGAAATTTAAATATTGTCAAGAAACTTATATTTGAAAGAAACATCTATAAATAAATGTCTTATTTTATTTTTAATAAGCAAGTAAAATAATTTCAGCTGATGTTAATTCCGTGTAATCATTACGCCTTTGTCTAGTTTTATCCTTAACTAATGTCTTATAAGGAGTTTCAAGTTTTTACTTATTTGAATTTTAACGAGTTTAAGTTAAATGAATTCTGTAGGGCATATATTTTCAATTATATCGAAGATTTATAATAAAAGATTGTTTAATATCATTATCAATATCATATATAAAGTTTGGGTATTTATTTTCTTTTTATCAATCTTTAAATTGTCTTCGACGTATTAAAATACATGTACATGTTTCTTCGATTATTTATAAATTCCAATTTTCAAATTTCAGTGATTGAAATTCATTCATTGCTATGTAATTTGTAGTATTCTTTAACATTTAAAGGTCAGAAATATTTCAAAATTTCATTCCTCTGTATGATTCTCATCAGAAAATTACTTATATGTTGAATAAAAAGCTTTTATCTCAGAGATTACATTAATTTGGATTTTTTTATTTATTTATATGATAAAAACACTTCTCAGTGTTGTATTGTATTAAATTTTTATTATATCTGCATTTGTTTCTTTATTATATTATTATTTTAGTAGTTGGAAAAATATGTTGGATGAATAAAATGATGTTTAGATGTAGAAATTGCAAATTTTTATTTTTGGTTGTTTAATTTCTGAGAAAAGAAAGATTTTAATAAAAAAATAGAATTCATATTAGTAAGTTAGATTAGTCAAAAATTTATAGGTTTTGATAATAATTCTTATTGGAATAAAATTTACAAATAAATAGTGTTATGTTAGGTACGAATAATTGATACACCTTTAAAAATTTGAATTCTTATGCTTACCATGTTTTAAACACCAGTGTGTTTTATACGTTCTTGTTTTAATTTTTACAAAATAAAATTAAATCCCAGAAACGAAGCTGTAATCAAGTTTTAAACCGCAATTAATATGTATATTTATATATATAAATTAACTTGTTTATAGAAAATGATTACTTGTATATAGTTTATTAATTTTATCTCCATATACACATATCCTTTTTTATGTAAATGCTTAATTTGGTGGTGATTACTTCCATTTTATTTATTAGTAGATTATATGTTTATCAGATTATATCAATGGCAACTGCAAATTTTATAATTAAAACGCATATATCGTAAATAAGTAACATATCTGTGTACATATACATACATACATATATATATATATATATATATATATATATATATATATATATATATATATATATATATATATATATATATATATATATATATATATATATGAAAGATAAAAGTGTGAATAACAATAGTTCTGGAGCGTATCCAATGTTTCAAAGAAAAATAAAAGTGAAATTTATGCCTGAAAAGATTTCTAGAATTATTTTAGAAAATACATAAAAACTATATTTAAATTTCTTTTATAAATTTTCCATTTGCAATTAAATTTAATTAAATTTATTGTTTTATCAGCGATTTATAGTTTGTCTCCTCTAAAGTTTCATTATTAAAACTGCAATTAATGTTGCAAAAAATTAAATTTGTAAAAAAATAATTATTGTCTATAAAATAATATAATTGTATAAAAAAAGAAACGCAGTGATTATCTGTATATTCATTAGTATTGAAACTTCATCTTTTTTAATATTTGTTATTAATAGGATTGTTGTCATTTGACTTTTAGTTCATTTAACTTTTCAGGTTTTTGTCATGTACATAAAGAAGTTTTCTATATTATATTTAAGTTATCTATCTTTTTATATATTTGTTATTTAATTTCTGTAGTTTATTTACAAGACTGTAAGAACTTGTATAAATTATTACAAATATTTGTATTATGTGTAAGTACAAAATATATGATTTATATATATATATATATATATATATATATATATATATATATACACACACATATACACATATACATATACATGTATACTAATTTAACACAAAAGAAATATTTTGTTTATTACGAAAAAAAGTCTAATATTCAGAAATTGCACAGTTTATTGTACGTCTATGTGTGTACTCAGTTTTACAACATTCTGTGCGATATTTTGTTTAATTAAATTAATATAATTGTTTTTATATATTAATATAAATGTTGAATCGTGTTTAAATAATATGCAAGAGAATTTATCTCATCAAGTTTCATTTGAATGAATAGAAAAACAATTCATGAAGTGTCTTAAAAGTCGTAACGAAACGTAGGATGAAATTCAATTTCACACAAATAAAATTACTGGTATTATATTCGCTCATAATTTTGTAACATAATTGTTGATATTATTTATTATATTATTAATGAAATGTTTGAAGAAACGTATCCTTTAGTTTTTTTATAAATTCTGGAATTTTATTCTGTTATTTATGACAGGTATATATATATATATATGGGTGTGTGTGTGTGGGTTTGTGTCTGATGAGTATATGGTAAACAAGAATTAAGTTAATTATTTGAACAACGAAAACGAGTTAATTAGAAAATAACACATCGCATGTGATGTATGTATTAAATTTGATTTTTGTATACTGTCAGAATCTATTTTCAGTTTATATGTAAAAGGGATGTTTGTGAAATGCTTCTTTGTTTCACAGTACATATGTTTTTAGTATCTGTTTAATTTTAGACGATGCGTAATGTGTGTTTATTTTACTGTTTATTTGAAACAGACGCTAGAGGGGTATATTTGAATATATATGTAAACTAAAAATCATCGTATGTATTTATAAAGTAACGAAAATTAAGAAAATAATTTGTTTAATTATTAATTTATTTGATTTCTCTACTTCATATTCGTAAATTTAGCACGCGTTATTTGTTAATTTATCATTTTTATTAGTAAAAGACAAATTTACAAATTGAAACATTTGTTATTCAACTTTATTTATTTATTATTATTATTAAGTAAGATATGTTCATGTGTGGTATGTGCTTAGTATGTCCTGATTGACAATTTTAGTATTTCTGTATTAATAAATCTAGCCTGCTTTTAAACTTAATCTGAGGATGTTTATAAAATATTTAAAAATAATAGAAATGTTATCGTTATATACAGAATATTATATAGTGAATTACAGACTATTTTTTATCGAGAATTGTATAAAAATATATTTAGTCAATTCATATCAATCCGGTCTGAGTCCAAATTTTGAATAAATTATTAAAATTGTCCACAGAATGAAATAATGAATGTTAATTTTGAAAATGAATCGAGTATGCATGACTTTTTCATTATAAATATCTATAATTTGTATATATATATATATTCGTTAATTACTTCTGTTAATGTCTATAGTCGATTTTATAAACCTTCACTTAATTTTGAAGTAGACGTATTAATTAATGATGAGTAAATACGAGTATAAAATGATACAATTTTAGAAAAATATAATTTGAAAAAAGAGAAAGGTATAAATTAAAAATAAAATTAAGTATAGATAATTAATATACAAACTGATTAAAATGACTCAAATCCTTCACAATCGGTTTATTTCGTTCCATAAAATAAATAAGCTATATGTGTTTTGTATTTGTTCATATATATATATATATATATATATATATATATATATATATATATATATATATATAAATATATATATATATATATATATATATATATATATATATATATATGAATGAAAAACAGGTAAAAATCATTCATCGAAATGAACGATAATATATAAAATAAAAGTTTGTATTTCACAACAGAACGTCGATCAATCTGTTCCATATGTTCTGTCATCCGCTCTGATAATTTTCAGTAATAAACGAATATTATTAAATAACTTAATAAATGTGACGAAATCCGTACCATATTTGAAACGTATGTTATTTTAATATCCTTGAATATTTTCCGTTTAAGTTTGTCGCCAGGAACTTGCTCAATAGTTTTATATTGTTTCGCACATGCACACATGGACTTCATATAAAGAGTGCCTTTCACTTTGTCTCACGTTAGGCCTAACAATTATCACATCTGAAATATTATGAATTGTAAATGAATACTATACATATTGTACATTTTATATATATATATATATATATATATATATATATATATATCACATACAGAGCTTTTAACAGAATTAAATCCCATATATATATTTTCTTTTAAAATTGTATTACATATAAAACTGAAAATGATTTGTGTATTGAACGTATGCTTTCTTATTTGAAGATTTTTTATGATTGTTAAATTTCAGATATTTGTATGCACACTCTTATAAAATACTTTTTTTTAATAGTACAGTAAAAGTACTGCAATTGTTATCAAATTGGTATTATATTATTTTTCAAGCTTAAGTTTTGCGAATTGCGTTTTAACAATTAGCAATAGGATGATACAAATTCATAGTTGTGATTTCCAATGAATTATTTTCTCGATTTATCCCACTGAAGTTTTTGAATGCTGATAGACGGAGGCGCCTCTTTAATAGTTTATTCACGTCTGGCCTCTAGGTACGGCCGTTTCGTTGTTTTACACTATTCTGTCGGTGCTATGAACTGCGACCGTTTAGCCAGCAATATTACACGAGGTCGTTTATGTTTAGCGTTTGGGCAATCCCATAATCGTTAAAATATAAGCAGTGAATTTGATTTTTAAATCAACGTCGAATTTTCTATCAACTTGAGAGACTTCTTTCAAATAGTACATCCCATGTGATACACAAAACGTAACATAAAATTGATTTTTTCAAAAAATAAAATTTAGAATCATTTTGAATAACGTATTGAAAAAAAATACTAAATTGTCTGGTTGATATTAGCATTGAATGCTACATGAAAAAAATACAGTCGTGATCCACTCATATATTTTATATTATATTTTAAAAGCATTGCCTTCTAAAGTAGTTCAGTAATATTTCAATTAAATACTCATGAGTGGAATTCATTTACTCCGATTAACGTTTAGATATTTTAGAAAGGAACATATAGATTCCTTTCTTTCAGTTTCTATGAGATATATTAGAAACTATTTATAAGAAATTCTAAAATTATTTCATAGTATAAAGTTGAATTATATAGATGAAAATTTTCTTGTAGTGTTAAATGAATAATTAGTTATAAATAAACTATAATTATATTTATATAGACATTATCTTGCAACCATCTTTAATGTATGCACATACACATAATATTTGTCTTGTTAGTGTAAACATATTATAGTTTATCAGAACGACATATTCAATAAAGACAGGTCATGGTAGATATTCTGTATATGTTAGAAATCAATAGAAAATTCTTCAGTATAAATATGTACATATATATATATATATATATATATATATATATATATAAATTCAACTAAAATGTATTAGATATTAAGATTAGAGAGTAAGATTTGAAATTTAAATAAAAATCAATCAGTAATTGTTTGAATCGGTAGCGTTTCCCCTACTTCTTTTAAAATTTTTATTAATTATGTTTAAGTTGGTTGTGCTATCGAAAGTGGGTTGGTAATTGAGTATTAGAGTAGGCTTGGTAATTATGTGTTGATCTGTCAACAAGTATTTGTTAATTTGTTCATTAAAATTCGAATAAATCTGAAAATAATAGCAGTTTTTGATTGATTTTATAACGTGAGGAAGAAACGTTAAGGAACGAAAAGTATTAGTAGAAAAATATTGTGTTGGATTTTTAGAATAAAATCACTTTTTTATAAGAGAATATTTCTAAAGGTAATAATATAGTTTTTCCTTTGATGTTGAATGTGATATTATTTAAAATGTAATAATTATTAATGTAATATATGTACATATTTTTTTATTAATACATGATAATTTTATACGAACATGTATGTGCATATTTAGTTAGCCATTTTTATCGAAAATGTTGGAAAAAAGTAAATGTATATCGAAAAAAAAACGAAATTAGATAATGATATAAATTGAAATGTGAGTAGTAAAATAACTTAAAACAATAGTGATAAGTTGACTTATCAGTTATCTTGTTTGAGATAAAAATAACTGACATTGTTTAATGTTATTATGTGATGCACAATTCAGATTTGTAGATAAGAAGTTAATGGTTGGTTTACATATAATTACATTTCTTGCGAAAACGTATGTTTCGAGGTTGACTTTGTTCATCATATGATCAAAAATAGATAAATAATGTAATATTTGATAATTTTATAATAAGTTCTAGTACTAATTAGATAATTTTCAAATTTATAATTAAAGTTATCCTGTATTAATTATTATGAAAAATTCCCATTGTGTTCTTTATAATTATCTGTAGTTACTTCTTTTTACATTTTTTTTCGAACACAATTATTAGTATAAATGGATAAATGGATAATAAAAGCAAGGAATAAATGCAACAATAAAAAAGTAAAATTTTAAATGCATAGAATTTTTTAAAATTCACGGATTTTTTAAAACTGAGTTTAATTTTGTAAATTTTCTAATACAGAGATAGAAAACTTCCACATTTCAAAATGTGTATATATATATATATATATATATATATATATATATATATATATATATATATATATATATATATATATATGTATATATTTGCATTAATTTTTTTATTGTGATTTCAAACATAATTTATGCTTGTTTGTATTCATTCACTAATAGTTTTTGCCGGCAGTGTTTAATTATTTTAGTTATATATTTGAATAATGATATACAATAACTGAGGAGATATTACGTCTATGAATGATGTTTGTTTACAGTTAATACATGTCGCTGTTAAAAAAATACATAATAATGTACATATGAATATGGATTATTTGTAATTTATATCTATACATGTGCGCACACATTTTACACACACACACACACACATATATATATATATATATATATATTTGTATGATTTTCAAATTGTAACAAATTAATTGTCTTTAATGCTATTGTTGTTTTTCTTGTTAGATGAAAATATGATTTCGTTAATTAAACTAGCATGAGGGAATTGTAGACATAGTGAAATATTTGTATTGTATTTAACTATTTTTAATGACAAATATGAAGAAGTTCGTTTTTTAATGTGAACCGTTATCATCAAAATAATCTTATACCTATTAAATATTTCGTATTTGTTGTTCATTTCACGTCTGAAGCTGTCAGTTAAGTATTTTGATTATCTAGCGGTCATCGATTCCGCTTGTTTTATGACCGCACCATTGACATTTAAATTCCTTCACACCACATATGATATCATCCACTTTTGTTTCTTATTTGATTTAAGTAATCATTTTTATCCATTTGCAAATTTAAAATTCCGTGTTATATAAAATGTTATAGTTTGCTCTTAAATCTTAATGCATTTTTTTTTCATTTTTATTTGACGAGAAAGAAATTTTGTTATTTTTTTTAACAATCTTGGAAAATGATTTATCAAGCTTATAACTGTGTCTGATAATGATAATATAACAATTTTAATGAAACGGTGAACAGTAATTTATATATATATATATATATATATATATATATATATATATATATATATATATATTTATCATCAGCCCTTGTCAATCCTCTGCTGGATAAAGACCTTTTACATGATTTTCCATTTTGTATGATTGAATGCCTCTCGTTTCCACTGACTTCCAATAAAATTTTTAATTTCCCTATTCCACCTGTTTATTAGTCTCTTTAATGGTCTTTTTATATTTCTTGGTTTCTATATATATATATATATATATATATATATATATATATATATATATATATATATATATATATATGTATATATACATATACATATATACATATATATATATATATATATACATATATATATATATATATATATATATATATATATATATACATATATATTTATTGAAGGAATAGTAGTTGTATTTTATAATAATTGATAAAATATTGAAATCTTAATTGTAAAGATACAGCTTGTAAAATCAGTATATATGTTTATGTTATTTAAAATAGAAGTAGGTATCAGAATTGATCTTATATTTCTTGAAACTAGGTGTTCAGAGTCACTTTTTATTCAGTGTTGCTAGATTGGAGTTGAGTGTATTCTGAAATGAAATGTTAGTGAATTTGTATATGCAAGAATTTAAATGAGATTGAAGTAAAGTAGATCGCTGTTTATTTTAGCACAATATCCTCGTTATCTATGCTAGCGGTAATAAAATATTTTGTCTTATTTTTAAGTAAGTTATGTTGGAAAATTGCCTCGTAAATGTGTCTTTGATAGTAAAAACAAATGAGACAACGTGATTGTGCTGAATGAATACTATGTTTTATGTTCTTGGACATATGTGATGAGCGAAACTTACGTAGTGTATATCTGTTACTAATTTTAGAATCGTTATTTGCGTCCTTTCCCTGCAAGGAAGCCAGAACGGTGAGTCACATATGCGTGTGGTACAAATGTCGAACATCTTCGACTCAAATATTCTGGTCATTCTGTTTTCGTCGTAGCATTTAGTTTGTGCACATTTATAAATCGTCCAAAATATGTGCACTTCAGCTGAGATCTTTGCAGTGTTATTTGTCAACCAAGGTTTCATGACTGTTTAATTTGGTGTGCAACCAGTCTATTATAGTGTATACAAATTGACCGATAAACCCCTGCGTACAGGAAGTGAAGTTCGGATGTAGGTAATGCGAGCGACCCTTCAGGATATCCGTGTCTGTTTCATAAATCACGACTTTTTGAAATGTTTATTATTTCGAAGACTGTTTATTTTAGTACTATATCTTTTCCCGACAGTTTTACATACTTCATAATTTTGTTCTCTGCTGGAAACTGTTTATTATATATTAATTTGAAAAAAGGTTTTTTGTATATCAGTTTATTTCAGAAGATTATAGTTGATATTTCAAAGTCTAGACTTTTATTAGAAATATTTTTGTTATTTAAAATGTATTCGCTAATTTATGAAACTTTTATATCTTTACTACTTTTAACTTGTATGCGGAATTAGAGACAAATATGTATGAACGTTTATTTTTTTTATTGTTATATATTTGTGGTAGTAAATGAAATAACAATTTTGTTATAATTATTTTAAATGTTTTTTACTTATTTATTTTTTATATTACAAATTCAAATATAATTATTTAAATATTTACCGTCCAAAAACATCAACACCATATATTGTTTTATAAAAAAAATAAAAAGCATATTTGTAAACATCTCATAAAAAATTATCGTACCGTTCAGTTACAATGTTCCATTTACACATTTTTCTCATTTGAATACCGCAATATTCATATTTGCAGACGGATTCGAACCGATGATACTACAATATAAAATTTTTAGAGCATTGACCTTGTGCACTCCATGTGTTCGCATATTTATATTTTATGTTAAACTGTATATAGTTTTTATTAGTGTTCGCTAATGTAAACGGTAACCACTTTCAATTCAGTGGGTTTGAGTTTGGTTCTCAATTATAATAACGGCTTCAACAATTTTGTATATATAGATGTATGTTTAGATATAAATTCGTATTGTTGTTATTGATAAAGTTGTGGATCACAGAAGTGTGACGTTATTTCCGTGGGTAATTGTTTTTTATATTTAAAATAGTTCCTATATTTACATAATAAATTGTATACGAAAAATTAGCAGTTTCTTTTTTCTGTTGGAATTAATTTTCTAAGAAAAAAATAACTGAAAAAAAAGTAATGAAGTTTACATATATTTAATGTATTATGTTGTAGAGAATTTGTAATATTAAACTTTATGTTTTTAAATTTATATATTTTTACATTTCATTAAGTCATTTTAAAAATACAAGAATGTTCTTATTAGATATTTAGAGAATTTAATAATAATCGAATAAAAATTTTGTAATTAAGATAAATATAAATATTTAATTTTTTTAAAAAGAATATATGTAGTATTTTTAAATAAAACTCAATTTTTCGACAGTAATTAATATTTTATACATCTATTTATTTGTTGTATATAGAAAAATTAATAAATTGTGCATTAAATTATTATAATTATATATATATAATTATAATTATTTAAATTATTATATTATATATATATATATATATATATATATATATATATATATATATATATATATGAGCGTCACTTTGAAAAGTATTGCTTTATTGACTGAACATTTTTAAATCTGATTTATAATAAATTAAAATAATGATTGATAGCATTTTCTCAAATGTTTTTTTTATTATTATCGAAGGAAGTATCGACTTTTTTCAGTCTTGATAATATAAAATAATTGTTATATGAATATTTGTTTTTTCAATTATTCATATATTTTTAGATAAAATGTCTTGTTAAACATATATATATATATATATATATATATATATATATATATATATATTTAAAAAATATATAGGAAACAAATAATTTAACAGTATATTGTAAACTGAACTATTATTAATTCAACTTGTAATGTGTTAAATATAATACTAAAATATTTCTGTTTTGAATCACTTAAAGATTCTTGTACACTAAAAAAATTATGAAATCTTGATGTTATCTTTTGTTGTCACAAAGAATAGAAAGGTGAAATGTTTAGATTTTATCGCTATCAGTGGTGTGCGTCAAATTAACCATGTTTTAGTATTGTGTAAGTTGATATTTCTATTTGTTGTGTTAATAGTTGTATGCCAATAAATAATTGATAATCAACATTTAAATGTGAAATTGTCATTTTTTTTTGGTAGACACTATTAAGTGTTAATAAATTTATCAATATTAATAGTTATGATATATTTGGATTTTCGAAATAAAAATTTTTCAGTTTTTATGCAAATTATATCAGTATTTTTACATTAAGTTCAGTTCAATTTTTGTTAATCAATATTTTACCTTTGTGGTAAGTAATACCACATTTTTAATAATGCTTATAATAGTAAGTTAGTATTTGATTGCATCCCTAACATTTTTTATAATAACATATGCAGATTGTAGTGTAGTGAATTAAGTGAATTGTATACTGGTATGTAGTATTGTAAATTAAGTTATTAATTTTGAAATATGAAGAATATTTTATTTTTACCCAAAACACTGATCGATTTTCTACTATTTTAACATAAAAATTGAAAATATTTTGAAATAAGAAAGATATATATATATATATATATATATATATATATATATATATGAAATCTCATTTTATATATTCCGAATACATTTAAAAAAAGTAATAATTTCAAAATGCTATCTTGAAACGAGAAAATATGAATACTTTCTAGAACTAAACAATAAAATGTTAAGAAAATATAAATATTCGGAAAATTGTAAAATGCCTATATATATATATATATATATATATATATATATATATATATATATATAAATAAATGATTTAAATTGTTATAGTTTGTAAAATGATATATAAATTTGTACGTCTGTCTGTTCTTTTTCCATTATTGGTTTATTATGAACGATGTGATGATGATATATGTGTTCATTCATTCTGAACAGAACATTTTTGAAATAGTTCATAAATGTCGAAACTGGAATCACGGTTGTGGACCCGTTCATGTTCCATTATCCGGCAGCGGAATCTCAAATTTTTTTCGATTGAGATTCACATCATCCGCCGTCGATGGAATAGAGAACGTTGACGCATATGTGTGTGTTGAAAGCAAGGTAGGTAAGATGTGGATGTGTAATATCGTGACGTGTATGCTACAGCTAGCAGGTAACTGTCTTCATCACCTCCGGCACTATTTTGAGTCTTGTGTTCTCAAGGTCATTATATTGTTATTCGCCTTTATTTTTCGACTTATACAGAATTTGGTATGCAGACCTCGCGTGGAGCTGTTGACCGTCTGTTTTAGATCTTTGTTTGGATTTTTCATGACTGTTTTCTTGAAACAAATTGGACGTACGTTTATGTATAGGTGACATTTTGTTTTTATATCTTCAAGACTAGATGTCGTTCTAGTTATGTAAATATTGGTTTGATAGTAGCTTTTTTATATTTTCCGGTCTGTGAAGGCTATTTTTTGTCTTTAGTTAATCAATATATGTATATAAATCAGGTTCGAATTTATCATACCTTATTTATTTATACATTCTTTTTTTTTCAAATTTATTAACATAATAAAACATATTTAATATGTTTTGCAAGAGAAAAAAATGTAATATTTTTAAATTATTTGCATCAACGTAATTTTAAACAGTTCTAAAACAATAAATATATTATATTAAATTATAGTTTTTGGTATTGCCATGTATTAAATCTAAATTGTATATATGTATATATATATATATATATATATATATATATATATATATATATATATATAAATATGTAAAAGCTTATGAAATAAATATGTGTGATGTATAAATAAAGTAAATGTGGAACATCTCCATATTTGTTTTCTTTCGTTTCTAATCAATATTTCTTGTATACAAACATATATATATATATATATATATATATATATATATATATATATATATATATATATATAATGATGATATAAACATGAAAATATTTAAATTTCTTCATATAAATATGTATATACTTTGTCAAATGTCAGTTCGAATCTTGGGTCAATAATTGACATTTTTAAAGTGAGATGTATCCAAAATTATTAGTCGTCTCTGACATTATACATTTATATTATATATATATATATATATATATATATATATATATATATATATATATATATATTACACCATAAAATATATACATGTGTATATATGTAATTTTCGACTTTTTTCTAATGACCTGTTTAGCAATATATGATCGATTGTCTAATAGAAGAAAGTAGCTGTTTACACTTTTTTGTGTAAATCATGTTGATAAAATCGTATCAATTATAGATATCATATAAATCTATGCTCTATTATATTTTTTTGTATTACTTGGTTTATATATTACTCTTAATGAATTTATATACTGATTTTAAATTTAAAATGTAGGAAGTAATACATTGATGTTTTATTAAATGATTAATAGATTGTCTTTATATACATATGTATTCTAATTGTAATATATGTTTTTGTTATAGCTGTCTATTTTTAATAAGTAACCTAATAATATGTACTATAAAAATCGTTTTATTTATTCATAAATTTAGTTATTCTTGTTAATCTCAAGTATCTACCTGATAGAACTACATATTTTTAATTAAAAAATTAATGAAATATCCATATATTTTTATTTTTAATCATGTTTGATATTTTCAATTAAACCACTTCTCAAACTATTTTAACATTTAAATGATTTGACATTTAAATAATTCGAGTTGAAAAATTTCAAAGATTATTAATAATTATACTAGTAATAATTACATACGGATAGTATAAGTACTATACTGAGCCGTTATGAGATAAGAAGTAGTAATCTTGTTCTGTTTTTGTCATAGAATCAAATAATTAAAAATATTTCTCAATCACTTTTGGAAAAAGAATGTATTTATTTAAACACTTTTTTATTATATTCAGGTATTTTTTATGAATCACGTTTATAAAAATATATACTTGTTTTCTAAAAAAGAAAAAATAATGATTCACTGGGCATTACATATATATATATATATATATATATATATATATATATATATATATATGTGTGTGTGTATAAGTAAAAATATATCTAATCCAATGAATGTGTGAGAAATACGGGGAGGGTTGATTTGTAATTTGTTAATATTATTTCTTATAATTATCTCTGTTATCTTATGTTCGTAATATTTAATATTTGTTTAGTACTTATGTGTATGAGTTATTCATAATTCTTGGATTTTAACTGTTGTTTCAATAATTAGTAATTGAAGTTTGTAATATAGCTAGTAACATAATTTTGAGTTCATAAAGTTATTAATTTCTTGAAGAAAATGTGGAAAAAAGATTAGAGATTATATATAAATGTTATGACTATACATATATATATATATATAGATATATATATATATATATATATATATATATATATTTATTTATTTATTAATGTATGAATGTATGTATGTATGTATTTATTTATTTATTTATTTATGTATATAATACCGTATGTAAGTGCTATGATTTAATGTTGCCATGGAAAAATAATATGTATACAAAAGAAATTTTAATTTTATATTTAATTATTTATTAGTTATAATAGAAATCAATGCACAGTGATAAATAATTTTGAATTTTTAAATATTTTACATTGTAAGTATTAATGAATGTCAAAGAGAAAATTCATTGTTAGTTAAAAAAATATTTTTCTGTGAAATGAATTGGTCTACTTTTTCAACACCTTTTTAAATTACTATTAAACTTCTGCTGCTAAAGTCTTATAATTTGCGACAGATGTAATCTTTATTATGAATATTAATTGTTACTGCAATAATGGTGCCGTTAATAAAACAAACAATGCTGTTCATAAAACAAACTATTTATTTATTTACTAATGTTTTTATGTTTATATATGTGCAAGCACATATATTAATTTACTGTGATATATTATGGAATCTTGAACATGTGAATAATTATGAAACGATGACTTCTGACTTCATATACTTTAAAAATATAACTAAGAATAAATCGTACAGTCGAATGACGTATATTGTCATTCATTTAAATTAAAACTAAATTTCGTTTATCTATTTCTCGTTTTACTTGAATGATGTAATGTTGTCGTTATAAATTAATGCAAATATCCGGAAAGATTTATTAAAAGTGACTGAATGAATGTTACCAATTGATATAAATTAACGTTTAGTCTATTACAGTAAATGCTTGAAACTTCTTATTCCCAATTTTACGTACTCTCTGTGTATAATTGAACGCGAAAGTTGTTATTCCCGTTTCGTTTGTATGTAAAACTCGATAGTAAATTGAAACGGCCATGATCTAAAAGATATAAATCAACTAGAGAGGCATTTCTGTTAAATAACTATACATTTACTTCATGTTCGTCAGTGTCCTCTTTGTTGCATTTGAACATATATATAAATTCATAAATGAAACGTCAATTTTATTCTGGAAATGTTATTCGAGGCGATTATTTGTCTATTTTCAATTAAATTCTTGCTCCCCATCAAAACTCAATAGCAAATGTCGAAATAAGTGCATAAATAAATAAGAGTTGCTGACCTTACAATCTAATTTAAAAATAACTTTGTACATTCCGAATTTAACAGTCGTTGAAAGAATGCATAATTATTTATTATACCATGTATCAAGTTTATGCATATATATTTATTTGTGTGTGTTTTTCATATATACAGCTTATACATAAACACACATAATACATATGTGTATATATATATATATATATATATATATATATATATATATATATATATATATATATATATGCTTAGCAGTTATTAGTATCGTGTTATGAAATTGACATGTCCTTTAAAACAAATAAAAAGTAACGATTAACATTTTATGTACAGTGACATATACTGAAATAATTAATACAGTTTTTAAATCAGTTCCTTTAACGAGTTTTAATCTTACATACAACTTATATATATATATATATATATATATATATATATATATATATAATATGATAAAGACATGAAATTCAACTACGAAGAATGAATTAAGTAATTAAAGCCACTTGTTATTTTTATTTATCGGCAGTAAGAAAAGTGTTTCTAACATGTTCAGTAATTAACTATAGTATCTATTTGTTCGGTAGTATTAAAATTATTTGTCTGTATTGTTTTTTCCTAATTAATTCTTAATTTAAATAGAATAATCATGTAAAATAATGATATAAATATCATATTTATAATAAATCTTTTATATATTTTTTTAAAAAAAAATATTGACAGTCAATTATGAGTTAAAATTAAATGATTTAGAGCTATAAGCCGAATGTTGAAATTAAGAAAATTCACGAAAATACACACTTTGTTATAATCTAAGAAAATATTTAAAGTATAATAATAATATCATACTTAAGAAAGGATTAGTTAAAAGTGACTGAATTTTTAATAGAAAGAACTTACTTGGTTTATTGTTTTATTGAAATTATTTATTATTTTATCATATTTTTACAACTGTGAAGTGACAGAGATTTTTAATAAAGTGGACGATTATTTATTTTTTTAATAAAGTATGATCGTGACAATGATTGCAAATGATTTTATTTTCTTTATAACTTGAAGAGTAGAACAAAACGATTTTTTTATAAAGTCTACAAATAATACTATTGAAAAAAATAATTCATTGTCAATTATAAAATAATACATCATATGCAATTATTCATAATAATCGCATAACTTATACTCAGCAATTTTTTTATACGACATCTTGTTTAAACATTACCTTTTTTTCTGTACATATTGACATAATTTTCAACTAATATCGAAAAATATTCTACTGTACTCTTTACTTTTATTAAACCGACCATTTTATGTATTTTTCCAACAATATTTCATACCATATGTTAAATCGACTCAATAATTGATTTCGCTAGTATTTTGTGATATTTGTACAACGTAACATGTGTTTCTGTAATTGTTTGCATATTGTTTTATATGGAATTATCTATTAAATATTTAAACAAATTTCGTTTAATGTGTACACATAAAATATATTTAATTATATTAATATATTTGTCTTTTTGGACGAACAGTTACAATAACAGGCCAGTGACTTATAGGTCAAGGGTTAAATTTTATATTAAAGTACATTTTTTATATATTTTTAATTATACATACATACATATATATATATATATATATATATATATATATATATATATATATATATATATATGGCTAATTTGTAAATTCCTTCAACAAAACCATTCAATTTCAATACTTTGCGATTTATCAGATTTATTGATTATTTTTTGATAATGAAATAATAGATGCGAATTATTGTAACACAATGAAAAAATTATGAACAATATGTGATAATATTTGCATCAGTTTTTTCAAATGAGATGGGTTCATAAATGCAAGCTTTTATTGTTCTCGGATTGTACATCTTATGCTGATTTCGTGCACTGAATGATAAGCAATTATATGCATTTGAAAGTTCATTTATATAATTGATAAATATAAACAATACTTATTGATATTATATTATCGTATGAGTCGAGTTTTATTAATTTACATCAAAGATTATATTCAAATTATCGTTATAACAGAAATATACGTGAATAATAAAAACTGATAAGATTATAAGAGTAAACACTTGGTAATTAAATCAAAAAAGTGTTTATTTATAATAATAAGTTTTATATTATTAAGGTTGGTTGTTTAAATTAAAAGAAAATCACTTGAAATATGTCGACACTTCTTTTATTAATAAAGGATATATAAAGTTGTTACTTGATATGTTTCGTTTAAAGTAGGGGACATTATCATTGAATTATATTTTTTTCATCATTATTTTTATTATAGGTCTGTTCGATATGTACACTGAACTTACTCGGAGTAAGAAATTTTACACTTTTCTGTTCGATATGTACTCTAAACTTACTCAGGATTTTCGTCGAACAGTTTAGAGTAAGTTCAGAACAGGGGATTTGTTACTCTGAACTTACTCTAGCTTTTTGTTAGAGTAACGCGAGCATCTTTGTCTAACTCGAGAGTCTTTGTCTATGACAAATGCTATCGAATAAATAAATCACCCAAACTTGACAGCATTAATATGATTTATTCTAACCTTACGTTATGTTATTCAATAAAAACAAGTTCAGAGCAAGAAAATCAGAGTAAAGTCATAAAATTCAAGAGTCAGTTCAGAGTAAGTTCAGTGTACATATCGACAGACCTTATATGTCTTCTTTTCTGTGTCGTCCATTTTTGGAATGAAATCTACACGTAAGTTATTAAAAAAATTCCCATAATTAGTATATATATATATATACATATACATATATATATATATATATATATATATATATATATATATATATATATATTAAAATGAATAGACCTTCACAAGTGAGTGAATGAATAAAATATCAAAAACAATTGTGTGAACTATGACAATAACAATTTCACAAAGATTGCCTGTTTTATTTTAAACATGTCACAGTGAACGAGTTCGAATTTGACTATATATATATATATATATATATATATATATATATATATATATATATATATATATATATATGTATATATATATATATACGAGTTTAATTCTCTGAATATACAATAAAACAATAGTATGATCGAATATCTACTGTCATTTCTATTTATAAAATGAATAGCAAGTGCAGCGCAATTTAATACAGGATGTATAAGAACGATTAAAATTATTTTTCCTATAAAAAATATTTTTTTTAATTGAAATATAAAGGTTTTATAAGATTTTGTAAAGGAATATGTGATTATAGTACATAAAGGTAACTGTTTAAAATTCATTTTATATATAAAAAAAATCTATGAATTTGAATATTATTTCAAATTATAAATATCTAAGGATTCTTAAAAAAATATGTTTATAGTTTGTTGTATAAAGACATATTTGTATTCAGTATATTTAGATTTTACAACAGAATATTGTTGACGAAAAACTAATATATTTTGAAATAATAAAAAAAATGTTTTACTAAGTTTAATATTTATTAATTAAGATTTGTGTCCTTTTGAATAAGATATGATATAGACACAGGTTTTTAGGTTTCTCGTTTTATATTTAATGTACAGAATAATTTCCAATGTACATTACATTGTATGTAGCAAAAACGCTATGAATAAGTTAATATATGTAGCTTAGTTTTTAAATCGTTACGCTTGAATGCTGTCGTGTACATCCTATTAGTATTTCTGAAATTCAGGAGATTATAGATACTATAAAATAGTGCTATTCACAAATTAATTGGAATCGTTAATAAATAGCAAAATTTTGCTGTAATATCTGAAACAATTTGTTATATTTTAGCATGATTATTTATACTAACAAACATTTTACATACACAATACAAATAGTTATAAATGTTACTTTCTGTTGAATCAGAAAACATCCAACATGAACTATACTGTCGATTTAGTCGAAAACGGAAACTGTCCCGCAAAAGAACATACTTAACTAAATACTCATTGTACCAGAAACCTATTCATGTACAAATGTGAACCATAATTTTATACGTGGGATGTAATGTAGCTCACTATTGTTCATACAATATACACCGACAAATCAAACAACAATCAGTGGTTAATGCTCTTTGTTGTTCGTCATAGTCATCTATTTGTTATAAAATGAAAATGAGATTTAAAAAAAGATGTGATTGTATTTCTTTTATTATTATTTTGTGCTTAAATGCGAGAAAGAGCGTGAAAAAGGCGTAAAAAGTACTGTGAATGTAATGAATGAATAAGAACAAAATTCATCAGCTTCACTTTGTAACGAAAATAAACAAGAAAGTTAGAAAAACGAATTACATATAATTACATTTTATACATTCATATATGTACATATTGTATATATATATATATATATATATATATATATATATATATATATATATATATATGACTTGAAAAAAATACACCTGTCCAATTCCGTATTTTGAATATTTCTATATTATCTGGATGGATAATTTTTAAAAATTGTTAAATTGTTTGTAGCTTTGCAAATGAAGTAAAAATTTAATTAGATGGAGAAAAAAAATTTTTGAAGTAATGAAAGGAAAACACACAAAACATTCATCTATGAAAAAACAAACAAAGAAATATGAATAAATTATGAATGATTTAAAATATCATATGTGAAATATCTTTACTTAAGTATGATAAAAATTACATAATAGATTTATACGTAATGTAAACATTTCAGTAGAAAGTAGAATTGAAAAAAAATGTAACGTCATCACTCGTTAGCAGTTTTGAGGTGAATGAACTGTTGATGATGAATTTTTGTATTTTATTAAAAGTTTTGAATTTTTTAATCGATGAATTACTTCAAATTTATTTTATTCGTCTATAGATATTATTTAGTTTGATGAAAAATCGAAATTCGTTTAGATAATAATCAAATGACCATGCAACCACACAATGGCCATAACCTTACCGCAAAATGACCGCAACGTTATTTAGAAAATCGTTCTTGCTTCTATCTATAATGAAATATTTTATATCTCAACATATTCTATACTTTGCTTATTGAATTATACATCTCTCTTGTCTATACGAATTTTATTTATTTAAATATTTCATTCCTTTATTATATATATATATATATATATATATATATATATATATATAATTTTCAAATTATTATTCTATTTTATAGATTTTTAATCGTTGTTATAAAAATAAAACGTTATTAAAACTGACTGTTTTTTTATACATAGGTCAATTCAATGAAAAAGTATTTAAAAACAGTTTTAAGGTAAACTGATTGTTAGTCGTCAACAAATTGATAGTATTAATAATTGATTGAATTTTTAATTTGATCTTAAATAAAATTATTTATACTTTGTTATTAATGAAATGATGTATAAAAATGTGTATAGAACGTACTGTTCGGTATTATTTGGCGAATTATAATTTATATAAACACGTATTGGTGTAAAACCATTTTCAAATAATTAATTAAGTATAATTAAAATTAACATTTCAAATATGATTAATTAACATACCTAATTTTGTCTAATTGATTAGAAAGATGGATTCCTCTTAAACAATTATCCTCATTTAAAATACTTGCAAACGGCAATATATATTTATCTATTTATATATATATATATATATATATATATATATATATATATATATATATAAAATATCCGTTATTTTTTAATACATGTTCCAAAATGCATGTTTTAAAATATATTACCATAGTTACATACGACACGATATACATCTTAAGGGAAACCATAAAAATGTAAAGGGAATGTTGTGAAATTGACATTTTACTGCATATTGTCTTCACGTGTAAATGTAAACATTTACGAAACCTATTTGTATTATTGTATTCAAATGAACAATAATATTTAGCACACAAATTACTTACCAGAGAATTGTAAGAAAAGTAAAATTTCTTTAAGCACACGTACACACACACGTATATATATATATATATATATATATATATATATACATATACGTGGTCTTCATAAATGCTAAAGATTATTGGTGGAGAACCTACAATACAAGAAAAACTTCTTATAATGTTCTTGTGTGACAACATGTAATTGTAATTAATATAAATAAAACAACATTATATGTGTAATACGTTTGAGAGCATTTACTAACGAAATATGTAGTGAAAGTAGTAATACATTGTGGAAATTATTATTCAACTTATTTATTAAATATAATCATTATGTTTACATAGAAGAATTTAAGAATATTATGTTTAATTACAAAGGGTGTAGAATAGGTATTTAGTTTTTATATATCTGATTCAGATTTGATAGAAATAATTAATTAGAGATATAAAATAATTCAAATTGATATTGACTAAATAACCTTTAGAAAGTAATTAAAATGTCTAGAGCACTAACTCGAATATAGTTCGATTTCGTGTTTAAAATTGATTTGAATAATATTAGTTTTTGTTTTTTAAAAAAATCGTTACTTTTATATTATAGAATGTACTTTTATATTTCCTTAAAGGTGTAATTAACATAAATAAGTTAAAAAACCTTGCTGATCAGACATATGGTTTTCTGTGCTGCTAACAAGACAGCATACGGTATTTTTATTGTCTTTTTTCAACATCAGTTCAGATACGAAAGCATATGACTTTACTGAGTATTCAAGACTAAAAGAATTATGTTTAACTATTATTTATCTAGATTCTCTGCTATATATGTTACGGATACCTTTTTTATATTTTCTTTTGTGGAATAGATGCTCATAATGGCATAGAATGTTATTATTATTAGAGTATATCTGTAAAATTAGGTACATATTAACCACACACACACATACTTTTTGAAATATAATACAAAAAGATTGGATAGTTACAAGAAAATGACGATGAATATGATATAAAACATATTAATATTTTTTCTGTCTCTAGAGGAGAATGATTAGAATAAGAAAGACGTTTGTAAAGTACTATATATTCTCTTGAAAAAATGTTTGAATTAATAATGTAAAAATACCTGTTTATTGTAAGAAAATGATGATGTACAATTATGTTTGTCAGGCAACTACATAATAACACCAAGTTTGTATTCGGAATGTTATGAATACAAATTTATTGCAAATAATTTAATATATAAGTGATTCTTGACGTTAATTATCTTATCCGTTGTTCGTACTTCATTTTTCATATGTCCTCAATTCAGAAAAAAAGTATACTCCAAAGAATCGATTAACAGACTGATGAAATAAACATGATGAAACTTTGAAATGTCCCAACTTAGCATAAACAACTAAATTCTCAAATTTACATAACGTACAAATAAATAACTAATGATAAACTAGATAAATGTTAACCAAATATTTGTCGACCAGTAATTAATATTTGAAAGTATCGTGTTTTAAAACGAATAACAAATATCAAATTGATTTTTTATTGAAAAGAAATTGTTAAACACATTTATAATAGATTGCATCACGAATAAATAAATATTTTGAAACCTTATAATAGAGATCAGATAAAAATGTTCTTCCGAGTACGTTTCAAAGAGTAAAATTAAAAGTATAGCCGGAAATACTTTCGTTTGTGATCATTGAGTCGTAAAAATAATGTTTAATCATCTATACATTGATCTATTTTAACGGAAATCGGTGTAGAATGCGTACCAGGTATTTTATTGACTTCTGCACAGGTAGATTACTTAAATTTTATTTTGTAATATTTTATAAAATTGCTATTAAACGTTACAATTAAAATTATATGTTTATTTTTTTTTTGTATATATTATTTGAAGCTTTTTAAATAATTTAATTTCTTGATTTTTTGAATGATTCATTGTAATTTCTGTTAAATGCTTATTAAATATTAATTCGTAACAATATGGCAGATCACTGGTATATATATATATATATATATATATATATATATATATATATGTGTGTGTGTATACACTATAATTTCTTCATTTATGCGTTCTCCATTTACGAGAATTCACTTTAACGCGGTTGAAAAATGTTTAAATTTTAAATAATCAACTAGACACCAGATATCACCATTTGTTTAATGCTATTTAATGCTCAACAAATGTTTACTGTTGACGAAACCGGATTGTTTTGGAAGCGTATACTAAGTCGTACATTTATATAGAAAGAAGAAAAAGCAGCTCCGGTTTCAAGTCTGTTAAAGACACCCTCATACCACTATTCTGTAACAATGCCAGTGCCGATTACGAATGCAAACCACTTTTAATTTACCACTCTGCTAATCCACGAGTTCTCAAACATGTTGATAAATCTCGTCTTCCAGTCCACTGGAAATCTCATAAAAATCATGGATAACAGCATATTTGTTTGAAGATTGGTTCACCAACATCTTCTGTTCAGAAGTTAAGGAATA